>LR544015.1:0-129253 GCA_900536305.3 Caenorhabditis sp. 40 LS-2015
AGGACGAACTCTTGCGGGTTCTTCCTTCTTACATTCGTTCCCACTCATTTACTTTGTCCCCCCTTCGTACCTTTGAATTATCCTCGAAAATAAACGAATACATATAATGATTGGTGGGCGCTTCAAGTTGTCATACTATAAACAATTAATTATCTACTGAATCAGAAGCGAAATCAAATGTGTACCACATTTCGCAATGAAATCAAACACGAAAAGAAGGCTAACCGTATTCTCTTGAGAATATCAAATTTATCTTTGTTCCTGTGACAGATATAAAAAAGCTGTCAACTAACAAAATGCTTGTAATAAACAGAGAAACATTTCACTAGTTGATCATTTTTTGGTATCTCTCTTAGGAACCGAGATAATCTTGGTCAAAGTGGCAGGAGGGAGGTGTCGGACTATTAGATGAAAGTTTTGTTAAACTCGAATAAAGCTGATAAATTGGGAAAATCAATTGAGTAAACTCACTGTCAGGCGTTGTGTTTTCAACTCGGTTAACTTTTGAGCCTGTGAACGGCAAGTTTTAGGCCAGGAATTGCCGAAATCCTGTGCATTTTGGGTAGCTAATCGAAAACTCAGCGAGATTTTTCGAAATGAGTCGCAATTAGTGTGACTCACTTCGCTCAACTTTCAGAATTCGAGAGGCAAACGCCTGAAACTCCGCCCCAACTCGCTTCGTGGCACTCATCATCGGAGGAGTATGATGCAGATTTAAGCCTTGTTTGTTAATTATAAACTAGCAAAGCAAACAGTACGTCTTACTATAAAAGGGATGCTCCAACTATAGAGAAATCATTCATCTTGACGCTTTCGGGAAAAAATGTCGAGTCGTCATATTACTGTAGCAACCATTTGCCTGGTCTTCGCCGTTGTCTTCGGCTTCGTTCTCAACTGTCTCGCCCTCTTCCTGAAACAATGGCTGATTGCTGGTGGGAAGTGGCATGGTCTCTACTCGATGCTCGACCGAGATGGCACACCTCAAAGTCGGCATCCACTCCACTATATTGGATTGATTCCGATCTACACTTCAGTGAGTCAATTTTCCAGTGTTGAAATAAGACACCTACTGTGTTCCAGGGCCTTCCAGCATACTTCACAGCTTGTTCGCTCATGATGGTAATTTCCTTTGCACTGTATGTCATGTTAGTCGGGTTCTTCATCTTTGGATTGTGAGTTTTTCAAGGGTTGTGGGACCCAGCCAAGGATTCTGTTTTTCAGAGTGTCCTTCATGCTCAAAAAGACGAAACTAGCCCGAATCGGCTACCGTCTTGTTGCAATTATTTCTCTAACCACTGCAGTTCTCCAAATCACTTCCTTCATCGTAACCCTTGCTTGTCAGCAGATGTATGACAACAGATATGCCTTCGATAATCCGGTTCGAAGCATTCCATTGAGCTTAAATCAATCAACTATTTACAGAGTGTTGGTGCATGCGTCTATCTTGCTCTCACATCTGGAATTCTCGGATTCTGCTCTCTCGGCTTATCCTGGTTTTTGCAAAGGGGGTTGGGAGGGATCGACTCTCAGTAATAGATTTTGTTCAGAAAAATGTTTATGATTTTCAATTTGAATAAACTTGTTGCCCATCAATAGATATCTATACGATTTCCGATTCTTGAAAATGCTCTCCGAACCAAAATATGTAGAGTTGATTAAGCAGTTAAAGACATTAGACATCCAAGAAATGAGCAAGAAGCTGAAAACTACAAAAGCAACTTTCTTTAACCATACTGAATTGAAACACCACTCCGTCAATCTGCGCCAGACAGTTACTTAACGTCAAGAGTCAGGTGGTGTCGGAATTTTGGACTGTCGGGATCTCGGAACATTCAGAATCCAGAAAAAAGACTTGGAGCTTTTGGATTTCTGGCCTTCTCGAATTCTACTCTCTCGGCTTATCGGGTTTGGACGGCGATCTCAAAAACTCGGCTTTCAGTAGCTGAACAAACTGGGATCTTTTCATTGATCGGTTTTTCATTTAAATAAATTTGTTGCGCGTCAATCGATAATATCGACTGTTAAGCAAGTCGTTAGTCAAGTTTAACAAACTTGTTGGTTTGACTAATATGATCACAAGTGACTAATACATTTCCCCAATCAGCAACTACCTGTAGTATGATTTTTCGATGAGTGATGAGTCGGGAGAAAACTGATAACAGAGACGGCTTTTTATCATGGGAAGCGGATCTTTTGAACTCGAAATTTGTGTCCACTAACTGTGACTTCAGATGTTGTGTGTGGTTTAGTTGGACTCTTCTGGCTGAAAATTTTAATGAGAACTTGAAGACTGCACCGGAAAGCTCATCAAATTCTTCAAAACTGAGCTGAAATTTCAAAGAGAATCGGGTTATTTCTGAGAAAAGTCTTGAAAACCGTAGAAACTCCATTGAATGGCCAAGTTTCCTCCAAAGTTTTGTAACATTCGTGGTAATATAATGGACAGCAATGTTTGAAAACACTTTTTGTCTATTTTAAAGTTTTATTGATTCATTCGAAACAAGATAAAACTCACCAAATTAATGTAAACTCAATGAGAATTTTTCCACCTGGTCAAGAATCCAGAGTCTATTCATTAAAAACATCTCCTTTCCAAAAGCCATCCTAAATGGAGAGTGAGTCGACGATTCCAGAAGACGCATGTACATGACCAAGTAGCTTCAGCCCGATAGTACTTCTTGGTGCCTAACTGAAAAGAGAACTTTGTGTGCCCAGTAGTTTTTGAAGGAACTAACAAAGATAACAATCTGAATCATAATGACCATAATGATAGTGGGTGGCAAGAAGTTGGGTTGGAGGTGGAGCTTTCCGAAAATTCGCCGGAAGTTTTCGTAGTTTGGTAAAGCGTCATTTGTGAGTCACACAAATTATAACTCACTGAAAATGAATTTTGCGGACTTCGACCTTCTGATAGAAGGTGTGCCCCTCAGAACCGATTTTTTCGGTTTTCGAAATCTGATTGTTTTAAGTTTCCTTTTCTGATCAAACGGATGTTCTATGTTTATTGAATTTTTGAACCCAGTGGTTCTGGAGCGCCTCAGCTTCTCATCTTTGAATTCGGGAGTGTCCCGAAACTTTTGAATCCTGAATGTTCCGAGACTCTGAAATTCCGACACCCCTGACTCTCCTTGAACATTTCTTGAATGTCTTAAACGAATCTAACCAAGGATTCTGTTTTCAGAGTGGTCTTCATGACTTATTTTTATAGTTACTTATACGATTAACTCGATAGTTGATTGCCGACCAGTTTTGAAAAACAGAAAATGTATGATATCTATTGATGTGCAACAAGTTTATGTGAATGAAAATCATATACATTGTTTCCGAACAAGATCAATCACTGAGAGTCGATGCTTCCGAGACCTCTTTGCAAAAACCACGATGCACCTAGAGAGCAGAATCCGAGTAGACCAGATGTGAGAGCAAGATAGGCGCATGCACCAACAATCTAAGAAATTTCAGTGATTATAGCTCAATAGAGTGTTTCGAACCGGATCCAGGAAGAATACTGTATTGACGTACATCTGCTGACAAGCGAGAGTGACGATAAAGGAAGCGATTTGGAGAGCGGCAGTGGCGAAAGAGAGAATGGCGACGAGACGGTAGCCGATTCGTGTCTGTTTCGTCTTTTTGAGCATGAAGGAGATGCTGAAACTTTGATGTAATATCCTAGATTTCCCAAACACTAGAAAAACTGACAATCCAAAAAAGAAGAACCCGACCAGCATGACATACAGAACAAACGAAACGATCATCATATACGCACAAGCTTTGAAGTAAGGTGGGACACACTGAAAGTTAGATGTGATGTCTAATTTTAGAACCCAAAAATCAGTTCACCTCGATAGGAATCAGTCCGACGCCTCTTCGAATGAAACTTTGAGGCAACTGGTCTGGGCCGAGCCAGGAGATGACACAACTTTGGTCAGTGGTAGTAATCCATTGTTTCAGGAATAGGGCGAGACAGTTGAGAATGAATCCAAAGGAAACGGCCAAGACCAGGCAAATGGTTGCCGCAGTAGTATGACGACTCGACATCTTTCCCGAAGACTCAAGGTGAATGATTTCTTTATAGTTGGGCCATCTCTTTTATAGGAAGACATAATGCTACCCTTTCGCAACATTGATAATTCTTCAATTCACAAATATTGCTTGAATCTGAATCATAGTCCGATAATGGCCGCCACGAGAGTAGGCAGAGGGCGGAGTTTTTTTTGGAAAACGAAAATTTGAAACTACAAAATTATTATGATTATGATTCATACAGGCCGCGAGTTTCTCAAAGTTCGGACAGTCAATGAGGTATGTATGTTGGATAAACCCTTTTTTTGAATGGCCCAGAATAAGCGTTTTTGGGGTCATGCTTCCTATATGATGATCTAGAATCCCAACTAATTGTCTGAAATTTCATCTGATGAAATGGAATACCTCGAGAAGTCTCTCAACTCCTCCTGATGGCCCCGAACTCATTTAAAGATTCAACACTTCATTCAGCATTTTTTAGACTATGCACCGACCAGCAAGGTGTTTTAGACGATCGAGAATCATCTGAAAACCCTTCCTCGACGTTGAACAGAGTCTTACAGAAGCAACTACAATGAAGGTCACCAGAATCTGAGATTTCGTAAATTCATAAACACTACAAAAAAGTGTACAAATATGAATATGTATAGCCAGTTTTGAGATCAAAAGATCCACTTCCCATGATAACCCAAGTTGTGTCTCTTATCAATTTTCCCCCCGACTCATCACTCATCGACAGCAAAACCATACTACAGGCAGTTTATCATTAAAATTCAAATATATTGTTTAGTTGTGATCTCCATCTGACTTCATTTAGATTTTTCTTTGAGACTTCACACTAACCAGCACAATGTTTTAGAGGGTGTCGACCAGATGCTCGAAAGTTAGGTCAGACAAGGAGATACCTCTACTAAACCAGTCGACCTTGTTCTGAAAGCGATGAGTAAGAATCTCTCCCAAGAAGCTCGAACGTCTTCATTCGTCTGTGTTTTCAGCGAAGACAAAAGGCGATATCGAATTCCGAGGTATTCAAAACTTTTTCAGCTAATTTTCTTTGGTGCACACTTTTCAACACCAGTAGAGAAACAATTGCGCACCCGTGTTAGAAACTGACTCACAAATCAAACTGGAAAACATTATACCATCATACGGAAAAAGAACTCCAGCCCCACACCTGCTGCAGTGGCACTCATTATCAGTGCATCTATCAGATTGCAAGACGAGTCTGTTCTTTCAACTGTTGTAATTCATTAGAGAAAAAATGACGAATCGTTGCGTTTCCGTTGAGACCATTTCTCTGGTGCTCGCTGTTTCCTTAGGATTCGTTTGTAATTGCCTTGCCGTATTTCTGAATAAGTGGATTATTGACTTTCGAGTAGACGGACTTCGAAGTGATATTGGAATTTTCTCAAACTCATTTCCGGTAGGTCAAGACCCAGACATCAGTCGTATAAAAACTACCGTCTTCCAGTGGGGACCCCCGTTTTTCAGGGCATGTTTTCTTATGATGGTCATTTCATTCGCTCTGTATCTCATGTTGGTTGGGGTGTTAATTTTTGCATTGTAAGTTTTTTGGTTGAAATCTAGAATTCTACTAATTTTCAGAGTAACCTTCATGCTGAATAAGCCAAAGCTAACCCGAATCGGCTACCGTCTTATTGCGATTTTCTCCCTTGCCACTGCCGCTCTTCAAATCACTTCCTTCATCGTCACTCTCGCGTGTGTGCCGAATTACTTTAATACAAAGTTTTTCGAGTACCCGGTTAGAATAACTCCAGTGTTTTCAGCTATAATGAAAAGTTTAGGGTGTTGGTCAATCCGTCTATTATGCACTGGCTTCTGCAGTTTTCGGATTTTGCTCCTTCGGCGTATCGTGGCATTTGGCGAAATTTCAGTAGTTGCACAATTGACGGCTTTCCATTTGAAATATACTCAGGACACTACTAAGCGTTCAGAATCAGTGGTTATACATACTGCAAAACACTAAGAATGAATTTTCCATCATTTGGTAAGACACGATATGAACTGGCCATCATTGTAAACCGGTCACATTTTTGAGTTCAAAAAGTGATCCCATGATTAACCAGATTTCATTTTAACTTTTTGGGTGCATCGAGCAACTCTAGATCTTCATTTTTGGTATTGACAACTTCCTATTAAAAGCACCATCAGGTCAGTTATGACACTAATAGTGGTGTGCAGGGCAAATTTCATATTATGAACTCTTATCTGCAACGCGTCGTAGCTCATTTGACAGCAATTTTCAAAGGAAACTGTCTACTACAAAAATGATGAGCTACAACTGGTTAACACACCTACTAAATTCAAAAAAGATCGAGTCAGTAAAAATCACCTTTTCAGCCGCTCGAAGTAGATCATTATGCACTATAGATCATACTTTTAAAAAATGATATTTAAAGTACTGTACCCGTGAGTCAGGTTTAGATTAGACGATACAAATTGCACGGCACAAAATGATAATTTGTGGTTTGTGCTCACTTGTTTCGAGTTCAAAAGATCCGCTTCCCATGATAACACAAATTGTCTCTCTTATCAATTCTCTCCCGACTCATCACCCATCAACCATCGACAAATTTATACTACAGGAAGTTTATCATTAAAAGTTAAATATATTAGTCACAAGAGATCACATTAGTCAAACCGAAAACTAAGAGAAAAAAAAATAGAGCTATTCCTCAGAATTACACACATCAAAAACGAATTTCGAGATCACATGGTCCTCTCCGTGGCTGAGAATGCTCGACTGGACGGCGAGTCGCGGGATTTCTTGTGGTGGATTCGGAAGGCGTGCCAGGCACTTGCAGGCGATGTAGAGACGGCGAGTGACTTCTGGAGCACCGATTCCAAGGCGAGCTCTGAAATTGGAGTTGCTGTTTTTGAGATCGGGGATGGTTGTGAAGTTTTCAGTCATCACAGTTTCGAGTTCTAGGCTATCTAGTAAGACTTCAGGTCATCAGATGAAACTCTGGGTCATAAAACGGAAATCTAGGCCACTGGAAAATTTTAGGCCTTCGGATGAGATTTTAGGTCATCAGTTGCATTGAGGCTCAGGAAAAGTTTCAGGTTCCAAGTCATCATGAAAATCCAAGATCCTTACATGAAATATTGACAGCCTCTCGCGGCGATCTCCTCGATTCCCTCTGGCACCCTGTCCAGTTTACTTGCACAATACGCGATCTGCTCATCGAGCTGAAGAATCGCCACGTTGCAATCCGCCAGAATTCTGTCATATTCTTCTCGAAGACTCTGAAGGTGTTTGTACTCTTGAACAGTGTCCAGTTGCATCGTTTTGTGCAAATTCTCAAGAGTATCGATGAGCTCCGACGTGGATTGAGTGCTCTGAAAAGGTTCCGTTAATGTTGCAACCTCGCTCTACCGCACTAACCTGATCAAACGAGACAACCGCTTGCTTGTGACACACCTCACACCCATTCGATCCTTTCACGAACCCGGCGCAGTCGGGGGTTTGGCATCTGGCGGCGAGTGCGATCAAGTCCTGATCCCAATCCCGGCACATCTCACAACGACATGAGATGAAGTGGACGGCACGCACCGATTTTTGTCGTTCGAACGTGGGCAGCATTCGGGAGACATAGGAGATTGTGGTCTGGAAATTTGAAGGGTTGAGGAAAGAGGAAGAGATAGGAAAATTGGTTTCGAAAATCGAAGAGTTGTCAAAGAGCCCCAAAATCTTTGAGAGTCACTCAAAATCTTCCAGAATCTTCCAGGACTTTTCAGAATCCTTAGAATATCTGAGAATCGCCCAGAATATTTTACATCTTCTAGATCATTCTAGAACCTCTAGAACTTCCCAAGATTCTTTCAAACTACTCAGAATACAAATCCATTTCAATATTTCTCAACCCCTCCAGCTCTTTCCAGGATCTTAAAAACTTCAAAATCTAAAGACAACTCACATTCTTACAATACTCCCTATTCGGCGACCTCAACACCACCTGATTCCCATCGAAGACCACATGAGCCGTGGAGGCGCACGAGTGATTGTGTTTGGCCAACCCGATGTACATTCCGCTTCCGATGGGCTCCACGCGTTTCTCGTCGATGATCCCAAACGAGTTGCACAGCACACTACAAATGATGCCGATCATCTTCTTGTTCTCCACGGACGCTGGGAAGATGTCTGCAAGTTTGCGGTGAGACTGTGGAACATTGGAGGCTCACTAGGGAATGGTCTGACTTTGGGATTCGTGGAGATCTCGCCTCTAGATCTGCATCATTTGGAAGCTCAGAATTTCGATATTCAGATTTCAATATTTACCGCGAACATTACTGGAGATTAGAGACCTCGAAACGAAAGTATTGAAGCAATTAGCTCCGAGGGAAAAATCGAAATCGAAGTTTTTGAATAGCATCTTATAATGACATGATCCCATGGCCGCCTCAAACACTTTGTCTTCAGAAGAACTTACTGTGTCCAGCACTCTTTATGATGGCCAAGACGTCGGTGAGAAACTGATTGTGGGATGGACTCGAGCGGAACTCCTTGTAGTCTAAAAAATTAACATTTTGAAAAATATCCATAATTTCTAGGTGACTTTTCCTTTCCAATCTAGATCATTCTGCTACCTCTTGTAATAAAAGCATCCTGTCACTTTGATCAAATTTATCTCGACTCCCTTATTATCTATCAAAAAGTGGTCAACTAAAAAAATGTTCAGGACATTCACATAAACATTTTGTTAGTTTGTCTCTTTTTGGTATCTCTCACAGGAACCCAGATAAATTTAGTCAAACTAATCAGCCAGTAAGACACTCACTTGTCTCCAATTCCTCAATAAAGGCTCCATTGAAACTTGGAGCTCGCATGGAGTTGCTTCGAAGTGTATTCAGCAGGACTCTCACACACAAACGCATCGTCACAGTCATCGGGGTGTCCGGGTTGGTGGAGCGCAGGATTTCGCATTCGAACTGAAAGAGTTTCGATTATAAGTAGAAGTCGATCAGAGATTTGGAGTCCTTGAAGTACTCAAAACTCCACTCACCTGATGCACCGAGTTCCAATCCTTCCTCTGACACCTCAACGAACAGTACGACACTTCTGAGCAGTCATCACAGGCTAGAGTTTCAGTGTCCTGGCTCGAGTCGATTTCCGCGAAACACGTGGCACAGTGGGTGTCCTGGAATTGGGGAGAGAGAACCGCAGCGAGCGGTTGCTCACGGGCGATAGTGTACATGGTGGCTGGAAGAGATACGGTAAGAGATAGAAGAGAAACGGGAAACACAAAGATAGTCCGAATTGAGACAGTGTGAATGGAGCAGTGTTAAAGTTATGGAAGGTAGATCATCGAAAACCAATTTTTCAAACTTTCAAAAGCGGCAGAAACAGCAGAGAGATAAACTCGGTCTTGAATTTCGCGTTGAACTTGATCTACGAACTCAAAAAGCGCGCGAAAATTGTTCCATTGAGGTGAAACGCTAATTGAAAATAAACAAAAGGTGAGAATCGAGAGAAAGCAATATGGGATACTGTACTTATAGAAAGAGTTAGGAAAAAGACGGACTAATGAGAGAAGAACAAATTCAGGATTTCGGAATCCCCAAATTTGACAAACGGAGAAAAAAACACCTAAGTATGTTTGATGATAGCTTGACAGGAAAAAAAAACCAACAAAAATTTCGCATTTTAAACCTCCTCGCAAGCCAAATGGTTACCCCAATTTCAGGTCGCCACGTGGGTTGTTCCAGCATTTTTTTTTCCTTTCCTTTCACTTGCTCATCTTTTTTCAAGTTCATATTATTTGGTTCAAAGCATACATCCGAAAAAACAAAACTGTGGAAAAAAGAGGTTCAATGGGGCGCGTTTGCGTAGAAGGTAGCAGAAGAGAGAAGAAAGGTCTCTTACGCGGATGCCCCTTTTCGCTCTCATTGTTTCATACAGAGGTCAGCGGAGAGAGAGAGAGAGAGAGAGAAAGGACTAAATGTGCCAACAGACACAACAAGATAGTTATATTGGAGACGCAGAAGGGTTGCCATCTTTACTATTAACAAACGCAAGGTTCTATGCGTCTGCCTGTTTGTTGGTCCCACTGTAGCAACGTCCACACTGGACCAATTATTCCCAAAACGTTTCTCAGGTCATCAGGATAAGGAAGAATAACGGTAGCTACAGTGAACTCTGAAATAACCTTTTCAGAAATAGGGATGAATCTCAATTTTTTAAGGAAAAATCATATTCTAAGAGCTCAAATTTTCAAGATAGAAATGTCATGGAAAACGTTCAATCGAGTCCTATCTGAGCCTGTGAGCAGAGACGCAGAGACGCAGAGTAAACCCGAGGTCTTCAAGGTCTATCTTTATTATCAACAAATGCAAAATTTTGTTCGTCTCGTGCGCTCCCATTCGTGATAACTACCACTGCTCTCTTTCTGTTCCTGAAACTAATCGAGTATGTTTACAGAGTGTCTGAAGCCTATCATGCAGCCCAGCAAAATCAATACGGTGAGTTGAATTCTTAGCTTTCAATATGAATCTAAAACCGATTCTTACAGGCTGTTCGGAGAAGATATTTGAAGCGACATTTTGTTTCCTTGAAAGGCCGCTTCATTTCTGTGAGTTGAGTTCTGGGCTTGAATTTCTCGTTTGAATTTCAAATGGAGTTCACGATCTTTCGGATCAAACATCACAACTCATAACAGAAGTATGGGCTCTGTTGAAAATTACGGTCACCAGAATTGGGTAGGAGGAATCTGCGTTTCCATCTACTCAAAGTCGACAACTTTTTTGTGCAACCGACCAACTCTAACACTGTTTGGGGAGACACTGTATGGGTCAATCTAGACAAAACTCTCACAAAGAAATCGCATGAGTTCTTAGGTTGAAATTTTTCGAATAATCTGACCTAAAGTAACATCGACCTTCTAGTTACAAATTCAGAAACAAAAGTCTGCAATTGTCTTCTGGTGAAGTTTCGTATTTCTTTTTGATGAAAACTCAATTTCAGAAACAAGCACAGTCATTTGCTTCCCGATCCGAAGTCGTAGGAAAGAGAGCTATGGATAAGTAAGTTTCTAACAAATTAGACGGCCCTTGGCTGTGTTTCAATAAACTCGTCACTCTCGCAGTCCTTCCAAAACTTAAAGGACACATTGATTTCAAAATTGCGGTCTTTATGAAGTACGGCGTTGTTAATCGAAAATGAAACTTCATTTCTGGGAAGTTCAGATTCTATCTGCGGTTTTTCATATAATACCTGCAAAAAACAAAGACAAAGACTAGACTAGATTTGTCTATTGAAAAGAGATCATCTCACTCTAATTAATCTCACATTTCCAATCATACAGTGCTGACCAAAAGCATATGAATTTTGGTGATTTTCAGTGCAAAATGGCCAACTTTGAGTAGTCGAAAAAGTATGTTTTAATCACTCGATTTTTAAAAAACTTGGTGAATGTATCAAGCAACTCTAGATCTTCATTTGTTTAGTAGCCCACTTTTTACGGAAATTGATGTGAAGTGAGTTACGTCGCGAATAGTCACGCGACATCGAAACTGGGTGCAAACTTCCAACTTTTTCGCTGAAAATCGCCAAAAGGGATAGAATGATAGCCAGCATTGTAAATGTTCACAATCACCTTACAGCTTCATCAAGATGAATATGCGCCAGCACGATTTATTCATTGCCGTCATAATGAAGAATGTTCGTGCTATCGATTCTGCACTTGAAAATCAAGCCGGTATGTGAAACCTCTCTTTTTTGTTTTGAAGAATCTGAAATTTTTAGTTCGCGGGCATCTCGACGCATCGTTTCGCTCTCCAGATGTGGATGAAGTACGTTGTTTTTTCTTTTATAGGTAGATCAATCATCTGATCGTGTGAGTTTGGTCATTAAAAAATAACGACATATTGTATTCAGCATTCTTCGTTAATGAATTTACTACAACGACTCCACGCTCAAGTCAAAGCTGCCTGCATTCTAGCTGATCTCATTCGCAAGGGTATTTCTTGCGTATTTCTTTTTTCAAATTTACATTTTTGTTTACAGGACCTGTCGCGAATGCCGAAGAACAACATGCACTATCGACGGTGGAGGTCATGTTGAATGAAGTGGACGAGGAGATTTCGAAGCATTGCCCAGACTCTGCCTGAAGTTGTGGTTATATTTTACATAATCACTAGTACAAATCATGTGCGAAAAATGTTGACTACCTCTCCCTCCCCCTATTATCAATTCGGTCTCTAAACCTTTCTGTCTATCACACGATTTTTTCCAGAATGAAGCATCATTATTTCTTTTGCCTCTGCCAGATACAGATCTCCGAGACAAGGTGAACGATACAACCTAGATGTCCCCAATTCTCCTCCTGAATTCCCCCGAACTCCTTTCAAAATACACAGAATATTCCTTGGCCTCTGATACCCAATCTGGAAAGCACAACTTCAAGAAATTTGTCACAAAGAAAAGTGTCTCGGTCTCTTGCGCGGATGCCCCTTTTCGCTCTCATTTGTTTGATACAGAGGTCAGCGGAGAAGGAGGATTAGATGTGCCAACCGACACAACAAGATAGTACTTTTGGAGACGCAGAGGGTTGCCATTCTTACTATTAACAAACGCAAAGTTCTGTGCGTCTGCCTTTTTCTATACAAGCCTATAGGCGGACATCCGACTGTAGCAAAGTCCCCACTGGAGCAATTTTTCTCAAACTTTCACAGGTCATCAGAATGAGGGTCTTAATAATATATGACCTTGTACGGGCTCAAGACCTTCAGTTTCCTTTCGTACAGAGTTCGAGAATGTATCATATCGCCACCCTAGATATTCTCTTTCTAGGTTGACAGTTTTCTGGAAAATCGATTCAAATGTTCCACAACTTAATGTCTAAAACATAAGATAGGAGGAGTTCTAGTTGACGTGTGTCAAAATGTGTTTAGTTCACTCTAACATTCTCTCAATTTTCTTACCCAACTTACCAATAATAGTCCTATCTTCCAGAGCTTTGTGGGGAAACAACTATTAGTTAAAATAAGACGTGTAGTGGAGCGAACTTGCAGACAATAGACAGAGGAATAGAAGGAAGAGAGAGAGAGAGAGAGAACAAGGTCGCCTTGCGATGTTACTCTAACGAAATTTTCTAATTTCACCATATGTTCTCATGTTTGTGGATCAGCTGTGAACTTACAAGAGTTTCAACAGCATTACTTGAAAAAAACATCAGACTACTGTTGGATAACGGTAGCTTCAGTGAACTCTAAAATCACCTGATTAACATGGGATGAAACCAAATTTGTTTAAAATGAAAAACCTGATCCTAAAAACTCAACTTTTCAAGTTAGGACTGTTCGAGTGATATCCTCCTTCAGTTTTTGCAACGACTTCGTCTATGCGTCGTCTCGATGGTTAGGTGTGATCTAAATATTTGTCTTTCTTTGTATTCTTTCCATTTCCTCACCATGTGGAAGGGTTGATGCATCGGTGAGCAGAGACGCAGAGTAAAACCGAGGTCACCGAAGTCTATCTTTACTAATAACAAAAGCAACATTCTGCTCGTCTTGTGCTCTCCCATGTCTCTTCGTGTTCCTGAAACTAATCGAGTGTGTTTACAGAGTGTTTGAAGCCTATCATGGAGTCCAACGATTTCTGTAGGGTGAGTTAGATTCTCGGCTTTCATTTCGTCGATGCCGATTCTTAGCACAGCTTCTCCAACTGTTTTTATCCTAAACCTTCCAGCATATTCTTACAGGCTGTTATGAGACGATTTTTGAAGCGCAATTTCGTTACCCTCAAAGGCCGCTTCATTTCTGTGAGTTGAACTCTGTTTTAATTTCCTCCTGTTCAAAGGGGGCTCGCGATATTTCGGAGCAAACATCACAACTCAACATAGAAGTTTGGGCTTTGTCAAAAGGTAGACGGTGTTTCGGGAGGTATAAAACATAAGTGGAAAACTTGCTACATTCCAGTCTTCCCTATTTTTTTTGTTGGTGGAAATATTAAGAACCTCTAGGTCTTTCTGTAGTTGACAATTTTGTCGAGAACCGTTGTCGCGTCAGATATAGTGCGTAAAGAGTGACAACCCTACGAAAATGAAGGACTAGAGCTGCATAATAACCCTAGCAACTTTTACAACAATTGAGTAGCATGAATGTGTTTTTTCAACTACTCAAAGTTGACAACTTTTCACTGAAAATGGCCAACACTAATACTGTTTTGGGCGCCACTAATTGAGCCGACTCAGAGAAAACTATATCGAGGTACTGAGAAAGAGAGGCCCTTCTGGATAAGTTTTGCTTTTCTTTCCGATGAAAACCCAATTTCAGGAACGAGCACAAGCATTTGCTTCTCGATCCGAGGTCGTTGGCAAAAAAATTTCATATAAGTAAGTTTCTAATAAACCAGATTTTTATGTTTATTGCGAAAAAGGCTGTGACTCGTAAAGCTACAACAACATTCAGTTGTAGATAAGATCTCTCACGAGACCAATTTAGATAAGAGGGAAAAAAGGGACCATGATGAGCAGATGACAGGTAAGAGAAATTGCGATCCATGTTGCGGTCAACTCGATTTTTATAAAACTTGGTGAATGTATCAAGCAACTCTAGATCTTCATTTTTCTAGTTGACAACTTTTTACGAAATTCACAATCAAGTCAGTTGTGTCGCGTTGAAGATCATTGGTCCGGGAGTTTGCACCTTGATGTCGCGTGACTATACGTGACGTAACTCACTTCACAGCAATTTTCGTGAAAAGTTGACAACTACAAAAATGTAGATCTAGAGTTGCTTGATACATTCGTCAAGTTTTATAGAAATCGAGTAATTTGAACATACTTGTTCAACTGCTTAAAGTTGACCGATAAAATCACTAAATTTCATAAACTTTTGGCCAGCTCTGAATAGACGGTCGCAAATAATCGCAAATAAAACTGAATTAAAAATCTCCGACATCACTAAAACTTTCTAGGAAATTCTGATTCTGCCAGCGTTTTTTTGTAGGATACATGGAAAAACAGAAACAATGACATGATTAAACTTGTCATTTGAGAAGATATTCAAATCGGTCTGATATTTCCAATCAAAAGTGTTTATACGCAATTTGGTTTACAATCACTTTATAGAACCTACAATATGACTCCTACCATGATCAGAGTGTTGCATGAAATCCTAATGAAGAATGTTCGCGCTATCGATTTGGCACTTGGAAATCAAGCCGGTATGTGAAACCTCTCTTTTTTGCTGTATCAACATGAAAACAGTACCCCTATGTGATGAAGCTGAAATTTTTAGTTCGCGGACATCTCGACGCATCATTTCGTTCTCCAGATGTAGATGAAGTACGTTTTTCCTCCTTAATATGTAGATCAATCATCTGAGCGTGCGAACATGAGAAACAACAACATATTGTATTCAGAATTCTGCGTTAATGTATATACTGCGAAGACTGCAAGCTCAAATCAAAGCCGCCTGTATGCTAGCTGATCGTGTTCACACGGGTATTTTTTTGCTTTTTCTTCAAACACGTTTACAGGATTCCTTTATATTTCACTTTGTACAGTACCGTTTCATAAGATATACAATCAGACCATTTTTTATGAATCTTTTGTTTATAGGATCTGCCGCAAATGTCGAAGAACAGCATGCACTATCGACAGTGGAGCGCATGTTGATTGAAATGGACGAAGAGATTTCGAAGTATTGCTCAGGTCCCGGCCACGAACTCTCTGAAGACTGAAGTTCTGGCTACAGCGTGTTCCACAGCCATTCGCAAAAATGGTCTTGTGCTGATATTCAAAAACCAACCAGACGAGCGGAACATACGAAACCACCTGTTATAGTTTTCAGCTTGACAGTTGGACACATGACCTCATCTCATCGCAGAGAAACATACTCATTTATATTTTTGTCGATCGATAAACACCCTTTTCATTTTCTCGAAGTTTGTTCGAGGGTTTTCGCACGAAACTATCAGAATCGGGAATACTCCCCGGCTGGATTTCGTGGAAGGTAGCAGGAGGAATGGGTATGAAATTGGCCTCTGCCGATATCTTGCGGCGATCGTGAAGGAACAGAAACCTGTGAATCATAATAAAAAAACCAAAGGACTTCTGCTGGGTTCGCCTTTTCTCTCTTACTTCTATCACCCAATCTGGAATGCACAACTTCATGAAATATGACACAAAGAAAAGTGTCTCGGTCTCTCTTGCGCGAATACCCCTTTTCGCTCTCATTGTTTGATACAGAGGTCAGCGGAGAGAGAGAGAGAGGATTAAATGGGCCAACAGACACAACAAGGGTCCTTTTGGAGACGCAGAAGGGTTGTCATCCTCACTATTGACGAACGCAAGGTTCTCCTGTTTGTAGGTCCCACTGTAGCAACGTTCACACTGGATCAATTATTCTCAAAATGTTTCACAGGTCATCAGAATAAGAGTGGTCTATCAATAAACGCAAAATTCTGTTCGTCTTGTGCGCTCCCATTCGTGATTACTACCATTGTTCTCTTTCTGTTCCTGAAACTAATCGAGTATGTTTACAGAGTGTCTGAAGCCGATCATGCAGCCCCTCAATCCGGTGAGTCGAATTCTTAGCTTTCAATTCGTATTCCAATATTCCACTAAACCTTATAGCATATTCTTACAGCCTCTCTCGGCAAGTTGGGAGCGTCGCTTCGATTCCTTGAAAGGCCGCTTCAGTTCGGTGAGTTGAACTCTGTAGGCGTAAATTTTTCAGGCGGCCCGTACACTAATAGTGTTTTGAACAACACTGTATGGTCCCATGTAGAGAAAACTATCCCAAGGAAATCGCACGATTTCTTGTGTTAAACTTTTTCACATAATCTGACCGAGGGTAAAATCGACCTTCTAGTTTCAGATTCTGAAATTAAAGTCGTCGAAATATGCACGTAGTTTGAGTTATGAGCTCACAAAGTTTCCATCGCCTATTTCAGCATCTGAAACTAGAAGGTCGAACCCAAAAACTCTTGCAATCTCCTTGTCAAAAATACTGGCAGGAAAAAGGCCTTCTGGTGAAGTTTAGTATTTCTTTTTCATGAAAACCAAATTTCAGGAACAAGCGCAATCATTTGCTTCCCGATCCGAAGCCTTAGGAAAGAAAGCTATGGATGAGTAAGTTTCTAATAAAACAGACGGCCCTTGGCTGTGTAAACTCGTCACACAGTGCTGACCAAAAGTATATGAATTTTGGTGATTTTCAGTGCAAAATGGCCAACTTTGAACAGTTGGAAAGGTATGTTCCAATTAATCGATCTTTGTGAAACTAGGCGAATGTATCAAGCAACTTTTGATCTTCATTTTTGTAACAGACACCTTTTTTCTGAAAATTGCTGTGACATGAGTTATAGTCATCGAAACTGGGCGCAAATTTTCAACTTTTTCTGACCAATGATCTTCGACGCGATATAACTGACTTTATTGTGAATTTCGTAAACAGATGTCAACTACAAAAATGAAGATCTAGAGTTGCTCAATACATTAACCAATTTTCACAGAAATCGAGTGATTGAAACATACTTTTTCAACTACTCGAAGTTGGCCATTTCTCCCTGGCCTGCACTGTAAGTGTTTATAATCACCTTTGTTCACAATCACCTTACAGCTTCTGTGATATGTATCCGCGCCAGATCGATTTGATGATTGCCACCATGATGAAGAATGTTCGTGCTATCGATTCTGCACTTGAAAATCAAGCCGGTATGTGAAACCTTTGTTTTTTCTTTTGAAGATTCTCAAACTTTTAGTTCGCGGGCATCTCGACGCATCGTTTCGCTCTCCAGATGTGGATGAAGTAAGTTGTTTTTTCTTCGATTATAGGTAGATCAATCATCCGAAAATGTGTATTCAGCATTCTTCGTTGATGAATTTACTGCTACGACTCCACGCTCAAGTCAAAGCTGCCTGCATTCTAGCTGATCTTGTTCACAAGGGTACTTTTTGCGTTTTTTTTTTTTAAATATCCATTTTTGTTTATAGGACCTGCCGCGAATGCGGAAGAACAACATGCACTATCGGCGGTGGAGGTCATGTTGAATGAAGTGGACGAGAAGATTTCGACGCATTGCCCAGACTCTGCCTAAAGTTATGGTTCTATTTCACCTCCATAATCACTAGTACAAATCAACAACCTCTCCCACCCTCTATTATCAATTCGGTCTCTGAAACCTTCTGTCTATCACACGAATTTTTCCAGAAAGAAGCATCATTATTTCTTTCGCCTCTACCAGATACAGATCTCCGAGAACGATACAATCTAGATGTCCCCAATTCTCCCCCTGAATTCCCCCGAACTCCTTTCAAAATACACAGAATACTCCTTTCTTCTTCTTCTTTTCTTATTTGAAGTTCTGAATCCAACTTTTAAAAAATAAACTGTTGAACCATGTCGTCGACGAGTAAGGATAAGCCGGAGAAGCCAGGAATGTCTGCTCCGTGTAAAGGGATTCTAAAGGTTACTATCAGTAAAAGATGACTTGGAAAATTGGATTCCAATTTTCAGTCGGAAGCCACGTATTTCTTCATCTTGGAATTGGCATCAGCGTTCGTGCTCTCTGCAGCTCACAATGTCTTGTTTTTCGTGTTGGATATCAAACTGATCGCTACGAGTTTCGCTCAGTTCTTCTTCACATTCCTCTTCCTGAAACTGATCCATTTTGCCAACTATATTCCACAGGCTCATATTCCGATGAAGGTGAGTTTATCAAAATTCTGAATTCACTATCAGTTTCCTCAAATGTCCAGAAAAAAATGGGGAAATAGAGTCGAAAATCTATTGTAGCCAATAAAAATGTAAACTTTGCAAAGTTGAAAAATAAGTTCCCAATGGACCAATATTTCTGGAAATTTGCAAGTGTATTAAGCAACTCTGAAGCTTCAGTTTTGTAGTTGACAACTTCTTGTGAAAATGACTCTCAAGTCAGTTAGAGCGCGTTTAGTGACAACACCTCAAATTTTGGTTTGCGCCGATTAAGTTTGGAACTGCGTCACTGAACGCACTGTAACTTTCTTGAAAGCGACTTCCCGAAAATATTGTCCACTACAAAAATGAAGATCTAGAATTGATTGATACATACACAAAATTTCAAAAAAATCAAGTCACAGTTAATCATTTTACAGCTCCTCAAACTACCGTGTTTCAAGCTTCAAAAGTTGAAAGTTTCTCACTTCTCACCTAGCTTTGAAAATTGTGTTCTGTTCAGTCTTATATAGCCAAATTTGATCACGACCACCTTGATCACTTTCAGGAAATGTTTATTTTTCTGCGACCAGTTCTGACCTCACTTCAATCTGCTTTGACCAAGTTTTTGATCAATCACGACAAATGTTAATTTCTCGATAACCACGTCTGACCAATCTTCATCGGTTTGTGACCTATTGTGATTGCTTTTGATTTTATTGGACTTGTTCCCATCAGTTTTTTGAGACATTATAATCGGTCATAATCGATCACAACCAATTGCAATTGCGATCAAAAAAATCTGGCGATTTTCATTGCGAAACAGTTAACTTCAAGGGAATGAAAAATGGTTCCCGATATTACGATCTTATTGAAATTTTCTGAGTGTATTAAGCGACTCTAATTCTTCATTTTTGTAGTTGACAACTTTTTCGGAAAATTGCTTTCGGGAAAGTTAGAGCGTTTATAAAAGCGAGTACCCAAATTTCGGTTTGGTTTCCTTTACTAGTCATAACTCACTTGAAAGCGATTTTCAGGAAAAGTTGTCCGTTACAAAATTGAAGATCTTAAGTTTTTCTATACATCTACAAAGTTACAGAATAATTGGAACATTGGGAGACGTTTTTAACTGCATAAAGTTTGCCGAAATACCACCAAAACTTAGTGATCTTTCGGAGAACTTTCACTATAATTTTAAACGGTCAAAACTCCCAGTTTCTCAGGTAATCCTCCCGGCAGCCGGTGCCAAACTCCTCGAAGTCCTTCTCGGCTCCCTGGCCAACTCCCACAACCGAACCGGCGAGCTCTTCCTCGTCCGATGCTTCGACTTCATCTTCGCCGGCTGCGTTCTCTTCTACTTCTCCTCGCGTCCGAATGGAAAGAGTCTCTCGAAAAATGACATCTGGCTGATCGCCCCACTAGCCATTGCCGTCTCGATAGGCTGGCTGGAACCAGGTCAAATCGAGTACACCGGCCTCTCCCTCGTCTCCGCGTTCGTTTTGCCATTCTCCAGAGCTCTATCCTTCATTTTATTGAAAAACGCGGCAGATTGTTTGGGAAAGGGTGAAACAGGTAACTCGATTTTAGATATACAAAAGATTTTCAGGGCATATCAACGCATTCATGCTGGACTATACTCGACTGGTGACTATTCTTCTCTTCCTTCCAGCCCTTATTTCCTACTCGATGAGTAGTGTGGAAGTCACTGCTAGCTGGGAGTCTATTGACTATGTAAGTTCTTGTTGAGTGAATCGTTTAATTTTTCTTTTTTCCAGGTCCTCATGTCCCTCTCCTTCCTGTTCATGATTTGCAACCTCTACAGTCAACTTTGGCTCACACTGAGCCTGTCTCCAAGTGTCTATCTGGTTTTGGAAAACTCTAGAAACCTGCTGGCATCGGTAAGCTTTTTAAATGAACATAATTTTCTTATGTTTTTCTTCAGTGCGCTCAATGGATCATCCAGAACATGGCGCATCCGAGTTTGATCGCTTTCGGCGGCAAGTTGGTTGGATTCGCGTCGATTTTCAGAATCTGGACGAGATCTTGAATAAAGTTTGCTTTATTTGTTTTTTGTATTCAATTTTCTTTGATTCAATAAAATTTGACAGAAATATTCTTCATCAAGCAATCGATTCCGAGCGATTTTCTTTAGGTTTAACAAAAACTTACATTTTTCTTCAAAAACCACTCATTTCTGGCAGATTTTTCTGGTATAAATATTCTTGAAAACTTCAGTAATTTTTTTTAACAAATTCCTCATTTTTTTCCATTAAATTCCGGTACATTTGACCAATTTTCGGACTACGCCTGCTGCGAAATTAACGATTTTTTCGCGACGATGCAAGTGCGCTCCACCGAACACGTTTGATTCTCAGCGCGCGCAACCAAATTTGCGTTTTTGCGCGCCAAATTTGTCCCGTTTTTTGGGCCCACCCTGTTGTTTGCCTCATTTGTATCGGTTTTTCGTTTTGTTTTGCTCCCCAAAATGCTATAAAAAGTCTCCGAAGGCATTGGAATCCAGTGAATCCTCCCCTTTTCCCTTGAAACCCCTCTAATTTCGTCCAGAAAAGTTGAAAAATTCAAAGTTCGAGATCTTCCCTGTTTTATCTAAAAACTGTAAAAAGGTCAGCACCCTTCGAAAACCCTGTATTCTATCGAATCCCGGCTAAAAATAGCCAAAAAACTAGCTGGTTTTTGACTTGTTTACTGCTATATGCTTCCTCTGTTCTCTCTCCGTCTCTTATTCCCGTTGCCTTTCTTCTCTAACTTCCTCCTTTTCAGAGCTTCCTCCCGTCGTTCCTCAACAACTAACAATGCCGCTTATGGTCGAGAAGTTCGCCGCTGAGCTCAGAGAGCGCGATCCAGCGTCGGTCGACACACTCTTCTTGGACAACTCGGAAGGTGGCGAGATCGGAGGACTCAATGATCAATTAACGAGTTTGCAGGTGCGACGATAGTTTTTGAAGCTAGTCATCAATACTGTCAATTTTCAGATGCTCAGCATGGTCAAATGTGGTTTGACCACTCTCAATGGCTTGCCCAGCCTGCCAGCACTCACCTATTTGGATGTGAGCGACAACAAGCTTGGAGACCTCGCCGCGTTCGACATTCTCGTCAAAAACACGCCAGAGCTCGAGAGAATCAACCTCTCCAGCAACAATCTCTCGCTCGACAATCTCCGTACTCTCAAGATGTTGCCAAAGCTCTCCGAGCTCGACCTCTCCAACAACGAAGCTCTCGGAGCCACCGAGGAGTACCGTGCCAAGGTCTTCGAGATGCTCCCATCTCTCAAGATCCTCGACGGATGCGACGTCGATGGAGACGAGGTCGAGGAGGAGTTCGCTGGAGAAGGCGGCGAGGATGGTGAAGAGAGCGGCGAGGAGAGTGACGGCGAGGACGGTCCAGGACTCAGCTATCTCAACAAGAGCCAGTTTTCTGATGACGAGACTGACGACTACGTCCCAGAGGTAATTTCGATTAGCAGTGTTTTGATAAATATAATTCCTATTGTTGCAGGAGGGAAGCGAGGCTCGTGGAACCAAGAGAGCTGCTTCTGAGGAGGTGGACGGCGAGGAGCCAGAGTCGAAGAAGGCCGCTGGAGAGGAAGAAGAGTAAAACTCGGACAATTTCCTCAACTGTCATCCAACAACACAATCTCCATAAACGCCCGACCCCCACTCAGTCCCCAAGTTCATACTTCGTCTATTTTTTAACGTTTTTCAAACAACAACTACTGTAATCATCTCTCCACACACCCGACCCCACATTACACTCCCCTATCTATCAATTATTTTTTCTCTCTCTCGGCTGTGCTGTACAATAAACCGACTCATTTGATCTGAATCTCTATTTTTAACTAAGAAAATGTAACTATCCCAGTGGCAAGTGGCAGTTGCACCTGCTCATATTTTCTCATAAATAAATCATTGTAAAGGCCAGTATTGTGTTTTCTTTGTCTTACACGTCTTCTGGTTATCAGTCCAGTGGTTTTGTCAGTTTTTCTCTGAAATAGCGAGATTCTGCGATTTGAAAATTCGAACTCCCGCCCACGACGACGCTCCGAAATCCCGGCGCTCTTTGTTCAGCGGAAAATCCATTTTTCTGAAACTTTTCCAGCCTTCATATCTCCTCCAGTTTTTGCCCAAAATCGCTGATTCTTTTTTCAATTTTCAAAGAAGAATCTGTTTCAGATAATGACCAGAAAAAGGAAAGCCGTCCGTCCGTGCACTGGCCGCTCGGCGATTCAGAACCTCCAATATTTAGGCTTCCAAGTCAATCATCCATTATTAATCAATGAAGTCGAAGCGAGTGAGTTTTAGCTTACGAATGAAGCAGCTTCAGCAACTATCTGAAATTCAGAAGAGCCCCGTCGCCGCAACGGCTCAGCAGTGCCCGTTTCCGACGATATTCAGCGATTCATATGCTTCACCGGTGTTCCGGCGTGTGTGCTCCATGCCAAGGGCTCCGGACAGACGGCTTGTCTCGCAGAGGAGTCGGCGGCTCACGCGATGCTCGATTTCTTCCGTGTAGCGATTTCTCCATTGTTCGTGACTCAGTTGTGTAGTTGTGCGGATGAGAAATCGATGGAGCCGTTAGTCAAGGCGGTTCGAGAGGTTTTCATACAGCTCGACACAGCGATCGCTTCCGATTTCCTCGGTATCAAAAGAGTAAGTTGGAGCAGTGGTTCCGTGTTATATATTTCCCGCTAATAATCTCAATTTCAGTGCACCCAACTAGAGCTCACCTCAGTCGCTACCATTCGAGGTCGAGAAGTCAAAAAGCAAGTGATCAACAATCTCCGCGATCCACGAATCGGCTACCATGCGAAACCATCGTCTTCGCAGCCACAAACGCCTCAAACACAAGTGATGATCGTGCCCACTGGATCCGGAAAAAGCAACGTGGAAGTGGTGACGTTGGACGATGAGGAGGACGAGCAGCCGCCGCTGATAGATGTGAACGAGGGAGATGGGGATGTCATGGTGACGAAGGAGAAGATAATAGTGAAGAAGGATACGATTAAAGTGAAGAAGGAGAAACCAGACAGAGTGATCACGCCGAAGAGACCATCGTCAGCGGTGGAATCTATGAGAAAAGAGGATCAAGTGCAAGTGGAGTTCTACACAAAGTCCAGAGACAAAGCATTAGAGTAAGATTTCAAATCTCAAATTTGTTTCAAAAAGTACACCTTTTCCAGAGAACGCCGCCGCGAAGAGCCCATCGACTCAGCGGCTTACTTTGGAGAGCCCAACACCTCTCTACAAGGCCCATCCGATGTCTTCTGTAGTGTTCCAAACACCAATGCCCATCAGTACGTCGAGGCGGTGTCTTCTGATGAGAACGACGACGACGAGGACTCGTCGGAAGGAGAGAAGGCGTGTCCGAGTAAGAGAGCGAAGATGGGAGCTGATGGTGATGAGGTCGTTGTGCTGAATACCACATCGTCGATTGCGGAGAGTCCGTCGAAGAGGTCCAAGAGTAAGTGGCCGAGATTAACCGACTAGCATCGCCCCAACTGAAGTTTCAGTGTCTGACGCTGAGGAAATCGGAGATATAGTTGACGAGTGGCACGACGATGACGACGACATAACGGAAATTACGCCGAAGAATCAGATTCCAGCGGATTCCACTGAAGAACCAACGCCATCCTCGTCGTCCGCATCGTGTGGCTCCGACCCACACGACGGATTCTACGCGGGTCACACGAATCATCGAGACATGATCGAGGCGATAGGACAGCCTGTCAACTATCAAGCCAGAATTCTTGGCGTCGTCGTCAACGAGGAGCTGGTTCGAGACGTTGAACAGTTTGTCGAGGAGGCGTCCGAGAGGTCGACGGATTCGGTGAAGAGGATGTCGCAGCAGGCGTGGGATCACTATCAGTACAATTGTCAGTCGGACTCGGTGTTGGAGAAAAAGTTGAAGGCGCGGACTGTTTTGTTACAAGAGGTTCAGGTAAGACAGGAGTCAGACAGAGTTTCCTTTGGAATGAAAGGTGTTTCGAAAAAATTTCCAACCGGCGAAATGTAGATCACAAATGATATGCGGTTTATAAGATCTTATTGTGATCTACCCTTTGTCAGTGGACAACTTTCTCACATCATTTTTCTTTTCGAAGATGTAGCGAGTCTATTCTGAGAGGCAATAATAATCTCCTCATTTCCAGAAGCTGTTCCCTGACAAATGCGTGAGCCTCCAAATCACCGGCTCCACGATCAACGGCTGCGGCTCGTTCAACTCGGACGTCGACATGTGCTTGTGCTACCCGACGAACGGTTATCGCGGAAGCGTGTTCGACGATTTCCAGTGTGAGCGGAGTCAATCGAGTAAGGTGCTGCGCAAACTCGACAAGGCCATCAAGCGTTGCAAGCCCGGACAACCGTTTCGCAGATACATCAATCGGTGTGAGCTGATTCCGGCGAAGGTGCCCATCGTGAAGCTCACTCTGCAGGGCGAGTTCCCCGGCATGGAGGTGGATATCAATGTGAATAATATAGCGGGAATCTACAACTCGCATCTGACACACTACTACTCTTTGTAAGTTGCACTTCTGTTGAATCTCGAGGGGCGATTTCACCTCGACTCAGTCTCTACTTCAACCAAAGTTCCAAACCCATCGTTTTCTTCCAGAATCGACGGTCGCTTCCCAACCCTCGCGTTGGCCATCAAACACTGGGCGAGTCGTCGCTACGTGAACAACGCCCAACAAGGCTACCTGAACAGCTACACTATCATTCTACTCGTCGTCCACTTTCTGCAGTGCGGTGTGACGCCCGCAGTCCTCCCCAACCTGCAGTACTTGTTCCCCGAGAAGTTCGACAAGAAGCTGCCACTCAGCGCCCTTCAGCTGTACGGTGACATCGCCGAGCGCCTGCCAGTGAGCTGTCCGAACACCTGGTCCACCGCGGAGCTCTTCATGGGCTTCTTCTACTACTACAACGCATTCGACTTCGCCAAAAACGCCATCTCGATCCGCTCGGCTCAAGTGGTGCCACGTAGCAGTCTGCCTGCTCAAACATCCAACTATCCGATCTTCGTCGAGGAGCCATTCGATGCCATCAACACTGCCAGATCAGTGCGAACCGCCGGCCATTTGGCGTTCATCAAGAAGGAGTTCCGAAAAGCCAAGATAGTGTTCCAGCAGAAGAATTTCAGCATGCGAGATGTGGGAGTCATCGTGGCGGATGTGCCGGGAAGACAGCCGTGGAGATCTTAGGATCCGAATTTTTAATTTTATATTTCCAATTGTTGATTTTTTTCTAACTGTTTCAAAAAGTGTGTTCCAACTTCGTAGATGAAGTAATATTTTGTCCGTCCACCTGTACACCATGGTCATACTAATTTCAAAGTGTCTCGCCGTCTTCTTCTTCTTCTCCTCCCCACCTTGTTATCAAGTTTTTCGATCGAGGAGAGTGGAGATAACTGACCGTCTTTTCCATCCTTCACAAAATTTTGTCTCCTTTTCCTCGTCGTCTTCGGAATGAACGACCTCTAAGTTGTCACTAGACGAAGTAGCGACACGCACTGTTCGTTTCTCTCTCTTCCCCCTCTTCTACACTATCTATCTCTAATCTCTTCTGGAGATATATATCTATTATCAGTCCCTCTCTTTCTTCTGTTTATCACTCACTCTCTTCTGAATCTTCGAAGAATCATCATGTGTCGTCGGTGATAGCGATGCTTCTCCCTCTGATCCTTCTATTCCTGCCACGTGGCGTTGGCACAATGCCAGCTGGCACGGAGCCAAAAACGCTTTTCATGGAGCCCAACTCGCGGCGATTCGATCGACTCATCACTTCAGTTGGTTCGTTCTCTGCTGACTTTCACTATTCTTTTGTTGGTCATGTGTTGATTTTTTTTTTCGTGCTGGTTGATGGGGAGAAGGTCATTCCTCTTTTTTTATGGTATTGTACTAGTTTCTTTTGGAAAAGGAATGTGAATTTTAGGAGCGGCAGATGGTGGCATTCTTTGAGAATCACAAGACCAGGAGAAACTTGAGAAATCCAACAAAAAAAATGTTTAATGGGGTTATTCACGGGTAGCAAAAAATCATTTTTTCCTTTTTTTGCTTCGATTCACGAGGAGCAAAAAAAGCAAAAAATGCAATTTTCTCGGGAGTTTTTTGCTAGTGAAAAATGCGCTTATCGTGGCGAGACCCGTGTTTATTGAAACATGTTCCTTTGAAAATGTTAAAGGAGGATAAGCATCTATGCTCCATGGAGAAGGTCTCGCCACGATTACAGTATTTTCACCAGCAAAAAACTCCGGAGAAAATTGCATTTTTTGCTTTTTTTGCTGCCCGTGAATCGAAGCAAAAAAAGGAAAAAATGATTTTTTGCTACCCGTGAATAACCCCATAAAAAATAGAGTTTGGAAATTTCAAAAAGGAATCTCTCGATCTCATTGTGACAACAAAATCTCTAGAAAATGACCTGAATTTCAGATGATTTTTAAATTACTCTTCATCACCCGATTTTGCTGAAAATTCGTGGGTGTATTAATCAACTCTAGATCTTCATTTTTCCAGCTGACAACTTGTTTTGAAAATCGCTCTCAAGTGAGTTAGAGCGCGTTTAAGATTTGAACATTTTCGTAGTCAGCGCGGAGAGCGCGTCACCGAACGCGCTCTATCTCACTAGAATGCGATTTTCAGAGAAAGTTGTCAACTAGAAAAATAAAGTTCTAGAGTTGATTGATACACCTCCAAACTTTCAGCAAAATCGGGCAGTTGGAAACTATGTTTCAAGTCCTCAAAGTTCACCATTTTTCACTCAAAATGATTCATATAATGTTGGACTTGAACTCATTGGAAAATGAGTCTGATAGGCAAAGTTGAGTGTTTCCAGAAAAAGCATAGGAGGTTGCAGAATATGATTCAAAAAGGTTGAAATTTCTTCTCTTCTTGTCTGGTAGAAATATCTATGATCCTTGATTTTTCCAAAGCCAATTTGTTTTTTGTACCGTTTCTTCGACCTAATTTATCTTGATTTTTGTTACAGTTGTCAAAAAGTGGTCAACTAACAAAATATTGATGACAACATGATGAACATTTTGTTAGTTGACCACTTTTTGATAACTGTTACAGAAACTCAGATAAATTTGGTCAAAGTGACGGACCATCCAAAACGTTCTTCAGTCCACAAAAAAATACACCCAATCAACTAAACATATAGAAAGTTGCCTACGTATATAGCAGTTTCTTCATGGAAGAGCCAATATTTTCAGCACGAAAAATTGGAGAGAGTGACATCATCAACCCATCCGTCTGTCCATCCTCATGTGAGCATCTTCATCAGGCATTAACCTACGTTCAAAACCATACCGACGCGAATTTTAGTATCAAGGAGGTAAGGATCGGAGCCTTGTCAGTGGATCTGGAAGCTCTGACTCTACTGACTGCTCAAACCCTTCAAAGATCCCCAAACTTCCAGTGCTCCTGCATCTGCCCATTGTCCCGACCTGCCTACGTCAGCACCGCTGGAGGATGTGTGGAGAGATTGAGTGAGTTTGCATGCCCGTCTGTCTGCTCATCCAACCGTCCGGATTTCCAGCCGAGTGTCCGAACACAATCCGATGGAAGTCTATCAACTCGGCGATTCCCGTCGTCCACCTTCAGCCTCACACAATCATTCTTCCGGATGTGGATTTGGATTTTCGAGGTGCTAGAAACTTCTGGAATCTGCTAGTGGAACTTTGAAAACTTTCAGGTGCTGGAATTCGAACATCATCACGTGGCGCAGACGAGTGGAACTGCTCGATTCGAAAAATCATGTACGAGAATTTGAACACGAAATGGAGGAATATCGCCAAGGAGCGAGGACTGTTTCAGTTGACTAGCTCCAACGGAAAGCCTATTGTTTATGTGAGTTTTTGATTTTCAGGGGGAGACTTTGTTCTTTCACAGATTTTCAGCTGGAAAATTGGTTTCCCATCAACCGATTGCTCTGAAATTTCGTGGGTGTATTGAGCACTTCTAGAACTTCATTTTTACAATTGAAACTTTTTAAACTGTTCTGAAAAATCTGAAGAGAATAAGGCCAAAACTGTTCTTACCAAAAAAGTGTGGTCATGTCACTAAAAGCGTTCTACTTGATTTTAAAGCGACTTTCAGAAAAAGTTGTCAACTTGAAAAATGAAGATCTAGAGTTGCTTGATACATTCACTAAGTTTTATAGAAATCGAGTGATTGAAACATACTTTTTCAACTGCTCAAAATTGGCCATTTCGCACTGAAAATGAGGAGGTCGAAAACAGATTTTCTCGAGATTTTCCAAAAACCGGAAGCACCATTAAGAGGTTGAAAAAAGTCATAGGCTTCTAGCTCCAATTCCAGACAATCTAAAGAGCCCAGAAAGTGGATAGATTCAAAAATCTAAGTCTCCTTGTGATTCTCCGGAATTCTCAGAATTCAAGTTATAGAATCTTCACTGAAAATCCAAACATCGAAAATTTGATTCCTGCTAAATTAGACAACCTGAAATTTCTAAAATTCCCAATAAATCTCCAGGACCGCTCTATTTTCCGCTCCTAGAATCTAGCATTTGAGATTTTTGGACTATTCTAGACAGTGTCTACCAGACCTTTTGAATCCCTTTTGACTACTTATAGTCTCTCGAACTCCCAATTTTGAAACTTCCACCATGACCACCAAAAATTTTCCTCCCAAGTCTTCCGAGAGTCCAAAATCTAAGCTCTGAATCTTTGAGGACTCAAAATCTGAACTTTCAAACAAAAAATCTTCTCGCCATCCCAAAAGTCGTTCCCAGAATCATCTCAATTTCCCAAATCTTTCAGTTCGGCGGCACCGAATTCGACGCCTCGTTCCTCACGGGAGCCGTCGTGATGATGAAGCTGGAGTGTCAAACGTTCACGTCTCCTTCCGCCTCTCCATTTTGTATCTCTCTCCGAGTCGCAGGAACGTCAGGTTGGTTTGGGGGGAAGTGATATTGAGTGAAAGTGAAGACGAATGACACAGAAATGAACGTATTTACATGTTCAATCCGTTGTTGGCTGCGGAGAGAGGTTTCGAGTGATAGATTGTGAGGGGGAGAGAGACGCAGAGAAGCATGGTGATAGTGAATGTTATTATCTCTTTTCTCTCTCATCACCTCTTTTGTTGAAAACGCTCCTCGTGTTCAGACTTGAGACATTAACAGAGAAGTCAGGAAGGGGTTGAAAGGGGGAATCTGGAATCAAATGATTCTGAATCTTGCCCACAGTGAAGACTCGGGATTTTCAAAGATTCTGAAGTTCAGAGAATCGGAAAATCAGAAATTCAAAAGTAACCGATGATTCAGAAAACTGGAGACTCTGGAAAGTGAAGGAATCAACGCATTGAAAATTCTGACGAACTTGAAGTTTTCAATTATACAAAGATTCTGATTGAAAAGTTGTAATTCTAGGGTCTTCTGAATTCTGAAATCAGAAAATTGTGAGTAGTCAAAGATTGTGAAAATGGGAAGATTGATAAAATGGGAAATTCAGGGGCTCTAAAGATTCTGAAAATTAGCCTTGAATTTCTGAGTTGATAGGATTCTGGAGTCTATCGAAGCTGGAGAATTGAGGGTTTCCAGAATCACGAAAATCAGGTAGTTCGGAAATCTAGTCTTAGCTGGAAATTCACGACTTCCACTCTAACGGATCCGTCAGTTTTGGTCATTCTGAAAATTCCGCCTTCTTGTCGATTCCGTCCTTCAGAATCTGTAAATCCCCTCATCTTCTGTAGTTCCTCTTTGTTTTTCGATTCCTCTGAAAACATATTTTTTTCCTTCTGATTCTCTAATTGAGCCGACACAATAACAGAATAACATATACAGTTCCCCAGAGGGATCCTATTCTTCCCTTTTTCTAGAGTTTTTCGAGCTCTAAGAATCAGAAAAATATATTGTGAGATGGGCGCTGAGGTGTCGTCCCTAGTGGTTGCCTATTTTCTGGGAGAAGATTTGACGAGAGGTAACTTTCTTTTCTTTTGGGAGGAGATCTGGGCATGCAGACATCTGAAAGTTTGATCTAGTTGTTGGGCAGAATTCCGGTTTCCGTTTCCCATTCCCGCCGGTCAAAATTTATGTTCCGCCGAATTGTTTAACCATTCATAACAATATTGAAAGCTAGTCCAACAGAGCCAATTTTCCGACTCAAAATCCTCAAATTTCAATTTTCCAGGTGCCTCCACCTCATTCGACCACAAACAGTTCGATATGGAGGAGACCGGATGGCGAGTGGAGTCCATCTACTTTCTAGTCGTCATCGCCCTGATCATCATTGTCATCATTATCACCTTCATCGTCTGGAACATTTGTTGGAGTATGAAGAAGCGGAAACTGATCAGCGATTTTCAGATGCAATTCGTGCAGCAGTACAAGCATCAGCATCATGTGAGTGTGGCTCTTTTTTCAATTATTTGATGCTCTCGAACTTCTGTGGGCTTGTTACTAAGCTCGATATTGTTAATTTTGTAGTTGACAACGTTTTCTGAAAATCGCTTCCATGTCTCGATTTCGCTTTCCTGGCGAACTCGAGACTATGAACGTTTTTCATAGACCTTAGTTAACCTAAAAAATGACCTTCAGAAAATGAACCATATCTCTCTTCAAAATCAGTTTCAGAAGGTGAGACATAGTTTGTTGGAGTCCTCTTGTCAAGACAAACGAGATGACGTCAAAAACTGAAGAAAAATGTTTCCAGCCAATTCTGAAAAAAACGCCCATGGACTGTACTTTTTTCGATTTTCGACCAGAAATTTTTGTTCCGTTTTTTGATTGATTCTGATCAGTCAGATTGTGAGAAGTCCAATAAACCTGATCTCACTCTCTGAATTCGATTTTAAGCCGAGTTATGAGCATTTTCCTTGACCTCAGTTACCCTGAAAAACGACCTTCAGAAAATGAACCATATCTCACTTCAAAATCAGTTTCAGAAAGTGAGACATAGGTTTTTGTGAACTTCGAAAAACTTCAGATTTTTACCAACTTCCTTTTCCTAGACAGTTTTACATTCAAAATTAAACACGCCACAAAATTTTCAGACAATGCCTCCAAACATGCCAGAATTTGAAGAGATCGATGAGCAGGAAATCCTCCAATCTCAATCGCACTCGCTCAACCGAAAGAGACTCATTTTCAGTTCAGGTAACATTTTGAGAACGATGCAGTGGGCGGAGCCAATCATTTTCAGAATACTTCGACCCGGCGCAGATGTTACACCCATCGCCGCTGGCAATCCAGTTCCTCTACGATCTTCGACGAGTCGTGGACATTGCGAAGGAGAGAATCCGACAGAGAAGGTTCATGCCGGCACTTCCGATCATCATCGAAGACGTGGCGAATGAGGTGGACTACGATGACGTGGAGAAGAAGCAGAAGAATCAGAAGCCAACGTCTTCCACTTCAGAAGACGTTCAGATGAACAACGAGGACACTGACACCACTCCAGAGTCCTCACCGCGTAGTGAGCAAAAGTCGGTGGATTCTGGAAGGGAGTCACGGGAGGATTCTGAAGAAGAAGAAGAAGAGGATGGCGAAGGATCAGAACGGGGCACGGAAAAATCTGCGGAGATGACACAGACCAAGGTGTCCGATATTGTGAAGTGTAAGTGTTTAGAGATGGTTCTAGAGAAGGTCCAGTTCAGATATGTCTAGAATGGTCTAGTAATAGAAGACCTTCAGAAAATTGATCATATCTCACTTCGAAATTAGTTTCAAAGGGTGAGACATAGTTTTTTGGAATCCTCATGTCAAGATGAACAAGATGGCATTGATAACAGAACATAAAAATTTTCAGTCAATTCTGAAAAAAACGCCCATGGACTGTACTTTTTTCGATTTTCGACCTCAAAAATTTTGTTTTGTTTTTCGATTGATTCTGATGAAGATGTCAAGTTTTTCTAGAAAAAACGGGGCTATAGATGGTTCTAGAAAAGCTTATAGAAATGGTCCAAATCACCGAAAGGGCCAAAGCACTGTAGATATCTTCGACGTTCTGAATGTTTCTACAGTTGATAACCATTGTTTTTCAGCATTCGAAAAGTCCAACAAACAACCTCCCCCTCTACCGCCACCTCGTCCATCCTTAGTTCCCATCATGCTCAATTCGTCGATGCGAAAAAAGAAGCAACCCTTGACGACACCCTCCACGACCACTCCAGTAGATGATGATCCCCCAGAGCCGGCTTTCCGAAGCCGAATCAAACCACCCACAGCGTTCACGGATCGGAGGAGGTTTGAGCCGTTTTCCCCTATACTCTCTTCAAAATTTCCGAATTTTCCAGTCCCCGAGAACGCAAAGGATACGCCGTCTTTCCGTCCGACGGAACGTTCAACAAATCACTGCCACGACGAGGAAAACGGCTGGCGAATGCCAATGCTCAGACTCCGCCCACTAATTGATTTTCCAAGTTTCAGATTCTTGTCGTCTCCATTCCTAGTCGATCTCTCGTGTTATTCGCCACTGAAATTTCAGGAATTCTTCTTTGTTCTTTTTTAGTTTTGTAGCTGAAATTTAGCTGCAATTTTTTAAACGGGTCTTCTTTTCTGTGTTTCTAATGAAGTTTTTTGAGATGATGTGATTCACAAAGAGATTTTATTAGATACACATAAGTTATTCGTTGAAAACTCGATCATCTAGAGAACTAGAGAGGAGCAATCACAGATCGATATACAAAAAAGCCAGCAATTAAAGAATGAAACAAAACACGAAATTTAGTTAACTCCCTCTCTCTCAACGGCGAATGGAGTGTCGACGGCGATGTGTCCGGAGGCGGCGATGATGACATCCTGCTTTGGTCGGTCTCCTGGCAGCTTCTCAGTCTTCTCGATCTTTCTGACAACGTCCATTCCCTCGAGAATCTTTCCGAAGACGACGTGACGTCCGTCGAGCCATGGGGTCTTGACAGTGGTGATGAAGAATTGAGATCCGTTGGTGTCAGCTCCGGCGTTGGCCATCGACAGCCATCCAGCTCCGTAGTGCTTCAGCTTGAAGTTCTCATCGGCGAACTTCTCTCCGTAGATCGAGCGACCTCCGGTTCCGTCTCCGCGGGTGAAATCTCCTCCTTGGATCATGAAGTCCTCGATGACACGGTGGAACTTGCTTCCTGGATATCCCTCTCCCTGCAAAATCGAGTTTCGTTTATTTTGCGATTTTCAGTGTGTTTTCAAGCTTTTAACGGTTGTGAAACCAAGTTTTTGACTTCCGAAAAGTGAGCGAATTTTTTCTCGTTTGTGAAGTTGAATTATCGGAGCATTTTTCAGTGAAAAAAGCGCAAAATAACGCTTAATGACGCATTGAAATGCTTTCTGAGTGTCTAGATTCTCATTTTCGTATCGATCGCTTTCGAATTCTCACCTTTGGCTTCTTGGCCAGCTCGAGGAAGTTGGTGGCGGTCTTCGGGACGGTCTTTCCGAACAGTCCGATGACAATGCGTCCGACTGGCTTGCCCCCGATTTCCATGTCGAAGTAGACCTTATCGGTGACCTTTGGGCCCTTGGCATCATCCTGAGCCGAGGCTCCGACGGCGAGAGCGATCGCCACGACGAGAAGCGATGTCTTCATACCTGGAAATTGGAATTTAGAGACGAAAAAACGCGAATAATAGAGGAGAATCGATTGGTATAGAGCGAATATTGAGTGAGCGACGAGTAAAACTCTTTAAACGGGGGTGAAATTGAGAAGCAAACAATGAAAAATCAACTGATAAGAACGAAACTCAATTTCGACGGTCAAAATCGAAAAATCTCATATTTTTGGGCCCAAAACCAAGAGTAGGATAATAAGAACATTGAACAGAGTTGATGCTGACCCGTCTATTTGTGAGAGTAAACCACGTCAGCCAACACGACACGAGTGCCGAGACGTGGAAAAGAAGAACTGCAAAGAGAAGCGGCCGGCGAGAGAGAGAGAGTGTGCGGAGGCGAGAGAGCGCACGAGAGAAGCCAGCGAGCGGTTGACCAGTGACCGCCGCGAGAGCCGCCCGTAGCAAACAAATGATTCGGGGTCTAGTAGTAATGAAGGTGAGAATGGGAGGAGAGACGGTGAAGCGACGGAGATGGATTGCCCTTGACCCGATTGTTGAGATGGGATTGGATGAAAACAAGTGGAGACAGGGAGAGAGAGAGAAAGGAATGAGAAAATTGATGAGGATGAATTGAGATGATTTTTGTGTCGGAGAAGATTCCGAGACATCTTCATCAAATTTCCATCTCGAAGCCACAAGAAAAACATAATTACATCATGAATCATGAGCTCCGAGGCGTTTGCGCGCGTTGGTCTGCTAATCCATCCTGTGTAGTTTGTAGTCTAGCAGACCAATCTCAAATCCAAATTTTGCAAAGCTTTTCAAGCCACGATTCCACGAATTTTTTCGCTGAAAAAGCAAAAGAAAATAGTTTATTTAAAACAATACATTATGCAGATTTCAGAATCACAATCTATACATAGTTTAAAGCCGAGAACTAGATTTGAAAAAATTGTAGAAAGAAAAACGATGACAACCAATGTTAATGAAGATGACTCGTGTTGGGACCCGCTTATATTGATAGCCGAAGAGAAACAAAAAAAAATGATGGCAGTTTATTTGGGAGCTTTCAATGCTTTCTGGTCGGATGTGGTCTGAAAATCGGAATGGTTATAGCAAATAATGGAATCAACAAAAAAACCAACTCACAATTCCCACTGCTATCCGCTTCTTCTCGTCCTCACTAACACCCTGTGGTGCTGGATCGATGGAAAAATTGGAAATCCGATTCCTCAGAAGTTTCTGCTTCATGAACTGATGAAGGAGCACGCGTTTACACCGCTGCTTCACCGTCAGCGCCAGATCGAGCCACGTCCAGTTCTGCTCGTGATACTCGCACAGCGGGAAGATGAAGTTGAACTGGTTGACGTCGATGAGATTCTTGTCCTTGTTGCCCTGCAAGAAGAAGAAGACGTTTTCAAAAGTGTGGGCACAGATTTTCAGGGTACTAACCTTATAAGAGACCACAAACGAGACCTCGGGAATCTTGATGTACATGAAGTGGTTGACTTTGTCGGCTCGCTCCTTCATCCGATCGATGTCGTCCTTCTCGTACAGCGATTTTTGAAGCATCAACTTCTCGGAGGCCGACTTGTTGCTTCTCATGCTGAGGGTGCTGGCGATTTTTCGAGTGAACGAGAAGGTCTGAAAATTGTTCATTAGTCATGAAACGGCCAACTTGAAGACTTGAGAAATAGGTTCCCAACCATCCGATTTTTCTAAAAAAAACTGAGTGGATTTATTGAGCAAGTCTAGACCTTCATTTTTGTAGTTGACAACATTGCTTGAAACCTGCTCTCATGACAGTTAGGTTGCATAGAAAAGAAACTTGAGATTGGGTCACTAAACGCGCTCTATCTGACCTAAAAACAATTTTCAGAAAAAGTTGTCAACTACAAAAATAAAGTTCTAGAATCACTTGATACACCCAGTAAATTTCAGAGAAATCCGAAGAACGAGCGTCATTTTTAGACTGCTCAAAGTTGATGCATAGGATTTAGAAAAAATTTGGGGAAAAATTTCCGAGTGCCAGATACTCCTTGGATGTTCTGTTTCTCAAGCCGCCCTAGTTTTACTACATCTTTAAACATCAAATTTTCACAATCTGAAATCTCAAAAAAACTCACCGAACTACTATCATCGTCGCCTCCCTCGATACTATCATTCGCATGAATGTTTCTTCCCGGGAAGAAGAACCTCATCATCTTGTCGAACAACCGATGCGTGATCTCCGCCACCATGGGCGCAATGTTCAGCTCGAAGTGCTCCTTGACACTGATCCCGCCCACCGGCGGCATGTCCCTGACGTACAGTCGAATGGCAGGCTGTCTCGAGTGCCGATCCCGGGTCTCGTCTCGATGCAGAGCGTGCTTGTAGATCGTGTCCGGTAGTAGGTTCGTGATTCGAACACTTCCCACCTCGAACAGATGGTCTCCGCAGTTGCTGTCTCTCACCGTCCGCGTGTACAAGAAGTTCCGAATCTGGGTTTGCGCTAGCGCAATCTGCCCATCGCTCTCCGTCAACTTCCAGATGCAATCTTCGAAGCACACCTCAAACCTTCGTATCACGTCCACCCCCTTCTTCGCGTTCTTGCCCTCATCGAACTCTTTGACCTGGTTGACCTGCCTCTGTTTATAGGAACTGATGTAGGTGGCCAACTTCTCCGAGACGCTCAACATCCGCTGCTTAGTCTCCTCGGCCTCTTGCACCAACTGCTCCTCAGTCTGCTCAATCTCATGCTCCACGGAGTTTCCTCCCTCCTGATTGTTGTTGTTGAGGTAGAACAACTGACGTTCCAGATACCTCCCGAGTGAGACAATCTCGCGAAGCTCCGATTGATAGCGCATAATTTTGGCTCGCATCTCGGTCATCCCCATCAGCTGACACTCGAACCGCAGTCTCCGCCTCTTCTCGCCCATCTCCTTCTTGATAGGATCCACGAAGAGTGCCAGGTTGTTCACGATATCCACCACCATCTCGTACTGCTCCGAGTTCGAGGTGGCCTCCAGCATGTTGTGCTTCAAAGTCAGCACATCGATTCCCACAGCGTCGGTGTTCAAACTCTGATGCTTCGGGTCGATTTGCGGCGGCACCGAGATGTCTTCAGATGAATCCGTCTTCAGCTCGTCGGAAAAGTAGCAAAAGTAGATCTGACAGCTACACCTCGACACGATCCTCTGCAACTGGAACGCGTCCTCCGAGTCGGGAACTTCGGACTGCACGATTCCACCGACAGCTTCACCAGTCGCCGTGAACTTTTGCACAAAGTCGTCGGCGAAGCCGGATGTGTCCTGCGTCTTCTCGTCGATCACCTCTCGAGGCAGCCATCGGAACCGTTCCTTGTTGGTGTTGGAGTCGGAGAGGGAGATCGGAGCAAAGTATTGCATTCCGGACAGTTTGGCACTCCATGACTTCTTGCTCAGGAGAAGGCTTCGTTTCCATACGTTGCGATGGAACTGCAAGAAAACAACCCGATAGGAACAACGATGACGAGGACCGTCATTTTGCCCCAATATATCTGGTTTCCTGTCAAAGATATCAAAATGTGTCCAACTAACAAAATGTTTCTCATGTTGTCATAATCGTTTTGTTAGTTGACCACTTTTTGGTACCTGTTACAAGAACCGAGATAAATTAGGTCAAAACTACAAGCATTTTATGACAGGGTGTTCAGACCGCATCGAAAGGAAAAACCGACACAAACTGACAAAACTAAACTTACATTTTGTGAAAGTTGAGACTTCGCGGCGCACACCAAAAGGAACCCGTCACGTTCGCATCCCTTCAGAACCAGCTGACTATTGAAGAGGTCAACTGAAAAAATTGAGTTTTTGAGTTTAAGTAGGGAATATTCTGAGAAAAAGTTAGAGTTATAACATGCTTCATACATCATTGGAAAGCTGAGAAAATTTACAATCGATTGATACATTTCGTTCATGTTGCGGACTCTGCATTCTCGAGAAAATTGAATTCGAAGTTCGGAAAACCCAACTGATTTTTACTGAAAACACGAGTTTCATTCAAAACGAGGGTTTCCGATTGCAAATTTTCTCAGCTTCCCAATGATATGAAGCACATTTTGTACCTTAAACTTGAGCCCGGATCATTCCCTTTTAAGGATTCCCAAATCCACTCACTTTGCCAATTCAACAACTTGACATCATCCATCGTCGACTGATGCACTCCGATCAACGAGTCAATCGGCACATCGGACGCCTGCTCACAATGCGCCACCAGCTTCGTGCCCACCTCATCAATCAACTGGGTCAACATCCACGGATTCGTCTCCGTGACACTGTACCCCCTCCTGTGGCTCTTCGTCTCCTTCTTCGGGGTTGGATCCTTGGGCTTTGTGTCCACCGTTTCCTCCAAATGCACGTTGAGAGTCTTCACAGCGTCATTGCTCAAAATTCTCCTGAGCATATGAGCCCGATGCACACCATCTGCTATCGTCAAGCACGCGTCTCGATTCTCAGCGGTCCACGCCATTTTCAGATCGAAAGCGGTGACTTTGTGCAAGGGAATGTCTTTCCCGGGATACGTCTCTCTGGCGTACTGTACTCTCCCGAAGCCAAGAAGGAAAGTGTCCTCAGATGGTGATCCATCACTAGGCGGGCGGCTCTCTCCTCCATACACGTGAATTTGTGTGGCCCACCAGGTGCATGTCATGTGGTGCGTGCTCCAGCTGTAGATCTTACGACGTTGTACGTTCATTTCCTGGAACAAGAACATCGACTAGTTCAGAGCAAACAATATTCAACTCACCCTATTCACAGACGAGTGCTGTACAGTTTGTCTGAAGGAGGCCGTCAATTGAAGACCGTCAGAAAACACTCTGAATCCGTAGGACGACGCGTGACTCATCCAATAAGTCACCAGCACTTTCGGAAGGGAGAACGAGAATTGCAGTTTTCCGAAATGCTTCGACAATTGTGGCTTGAGAAGCACTCGATTCCCGAAAACTTTTCCTCTTCGCACGTTTCGATTTTTGGTTGTCAACGACTTCAAAAATTGCTCGATCCATCGGAACGTGTTCGAGTAGAGCAACAGGTTGGGCATCTTGTCGTTCGACGTGCAACTGCCTGGCGAGACGTCGAAGTTCAGTGTCACGTTGACGCATGACGAACGGAACTGACGGTACGAGTCGTGTTCTTCTGTCTGGAAGTAGGGAGAGCCTATGAAAGTTATACAGATCAATAGGAAATTTTCTGGGGATCATTCCATGGTTTGGAATTTTTGAAAAATCTTAATTTTGACCACTTCTGGATTCCAAGTAAGAAAAACTTCAGTATCCAAGATTTTGAACTTTTTTGTTTCGAGCTCTATCTTCATTCATAGGGATGCAATCTTAATGAAATTTATACAAATCGAAAGGAAATTTTCTGGAGACTAGTTTGTTTTTTAAAATGTTCAAAATCACTCAGATTGACACATTTTCAGACGCACTAAGACCCAGATTATAAGAAAAATATCTTTCCAGAAACACCCCCACGAAACTCACCGAAGAATAATGCGGCAGCTTATGCGGTGCACACAGTTGAACGGAATGATGCTCATGCGGATCGCCACTGCACTCCCATCCCAACAACACCTTCAACCGCACATCGGGCAGTGATAGAATCTGCGAGTCGTCGTATCTCGACGCAGTTCTCAGGAATATCTTCAGACCCGACTTGATTCGAATCTCCCCTAGTGCCCAGTCCAAACCAAAGTCTTCCCATAGCATCTCGACGGTCTCCGTCTCGTTATAGGGATCGTTGGAGGCCAGCATCGTCGTCACAATCTTCTCGCTGGACCACAAAAGTTTGCCGTGGAGCAGGAAGCGCATTTTATCCCAGAACGGCAGTGGTTGGGAGGGGTCGATGGAAGGGGCGGAGATGCTGTTCCAGACGAGAGAGATCATGGAGAGGCACGGCTCCCAGCACGGACCGTATGTGCAGTTGTACTCGGTGCTGGCTGAAATGAGGTTCGAAATCGTCTCTAGGCATCTAAAAGTTCTAGCTCATAGACTCCCCCTACGTTTCGATATTGTAACTTCAATCAAGTTTATCTTCATTTATGTAATTGCTATCTGTAAGTGGTCAACTAACAAAATGTTTATGGCATTATGAGAAACATTTTTGCAGTTGACCATTTTTTGCTATCTCTTACAGGAACCAAGATAAATTTGGTCAAACAGACGGCATGCTATTACTTCCCGATAGGATTCCCGGTAGACTCCGCCCCCTCTTCAGAAAGCTGAAAAACTCACCACACTGAAGATCATAGTAAAATTTCAAGGGCGACATGTTCCTCTGCACTGTATGCGTCGGAAACGGGTCTGGAAGAGGTATGGTGCACTCTCGAAGACATCTTCCATCGTCTGCGATGCTCTCGGCTGCAACGAGGGTTCCGAAGAAGTGAAGATCCTTTATGTCCAGGTACTTCATGGGGTAGTCTGGAAAAAAGTTGACGTCTTCTAACTTTGGAATTCTGAAGCCGAGGTTTTCTATGGCTAACACTCCAGAATCTTTGAATCTTTCTAGATGAAGATTTTGGTGACGTTGAAAATAATTTTAATAATCAAATTCTAGGAGCTCTAAAATAGGTTCTAACATAAGGATTGTTTCAAAACTTTGGGGATGTATAAAGCAATTCTAGATCTTCATTTTTGTAGTTGACAACTTTATCTGAAAATTGCTCTCAAGTCAGTTAGAGCGCGTTTAGTGACGCCACGTCAAAACAAGATACCACTTTTTTGACCTAACTGACTTCACTGATATTTTCAAGGAAAGATGTCAACTCCAACTAAAGCTCTAAAGATGCAAAATACACCCTCAAATATACAGAAAAAAGCCTTCCCCTCTCACCTTTAAAAGTCACCGTCCACTCGTCCACATCAAACTCCACGGCCCTCGCCCACAGCGTTGAGTACTTCTGGTCCGGAATCGGACTCAACGGATCGAACTCCTTCATCATCTGCAGACACTTCTCGGTGCCGTGAAGTGAGATGTCCGCGAACGCTCTCATACTCCACCCCTTCCACTTGGAGAGAAACAGAGGGGCGTCGGACTTCTCGGTCATCTCCCACCGGCGGATGTAGATTTCACTGTTGGTCTTGATAAGACACTTCTTGATGCGCTCGATCATTTCTTCTGGAATTCGGAGAGCTAGATGAATCAAAGAACAAATTTAGTCTTACTCGACATAAAGGGATCCGTCTTCTTCAGAATCGAGAGTCTCTCCTCCATCAACTCGTCCCTCCTCTCCGTCTCATAGACCTCGTCCTCCTTCAGAAGTGCACTCAGCTTGAGACGATTCTCAAACTCATCATCCTCCAATTCCAGACAAACTTCTTGGAACTCTATTCGAACATCACTGGGTAACGGGGATTTCTCGGTGAACTCCTTCTTGGGAATCTCATGAACCACCTTGATCCACTTGATGATGTTGGAGAATTCCGTGAAGATCTCAGCGAAATTGAAGTCGAACGGAAGACGGAAGAGGAACTTATCGGCTGTCCAGTTCCAGACTTTATTAGTTTCCGAGAGCAACGTTCCGAACGCATTTCTCCCTTGGCTCATCGTCTCATCCGAGTTCTGCACAACGATTTGCGGATTCAGCACACTGATGATCTTCTGCTCGTTCATCAGAATGTACAACATCTCCGTGCTCATTCGCATCTGACTATCGAATCGTTCCAGCTGGAATTTCTCGCCCTGCCAAAACATTCGATGATTTCTGGCCAACTCGATTTGCACTTCGACGAACTCGTCGGCGTTCAGGATGATGTGCTTTTTGCGAGGCACTTTTCGCACGGGTTTCACGGTGGATGAGGTGTTGGGAACGCGTTGGAATGTTCTGGAATCAGACAAATATGTAGTATTGTTTTCAGCTGAGAAAGAGGTTTTGAATAGCTCAAGTAACTCATGGATCTTCTGTTTTGGAGAACCACGTTTAATTCAAAAAACGGTTGAAACATGCATTAAAATCGATCAAAATTTGTGGTCGTGTAGCTTTATATATTGTTCTATATCTCAAAATTGAAGCAAGATATAAAAACCATTTTAAATACAAAATTGTTGTCATCTATAAAAATGAAGATCTAGAGTTACTTGATACACCTACAAAGTTTCAGAGAAACCTGGTGCCTGGGAGCAATGTTACAACACTCACTTCTTCACCGACTTGTACGCATGGAACACAATCAGATGCAACTGCGGACTCCACGCCAGGAACACCTCACTCGGCGTGAGCATGGAAATCTTGTCCACCACCGGATCCTCCTTGTTCATCAACACCTCCAAATAGTCCATGGACACAAACTGCTTGTACTCCCTTCCCATCTCCCGCTGCTCCCTCTCCTCCCGATAGTTCCTCTCCCGCTCCAGCTGACTCCATCGTCTCGTCGGCGAACTTTGCGCTTCGTCCTCCTCCTCATCGGATGGTTTGACTCGTTCCGACTCGAAAATATCGGCAAGATAGATGCAATCCTTTCCGTTTTGAAGGCCCGTGGCACCTCGAATCTTCTCGATTTTGAAGAGACTTTCTTTCTGAAGATTGTCGGCTATAAACTCAAGCTTCGAGATGGTAATGGCGCCGTAGGACTTGTTGGAGACGTTGACCAAAGCGGCAACTCTGAAAATGAGCATTTCTGTGCCGAGATGCCTAGATGTTCACTCACCTATTAGCCGAGACCTGCACCGCCACAATCTTCTCACTCTTTCTCTTCTTCTCCTCCTTTCTCTCCACTGGAATCTCCTCACTCTTACAGATCATCATCCCATGCAGAACCCCCTCGATCTGTCTTGCCAACCGATCCGACCACTCGAACTTGACATCATCACAGCCACAAGTGACATCCACGACCGCATCCGTGATGCTCCACTGTACAATCAACGCGCCAACGAACACCGACTCGCCCCATTTGTGCATTTCGAATTGGGGAGCGTCTGGAGCGTCCACAGGGGGACAAGAGCCAAAGTAGAGAAGCTCCAGGCCAAGCTCATAGCGACATCCGAGGGATCGAGGCTCAAGGGATCCGGATTTCAAGGACCATGGAGATTCAGAGCTTAGAGATTGCGATTCAGAGTCAGCGATCGAGAATTCCGATGTTCGATCGAAGCTCAAGAATCCCATCTTCATCTGACTCCTGTGATGGTCAAAGTCGAGGATTTCACTCGAGAAGTCGGTGATTTCAAACGAGAAGTTTGGTGCCTTGGATGTCGATGACGTCTTCTGAGATTCAGAAGACTCCCGAAGAGCCGTCCAAATCGTCTGCTGCCTCTCGAAACTCGTCTTCCACCACTGCACATCATGCATCGAAACCTTCGCCCAGATCCCCTCGATTCCACTTCGAATCTGCTCATCGTCCAACTTCTCGACCTGTATCGAGTTCAACTTGATCTCCGATCTCAGCAACTGATCGGCGATGCTCAGCTCGATGACTTGGACACTGCTCCGAGTGGCCAGGATCTGTTTGATGTTGGACGTGATGTAACGGGATTCGGAGGGGGTGGAGGATACGGTGTACTTGAGGGAGATCGATCGGATGTCGACGTTCAGGGAGATCAGTTTGGCGAGGAGGTCCTGTTTCGAATGGCATGGAGAGATGTCTTCTGGAGAGGATTCTGAAAAGCAAACGATCCGTTAGGTTTGAAAGCTCCAACCCAAAACTTTTCATACCCGAATTTTCACTCTCGTCCTCCTTGCCCTTTCTCAAACTCGCCACTCTCTCCACCACAGCCAAAAAGTCATCGGTAAACGCGAAACTCGGTGTTGAAATTCTCAACGACACATTATCCACGACCTCCTTATCGATGTCCAGCGAGAATTGGAATGGCATGGAGACCTCGGCCAGGAGGTTTCCGCCGCTGACCTTGGAACTCCGCCGCAAAAGTTTCGCCTGGATCAGCGAGCACGACGTCTCGAATTGCCATCCCTCTCGACTTCGGAACGTCTCCAGGGAGAGCTCGTCGATGGTGACGTGGAGGAGACAGTCGGGGATGGTGTTCATCACTACGACGCGGACTTGACTCACGACGAGTCCGCAGTATTGGGCGAATCGTGTGAAGCGTTGGAGCAAGAGTTTCTGCTTCGCAGACGGATCTCCAGACTTCGAGGACGTCATCGTGACCTCATTCTTCTCAGCCTCCACCCGCACGTCATCTAGCTTCAGAATGCAGAATCTCGTCGGGTGCGCGGCGTCTCGTCTCAGTGAGATGACGTCGATGTGAATGGAGAGCCACGCGATGCGGATGGTGACGTCGTTGAGGCGAACGAAGCCGACGCCTCCGATGCGGACTTCGCATTTTGTGAGGAACGATATGATTTGGGAGAGGATGAAGTCGATGTATCTGGAATCATGGAGGTTTTGGGATGATTTTTGATTGAGAATCTGAAGATTCAAAGATTCTGAGATTCAAAGATTCAGAGATTCAGAGATTCAGAGATTCAGAGATTCAGAGATTCAAAGAATAAGAGATTCAAAGAATAAGAGATTCCGAGATTTTGAGGAATCGGAGACTTTGAAATTCGAAGGTTCTAAAGCTTCTGCGGAATCTGAGAGTTTGAGTTTCAGAGATTCGAAGGTTTTGAGATTCCAATGTCTCCAAAGTTTCCAAAGATTCTGGAAATCTTCAAAAAAAAAATCACTCACTTCCATAATAGCCAAAGAATTGTGAGGACGGTGAGAATGAAGATCATAATGTGTCTAGCTGCATCTGTCTGAAAAAATGTTCTGGAACTTCTTTTTTTCTCGCAGAACCTGTGAAATTTCAGATATAAAATGGATGAGATCCAGGTTGAAATATTCAAAAATTTGAAAAAAAAACTGACAATGAGAATCGAACAAATTTATTGCAAAGTTTCAGAAAATTAAAGTATCGAAAGCTCTGGGCAAGCAATATACATTATTACAGACAATCATTGAAAAGTGTTATTGACCTTTAATCATTCGCGCGCTTTTTCAACACCGGTAGATCAAAAACTGAACTCCTTTTCAATTTCGTGTCCAACTTGATCTACCACTGCTCAAAAAGCGCGCGCGAAATTGTAAAGCCCAAAAAAAGGAATGCAAAAAAAGTGGGTGTCAGGAATTTTTCGAAAAGAAAACAAAACACAGGGGGTCTATGGCGAGTCGTAGAAAAAACCCGATGAAAGGGGAGAACAGGGGCGGAAAAGAAGACATGAAAGTGGAATCAGATAGAAAGGGAAGATCGTATCTTAGCTTCTGGGGATGAGGCCTAGAAAACCGGAAGTTTTTAGGCCACCATTTACTTTGACGTGCTTTATCTGGGTTTCTGTAACAGATATTGAAAAGTTGTCAACTAGCAAAATGTTCCGCTCAATATGAAGAACATTTTGTTAGTTTACCACTTTTTCATATCTGTTACAGAAACCTAGATAAATCGAGTCAAAGGGGAATTCGTTGCCTACGAGGCTTCTGGGAAGATCAAAATGAACGCGACCACAATTCCAAACCCAAAGTAAATGAACAAAGTCTTTAGAATGCGAAACTTTCCATTGTGCAACTCATGAGGGATCACTTCGAAAGTGGTAATGTACAAAAACGTTCCGCACGCGATCGCTTGAAGCATACTGGACACGATTGCCGCCAGTGACTGCTCGCCGCCACTGATGAACTTCATGATTCCGATACCGGCCAGTCCTCCGATGAGCACTTGTACACTGAACAGGAATTGAGCGAGGGCGATCCATGGCGTGGTGAGGTTGGCTTGAACTAGGCGGACACCAAGGCAGAATCCCATGATGCATTTGTGGAGGATGAGGGCGCCGAAGATCTGGAAACGGTTCGGGATCTTGATTCTAAGATTCTCAGTTTCTGAAGTTGTAAGACTAGGATTCTAAGACCTCAAAAGATGAAACCAGACTAAGTTAACTAACCTGCAAAAGTTGCGAAGCATCCGACGTCACCGCCAGAGACAATCCCTCGAACAGCGCGTGAACGGAGAGCGCCAAGACTAGCATGGTGACTCCGATGCTACTCTGAGCCACTTCTTCTCCCTGCTCTCCCTGGCTCTCCTCCATTCTCTGCTCATGATCATGACTATGAATGTGATATCCGACGTGTCCGAAGACATTCCTTTCCCTCGCAGCTTTGACCACTTGATCAATAGTCAAAACGAGCAGAAATCCAACAGCGACGAAGGCCAGGGGAACAGGAAACTCTGTGGCCACTTTGGTCTTTTCGAAGGATTCAATGGAGTCGGGAAGGAGATCCAGAAGACACGCGCCCAGGAAGACACCGCCTCCGATGCAGGAGACGAAGGAGAGCAGGTGGCTTCGAGCCCATTCTCCTTTCAGGAATGTGGCGATCTGAAAATCGTTTATTCAGATTGATTTTAAGTTTCTGAGATCCTAGATTTATAGGAATCCGAAATTTAGAGTTGCTGTGATTCTGGAATTTTGCTGTGATTCTGAAATTTTGAGTTGCTGTGATTCTGGAACTTCTTTTAACTTTTCATTAATTATGTCAAAAACCCAAATCCTCACCATTCCAGCTCCGAAAGTCAACGCAAACAAGATGATGAGAAGTACAGCTCGGAGGGCATCCTTCGGCTCCGCCCGCTCTCCACCACCCGTCTCTTCCCAGACACTGGAATCGAATAGTCTCGAGGTGAGACGGGACACTATCCGTCCGTACATCTGAAATTTTTTTGTTTTGAATTTTTTAGGGGTTTCGAAGGGAAAAAAGGAAGATAGAGAAGTTGAAATATTGGGTGTAGGATAATAAGGTATGGATCTAGAAAATTGAAAAAAAATCACATCGAAAACCTTCAGAATCTATGGCACAAAATGGAAGAGAATGCGCTATTTGGCCGAGTTTCTCAAAATCGAAAAACTAGAAAAAATCAACTCGAAAAATTTACCAAACTATTTTTCTAGATTCTACAATTGTTGGTCAATTTTTTTCGAAATAAACCAACTATTGAAAGTAAATCGAAAATCCAATAATAAACAAAAACGAGTCTTCAAAATTCTACAAATTTCAATTAGAAAAAAAAACATCCAAATTTCAATGAAAATCTGGCTTCTGACAACTTCTAGAAACCTAAAAAGGCTATGTCTCTGATGATTATAAAACTGCACAGAAATCAATCATCACACGGTGTGCCACCACACCGCGTTCGAATTGCTCCTCTCTTCTTGTGTTGCACCCCCTCTCACTCTCCTACTCTCTCTCTCTCTCTCTCTCTCTCACTTATGCAGAAGGAGCGCATTTGCATTGTTCTGTGGGGGGAGACCAGATAATTTCGACCAAGTTCTGAATATCTGCATAAGCAATACTTCGCAATGTGGAAAAACTTTTGAAGTTGGATACCATAACATATACAAGTTGACCATTTTCAGTGCAAAATGGCCTATTTTGACCAGTGGAAAAATCATGTTCCAATAACACGATTTCTTTAAAATTTGGTGAATGTATTAAGCAACTCTAGATCTTCATTTTTGTAGTTGGCAACTTTTCACGAAATTCACAAAATCCGTTACGTCGTAGTAACGATCACTGTTCCGAAAAAAGTACAAAACTCGCACTGAAATTGAAGTTTTGATGTCGCGGGACTATAACTCACTTCACAGAAATTTTAGCAAAGAGTTGTCAACAACAAAAATGAATATCTAGAGTTGCTTGATACATTCACCAAGTTTTATGAAAATCGAGTGATGGGAACATAATTTTTCAACTGCTCGAAGTTGTCCATATTGCACTGAAAACGGTAAAATTATAAAGGGTCATTTGCGGGAGCAGTAGGAAATTGAGAAATGGGTGATATGGATTTTGACAGAGCGATAATAAACTTTTTGCAATAAAAGATTTGTGTTTAAATACATTGTAAAGTCTAAGGAAGAAACTGAACCCAAAAAACACAATAATATCGAGAAACCTGACTCATAGCTCCTCCTCCCCTCCCCTCCCCTCTTCTCTCCTTTCCATCAGCAATGTTTCGTCATCTCATGAAACGTACATAGGGAGGAGGGGACACTTTGGATGATAGAGAAAATAGTCTCGGAACATTTGTTATCACTTTAAAAAGATCTCTTGGATTCGTGAAGGTTTCATAGTGGGAGGTTTAAGTTTTGGTATCATGCCAGTCAGAAATTCTGACAAGGAGGTTACACGAGTTCTTGGGTTGAACTTTTTCTCACAATTCGAGAAAAGGTAAAATCAATCCCGCAGATTCAGATTCTGAAGTCAAAATCAGCAAAATGCTGCCGTGATTCGAGTTATGACCTCGCAAAGTTGACTCCTGTAGTGATATTGGAGGTAGATCTTTGGGACGAAGGTGTTTCATGTCAAATATCACTATAGGATTCAACTTCATGAGGTCATAACTCGGATGACGTGATCATTTTGCTGACTTTGATTTCAGAATCTGAATCTGCGAGATCGATTTTACCTTGTCTCAGATTATGAGAAAAAGTTCAACCCAAGAACTCATGCAATCTCCTTGTGAGATTTTCTCTCTCAAAAATTCTACTTTTCAGGAGGTACAGAAATGGTCTCGATTTTCAAACTTTTTTCGTTTTGATGCTAGAGCAAAATTAACTTTAGATTTGGAATCCTTGGGCTAAAATCAGTTCAGTGAAGTTGTTAAAACCATGCCAAAAACCTCTGAAAATGACCAAAGTTTATGAAAGTTCATTTTTGGAAAAGAGTTCGGAAGACAGAAAAGTACAGCACAGAAAAAGGGTTTTGCTCAAAGAAATTATGTTCATCGTTGAGAACAGGAACGATCAGATCGGTCCCCGGCCCGGAAATCGTAAAAATAGGTTTTCTAGTCAACCCCTTTTCAGTTTAAAATCGAAAATTTTGCTATCCATGTTTTCGATCTGAAAACAGCTTCATTAGACGTAATCGGGCCCAATGAGTCCGAATCTGTGCTCAAATTCGCTCTAGCTCCACAATTGAGCAAGTTATGGGTGATCGAATATCACCTGGTTCAAGGCACCTCATTGAGATTTTGACAAGTTCCGAAAAATGGGAGGTCAAAAAAGTGTCTTACTTACTGAAAAACACTCCATACATTTTGTCAATTCGTCGTCAAGGATCAAGTTGACGGTGAGAACAGATACGATCAGGTCGGTCCCCGGCCCGGAAAACATGAAAATAGGTTTTCTAGGTAACCCCTTTTGGTCAAAAATCGAAAAATTTTCTATCCATGTTTTCGATCTGAAAAAACTTCAGAACGCCCTCTCAACAATTCTACTTTTCAGGAGGTACAAATGTTGGCTTCGTGCACGCGAAAGACTAAAGGCAAAAGGCGAAATGCTCGTGCAGAAAACCAATCTTCAGGAGGTCATTACTCGACTTCTAGAGGTCGACAGCAGTTTTTCGAAACACCATTTCACGTTTTAAAGCCTGTCATTTTTAATGGTGCCTATCTCATACTGAACTGTTATGTCCCCGTTCACAACCTTCCCTACTAAATTCACCGAAACATCTTTATCATCAGACACGTCACCATCATGTCCGCAAAAACAAGAATCAAAAGTAATCATTGACAAAATAGTGGTATCCCCAAAGGAGCCGCTTGCGTGATTCTGGACGCTTTTCTCTCTGTGTATGATTCACTGCGTTTGCACAACGAGAAGATCAACTGTTCATGGTTCGGGGCCAGATTTCGAAACATGGGATTTCGACTTGGGAATCGAACCAAAATCGAGATGTCAAGAACATTGAGAATACAAGAGAGTTCTATAAACAACAAAGGCTCCTTCATTATTCCGCTTACTTCCCATAACCCGAACTTCTAGTCCCTTCGAAAAAAGATTGAATTGATGTGAGGAGTAAATTTATCGGCTGATCGGGTTGAGCCTATTCTCAAAATCTAGGTAGGTCAAGATAAAATGAACACTAAAAATTCAAAACCTTGTAGGAAAAGTGGCAAAATGTTCGAGTAATAATCTTGAAGAGATGGATGTCCCATTGTTAGTCAAATGGGTAACTTTGCGAATTCATAACTCGAATCACGTGAAGATTTTGTAGATTTTGCTTTCAGATTCTGAATCTGCATAGTAGACTTCACCTCGGACCAAATTCTGAGAAGATCTTCTTCTGGAGGTGCCGAGGAATCTCTTCTCAAAATCGGTGGAAATTAATGATGATTTTGAAGAATTTGAAAGTCTCAGGAATGTTCTAAACAAGGTTTCTTCTTGATTCCTCTCGACGATGACTTAACTTTCCAGCACCTGGATTTCTAGTCCCTCGATCTCGAAAAAACTTTTGTACCATCAAAGTTCATCACATCCAAATAACTTGCACTTTTACTCCACCAAGTGCCCTTTTCCTCCGAATTCTAATTCTTCCAACATCCCCAAGGGATGAGCCTTGTTTTCGAAAAGTGGCAAAAAGCAGGTGAGTGAGTGAAAAGGGGGCGTGGCGCTAATTAGTAAGCTCCTAGAAGAGAGTAGAGGCTAACTTTCTTTCTTCTTCTTCACGTTTCCCTTCTGATTAAACCTCATTCTGCGAATCAAAAATGTCCCAGAACTTGCGACTACCAGCGAATTCCGAAGCACCCGAGAGCGCAAAGGTAAGTAGACTGTAGTCGCGACGAGACCCAGATTCCCTTATTTTCAGTACGTGGGAACACCAAGACCACCATTAGCCAGAGAGGTGCCGACAGAGCCAGCAGTGAGCATGGCTCTGGCACGGGTGAGCGAGTCGTAGATCGAATTGGAAAGTTGAGAATGATTTTGTTTCAGATGAATATTCGGCTGGATCATCTGCCACCAATTGCCTGCAGATATTCAAGAGTAAGTATTTTTTCGGGGAGCTTATAGGTTGAGAAATAGAGAATCACTAGTTAGGCTGTCGTTTCTATGCTTCCTGGGCTTATCCCTTTGGGAAGTGGGCAAGAAAGTATCCGTTATTTTCAGAGGAGCCCCAGACAATCGAAAATGAAAATTTCCGCCGAGTTTAAAATATAAATCAGCTGAGATATCCACTAATCAACAAAACTCAATTTCCTTGTGTCAAAGCGATGGTTTAGCCCTCGGAAGTAAACACACCCCAAAGTATGTGATTTCAGGTTTCGGCACCCGGTGAGCCGGCTATCATCGAGCCGACTGTTCAAATCATCAACTGTAGAGCTCGGGTGAGTTTTGAATTGCTTTGGACTGTTCTAGTTTTTACTAGAGTTCTCTCCCAAATCAGGTGTCAGAATCTCATTCCTTAGCTTAGCCAACTTTATCTGTTACGAAAACCCAGAAAAATGCGATCAAAGTGACCGGTGGCCCAGGAAGTTCACTTTTTGTGGGGCACATTACCAGAAGCTAATGTCATGAAAGCTAAGAGATGACAAAAATGTTAATGAGAAAATGAGAAACACATTGTTAGTCGATCACTTTTGATAACTGTCATAGAAACCCAGATGAACTTGGTCGAACACAGGATTTCCAGTGATAGGAAAAATAATGAGGATTGTTCCGAGATCATTGTTTACAAACTTTTTTTTCTATTTCAAACTTTATGATTTGTTTTTCAGGCCGTCCCAAAGATCTTTGTAGCAGCAGCAGTTGACGAGCCAGCCATCAGGGAGCCGGCAATCGTCGCTGAACCAGTCGCAGTGAGTATGGGTTAATTGGATACAACTTCAACGGGTTTTAATCAAGGTTACATTTCTTGATGGGTAAAAAAATGTGTGAGAGTTTGTGTCCTGAATGTTGTGATTGGAGCATAATTTCTATCATCTCTTTCACCCAGTTTATCAATGTTTCTGTGACAAAATGATCTTAAAAATCGTTTGTGAGTTGACCACTTTTTGATATTCATCATGGAAACCAAGATAAATTTTGCAAGCCCTTTCCCTGATGGCTAGTCTATAATATCCGTTTCAATTTCCAGCCTGGCCGAATCATCCATGTCCAACCGGCGCCAGGTCCACACGCACCAATCGAGCTCGGCTACACAGAGGCGCAGATGGTTGAGGCAGCGACTCGTGTAAGTTGATTGGAGTCGATGACTTTGACTGACTAGGGAATAATCTGGGTAATATTTGGAGTTACAAAATGAGTCATACGTCCATTATATGTATGTCTATCATTGGAAAGCTGAGAAAGTTCGCAATCGATTGATATGTTTTGTTTCTGCTGCGGACTGTCGAGAAAATTGAATCTGAAGTACGTAGACCCAGTTGATTTGCACTGAGAACACGCATTTCAATTCTAACCAATTGGGTTTACATACTTCAAAATACACTTTCTCGAGAATGCAGAGTTCGCAGCAGAAACAAAATATATTAATCGATTGCGAATCTTCTCAGCTTTCCAACAAAATATGGCGCCTTCTGTATCTTCAAACATAACTCAGGTGCACTGCAATTTGGGATAGACACCTTTTTGAAAGTTGAAAATTTTGAAACCCACAAATACAATGTCGAACTCTAGAGCCGACTATCGAAAGTCTTGACATCTTTCAAAATGGTGTTTTTTTCAGAACGTTTACGAAGCCGGACGCATCGCTGAGCTCCAACGACAACGAGAAGCGGACGCCCAACGGGTAGAAACAAACTGGACACCCTATATCATCGGTACAATCGCCGGCTCTTCGCTCGTCGCCATTCTCGTCTACGTGATCGTCTTCCACTTTCGTGTCACATCCCTCCCACAATAACTTGCTGACGGTTCTCTTCTGCTCGGTCTCTCCACTCCTGCTCCATTCAAAACGGAATATCACCATCCTGTCCATATCTGGAACCCAGATTCTTGGTTCTTGATTCCCCTATCCTTCTCGACAAACTCGTATCCTTTAAGATCTTCCCCCTTCTTTCTTTTTGTGGTCCCTACTTTCTATCTTTTTTCTCCATCTAGGTGGAGCTCCTAAACCTTCCACTCCTTGACTTCGCTATTTCTGCTGATCCTCTACTTTTATCCAAGACTTCAATATTTATCTCTATTCTCCCGAACCCTCCATACCTTTTCATGTACCTAACACCCCCCTCTATTCCTCCCCCATCATTGATCTTGATCTTACCACCAACTCTCCTCTAAATCTTGAGCGTCATAGTCTTGACAAACTGACCAATTGCGAAGATACTTTTGCTACTACACCCGTGTATTGTATTCTGTGATTCTCAACACATATGTGTTCTGCTTCCGATTCTCGAATAAAGCTACAACATTTGACTCCCCCACAATGGTCCTTTTTTTATTCCCCTTCCCCACAATGGTCCTTTTTTTAAATCATCACCATCCTGGAACTCTGAGCAATATTGGGTCAGGATGTATCGGAGGCTCCTATACCTCCAACTTTCTCAAAGATGCGCAGTGTTCCGCAAAAACAGATTACATGAATGGGTTGGAAATTTCGTAAGCTTCCCGATGGTATACGTCTCATCACGTGACTCCAACCTATATCCGAGGGACTCCCTTGTCAGAGGTATAGGAGCCTCTGATACATCTTGACCCATTAGGCTCCTACACGTCTGAGCAAAAGCTTTCTTTTTCGCACTCTCTGCACCACTCTCTTTTCTATGGTAAATTCTCTCGCCTCCCGGCTTCGAGGATGAGTCATCAGGTTGTTTCCCTTACTGTTTGAATACATGGTCGTTGTGCATATTCCATTGATGTCTGCGTCTCTTATGGGGGATTATATCCTTTCTCTCTCACCGCTATTTCCCTCGGTCATTTGACCTCGAATGCTTCTTGTCCTCGACTGAGAAAATTCATTCATTCGAAATTTCTTGGCTAGCGCCTGTTCAAGCTGGCCTACTTTCTGTTTTAGTATTCTTGATTTTTCTGAAACTTTTTATTACTATCTTTGCTTCAAATTCCTCCGAGCGACGAACGAAACTGGATGTTCTGATGTAAGTATTTTCTGCTCATTTTAAAGTGTCGTGTTCTCATTGTTACCTTTTCTAATGTTATTCAATTTTCAGGTGAATCGACAAAGTATCTTGAGTGTAGAATGCAGTTGCCGTACGTACCGATCTGGAATTACGCTGGTTGCTTTGTGGGACACTGGCGCCAATGTTAGCTACGTCAGCCAGTCGTCAGCGTCGTATATGGGTGTGAAAATTCAAGGAGGCATGTTTCAAGCAGCAAAAACGGCGAACGGAAGTGCGATCAAGTTTTTGGGCTCTTTCAATGAGGTAGTTCAAATTGGAGAAGTCAAAGTGGAGCACAAATTTCGTTGTTGTGCAGCGAAGTGTTCACCGGGTGACGAGACTCCGCAAAGAAATCGGCAACGCTTACAAGACTTCCACTCAGAAGAACAGTGACACTCCGATGATTTTCGACTTCGGTGGTTGCCAGTGGATGACCGAAGCCTCTGAGACCCCGAAACTCAATGTGGCCGAAGAACAACTGAAGTACAATCAGAGAATGGAAAAGTTGTTCAAGGATCAAATCATGGCTTCAATCATGGAGAAAGTCGCGCGACACGGAAGCATGGAAGGTGAGACACATAGGAAAAAAAAGGATAAATATAATACTCAGAATATTTGCAGCATTCGCCGCCATTCTGACAGAAGATGAGAAAGCCACATACACCCAATTTTTGACCATGTGAAAGCCAGGAGAAGCTAACATTGTACAAGTTAGAAACGGAAGTCATTGCGACTTTGAAGGAGCCCTTCGCCTCAACCATGATTCTATGAAAGAAATGAGCATCGAAGGCAATGTGGTGCAATTCTTACAAAATGAACCGAAGTTATGAATCGAAGCAGTGATGTGATTGTATAGAAGAAGGGAGCACTGTTGAAGTGAAGGATTTGTGCCGAGCGGAAACTTCGAGTCAGGTGAGCCAGAAAGAGAATGTCAGTTAATTGAAGGAAGTTTTTCAGTTCACTCCAGGTTCGTTGGTTGCCAAGCTTTTGGAACGCAGCAAGAAGTACATGTATGTAGCAGATAGTGATCTTGGGTTGTATGCTGACCGGTTTTTTTCTCTAAATTTGCCCATATATATTTGTTTTACTTATCGTCATCTTTATTTCTTTAATGAAATGTTTGATTACCCAAGTTTGAGGTGTCCAATTTCAATCAATCCAACTGAATGATCAGATGAAAACTATCTATCTACCGAACTAGCATCAATTCAGAAATATGCTCCATATTCATTTCAATCATACCAGAAATGATCCACCAGCCATGACCCATTTCTAGATTTCGACAAGTAATTGAGAAGTTTTGTGTTTCTCATTTTCCGTTTTGACCAAGTCATGGACTCAGAACGTCCCCAAATAATGTCTGAAACTTGAAAAAAATTTCCGGATTACATGTGCTCGCGTCATCTGAAAGTTTTCTGATTTGTCGCCGGTTTTTGGTCATTACTCGCGTCATTTTGATCGTATCCAAGAATTTTTGATACTTTTGAAATCTGCTCATCAAGATACACTTTACGAAACTAATAAACCTGTCTGTCTAATGGCCAGTTTTCAGCCATATAGACCAGTTTCAGAGTCACTCAATATGTCTCTAGCCAAAGGAACATCAATGGTTTTATTGGCTCAGCCATCAATTCTGAAAAAGTTGGAAAATCCCAAATAATGTCTGAAACTTGAAAAAAATTTCCGGATTACATGTGCTCGCGTCATCTGAAAGTTTTCTGATTTGTCGCCGGTTTTTGGTCATTACTCGCGTCATTTTGATCGTATCCAAGAATTTTTGATACTTTTGAAATCTGCTCATCAAGATACACTTTACGAAACTAATAAACCTGTCTGTCTAATGGCCAGTTTTCAGCCATATAGACCAGTTTCAGAGTCACTCAATATGTCTCTAGCCAAAGGAACATCAATGGTTTTATTGGCTCAGCCATCAATTCTGAAAAAGTTGGAAAATCCCAAATAATGTTTGAAACTTGAAAAAAATCTCCGGGTTACATGTGCTCACGTCATCTGCAAGTCTTCTGATGTGTTGCCGTTTGTTGGTCATTACTCGCGTCATTTTGATCGTATCCAAGAATTTTCGATACTTTTGGAATCTGCACGTCAAGATGCACCTCAAAAGACTGATAAGCCTATCTGTCTAAAGCCCAGTTTTCAGTCGTACAGACCAGTTTCAGAGTCACTGAATCTACAGCTAAAGAAATATCAATGCTTATATTGGCTCAGCTATCAAAAAAGTTGTGAGTTTCCCAACTCTCAAAACGGTGGTTTTTTGACAAGCGGATTTGAAAACTTCAAAACATGACCTAACTTTTCCCTGGCTAGGTTTCTAGTCCCCATCGCCAGATGACCTTCAAACTTGTCTTCATAACAAAGTCTTCATCTTCTTTATCAATTTACTACAACTTCTCCATCCTCATCATACAATCCCATAGTCGCCGTCTCCTTCTGTGTCTCATTTTGTTTCCCTTCTGCCTGCGTCTCTCATTCTTTCACACTCTTTTACCTCCCAAATAATGATTCCCTTATCAACTGCCTCGTCTCTTGTGTCACCTCCATCGCGAAATCACAATTCTTGTGATTCTATCAACTTCTCCCTTTTTTTTGTTGGTCTCTCTCTGTCTCTCTGTCTCTCTCTCTCTGTGTTTCTCTGAATTTGTATATGAGATAAATCCTTCCTGAATAAACTCGATGAGGAGACAATGAAGTCTCAAGAGAAGTTCTGAACCAAAAAAAAAACCCTTCGAAAATGACTCCACTGTTCTCCACTATTATTATTATTCTACCTGTGCTCGTCATTCCTCAGTGCCAACCGCCAAATGGTAACTCGTTTTTTAAGATGGAAGAGAAAATCAGAGTTTGGGTTTCTAGGCCAGGGACGATGGTTGGTTTCGAAAAAAAAGTTACACCATCATTTTGACCATTTCCAACTCTCAAAGTTTATGGCCTAGAAAATCAGATAATAGGATTTCTGGGCCAAGAAAACTTTTTTAAAAAAGAGGAATGTAATCGCGCTCCACTGATCCGCCTTCAAATTTTCAAACTTTTTCTGGACGAAATTTTTTTTCTGTTTTTCCGACACCAAAAGCGGTCAACCCTTCTATTAACCTCACAGAAAGTCGAAAAAAACGAAAAAAAATCCAAAATCGGCCTGAAACTCTTCTCAGTGGAGCGCGTTTGCATACTATCGACGCCGGTTAGATGTGAAAAACTGATTTTAAACCCATGGCCTAGAATCGAAAATTCTGTATTCTAGACCATTTAGTTCTAGGCTTCATTGATGGTCTGAAAACCGTCATTTTATCAAGGCCTAATTCCCAGACTGCTCCGTCCACGTGTTCCGAGTTCGGCTCTCCCAGAAACCCGAAGATGAGCCACACAACCAGACAGTCAGCACGGCACACGACCGAGACAACAACTATTACGAGATTCGAGGCGGCAAAGAGATGACGCCGAAGCTCGCGGCGGAAATCATCTCGAGTATGGGCGAAAACGCGGATCCCAGATTGAAAGTTAGTTTTCCATGGATCTCCTGAGCTTTTTTGAGTATTGAGAAATAGAAAGTCGTTCAGGAGAAGATCAACAACAAAGAATTCTATTGGAAGGCGGTGTCGCCGAACGAGCGAGTTGCTCCGACTGCTCCAGTGCCTCCGCCGCCTCCGCCACCCAAAAAGATCATCACGACGACGGTAGGACCTCGTGCTCCATTAGAAGGATACTGAACGTCTTCGAGTTTCCAGGAGAGCTCCTATAGCTTCCGCCCGTCCGACTTCCCGGTGCTCCTCATCAGCATGCTCATCTGTGTTGGCATCCTCGTCGGCGTCCTGCTCACCGGCATCTGCGTCTGCATGGCTAACATGCAGAAAGAGCCACAATTCGATCGATCCAGTGTGGTGATCTACAACAAAGTGGGCGGCGCCAGGGATGGTAGTCGCCGTCCGATGCTTCCCAAGCAGAGGGAGCAGCAGATCGAGTTGATTGAGAACGCTTCGGTGGCGCCTTCCATGTCTTGTGAGTGTTTTGAAGCTCGACTCGTTATAGTAACCATTGGATTTCCAGCTGCCACTCGCATCGGCCCCGCATGGAGGAATGGCAACAATCCACCTCAACCGTCGGTAGCCGGCCGGCATATTTCGCTATAGACCAAACAATAAAAACCTGAAAACCTCCTAATGCAAGGAAAAGACAAATTCGATGAAGAATAAATTAATTGAGAGAATAGCAATAGCATTCCACAAAAATCAAATGGGAGAGAGATGGGTGGTAATGAATCGGGATCAAATACATGTGTAAACATAAAATCAGGTGAAGAAGCGATTTATTCAACCGGGTTGTAGACGATGTCCTTGCCGAGCTCGTCGGCGAACTCGTACCACAGCTTGCTGACATCCATTGGTGGGAGGCGGATCTTCTCGGTTGGCGTGATGTGGCACACTGGAAAATTGGTTAGGGTTAGAAACGACGAAGACAAAAAAAAATCCACTCACAATTGCAAACTCCTCCGGATCCAGAATCACGGTAGGTGGCGTGCATGATAGCACGAAGACCGAGCTTCCTCGCTTCCTCGTCAGTCATCTTTGGCTTGTAGTGGTTGTCGAGAATTCCGTAGGCGTTGAGCGATCCGGATCCGACGGAGCACACCTTGAGTTGACAGCGGTCTCCTTCTGAGTCGACCTTGAAGATTTGTGGTCCCTTCTTGTCGTATCCGGCGACCATGGATCCAACCGACAAGCCTTGTCCTCGGTATCCGTAGAGAACGTTGGCGAAGTACTTGCTAGCGGCGCTCACGGTGATAGCGGTTTTCTCGCGCAACTCGTAGAGAGTGCAGTACTTGGCGACGGTTCGAGTCCAGAACTGACAGTCGGCGGCTCCACCGGCCATGGTGGCGACCATACGGTCTCCGATGTCGAGAATCTTCATGACAGACTTGGATGAGATGTACTCTCCAGAGGAAGCACGAGAGTCGACGGCAATGATGATTCCTCCCTTGTCGTTTGGTGTTGCTGGCTCGTAGACGAAAGCCAGGGTGGTGGTTCCCTTACGGAACTGCATCGAGCGGCCAGCGGTTTCGGCGAAGTGCGTCTTCATGAAGTCGACAGGCTGAAACGAGTACTTTAATCCTTCTGATTAGATTCTGATGGTTTTACCTGAATGCCCAACGGAAGTTTGGCGAAAGTGAAGTCGGCGCGAGCCGGCTCACTCATCAGCTGTTGCTTGGCCACGGCCATCTCTTGCTCCTCGTTTTCGAAATCGTCGAACGTCTCGCCCCACATGATTGCTGGCTGGAAATTTGGTTTTAGAAACGTAACGAACAAACCAAAAAGAGATATACCTCGGAACCGTCTTGCAGTAACCGGTAGTAAACAGTAAGACAAAGTTAAGATGTTTGCATAAAATAAATTTAATAACGAAATGGAATTATTAGACGGATGGCAAAGGACTAGTGGGAAGACTGATGGAAGCAATACTATCAACAAAAAGATACAATTCAACAAGGGAGGAAAATTGGAAAAGTCATAGAATCACAATGAAAGCAAAGAAAAACTGCGAGAGCATTAATCTCGTTTGACTGGAGCCCAGGCGGAGGCAAGGTGATGCATGAAGTACATGGAGAATCCGTGAATTTGAAGAGCGACTGCGAAGAAGATGTACCAGATGATGACCATCGGGAAGATTCCCTTGAACGTCGGCGTGTTGCTTCCCTCCATATCGTTGGCGTACTCAATCAGTTCTGGAAGTTGTCCGCCGAGTCCGATCATGCATGGGAAGATTCCAACGATGAACTCTGCGTAGTAAGCGTAGTGCAGGATTTTCAGCTGAAAAGGAGAAGAATTAGAAACACCGAACATATGTCTAACCGCTTACCTTATTTCTCTGGAACGAATACAAGGCCAAAACGACGGGAATGAATGAGAGGCACCAGACGTACTCCCATGGATAGGCTGCCGGCATGTCGAGTCGCTCGAAGAAGGCGTTTTTCCATCCGAAGTTCGTGCGGAGGAACTCGCTGCCCACCTTGAGCCACATGAAGACCAGGATCAAGAAGTGCGGCACGAAGAACCATTTGAGTGTTGATTTGTACGTCGCGCTCTCTTGATAGTGTTGAGCGATCCGTTGACGGTTCTGGAAGTCGTTGCCGTCGGTACCCGCTGCTCGAACGCCTCGTGATGACATTGTCGCTGAAAATATGCGGTTTAAGAAGTTTCCAGGAGAAATGAAGGAAAAAGAAGAGATAAGCTACAATTGGCTTTTGAGAACAGGTATATCTCGAGTGTAGTCAGTGAAATTCAATGGATAATTTTGAGAGAAAAAGTGAAAACCTGATCGTTTCGAATTCATTCTCGGTAAGAGTCGGAAAATAGACTAATTTTCATTGAAACGAATAAGGACATTTTCGAGTGACAACGAAATTCAGAATAGTGCAAATTTCATCCGAGTTATGATTCTCTCCATGCTGGCGAATGCTCGAAATTCAAATGGAACACATCTAAACGCCTTCAAAGCTAAAAAAATCGCGAAAAAATCATGAAAATCGCTAGAAAACTAATGAATTCTGTTCAAACCAGAGGGCAACGATGACAAAACGATGACTCTCCGCCCACTTGCAAGCCGCGGCGCGCGTTTTTGCAAGCCCTGCGGCGCGCAGTTGAGGTTTTCTGGGTTTTCGAGGAAGAGAGTTTCAAAGTTTCAAATTAGTTTGAATGTTCTGAAAAGTTGAGACGATTTTGAGGTTTCAGGTGAAGCAAGTGAGAGAAATTCTTTATTACAATAAAAATTGATATTAAAACCTGAAAAATTGCAAGAAAAAAGAATGTGCAAGTAAAAAAGAAGGCGATAAAACTCCGATATCTCACGGTCAAAGTCAGACAAAAAAAAGACTGAAAAAACAAGCTAATAAGTCAATAATCAGAATTCATCAGAATCACAGAATTCGCTTCTAAAAAAGAACATTTCAAAAAAAAAAAAGCAGAACTAAATATGGTGAGCGAGCCATTCTCACAGCTCGCTCTCTACTAGTCACCGGTTCGGCTGTATCCGTGTGTTACTACTATTATTGTTGTTATTACTATTATTGCACTTTCCGTTTCCAGAAGACGTCGCGCGTCGCTCTCGAATCAGAATTCGAAGACGTCGTCGTTTTCTGAACTGATCACAGCACACGAGAACGAGCATTGTGAGTACGATGAGCGAGAATCCGAGCGCGGCGGAGGTGATGATTTCTCGAGAGTAGCCTGAAATATATTATGTTGAAATTGGTCTGAGAAACTACAAACTACATCGGACTAATTAGCAAACTAAAAATTTGTAATTGTTTTCATAGAATTTTCGGTGCAAAGTGGTCAACATTGAGCAGTCAAAAAACATGTTCCAATCACTCGATTTTTATGAAACTTGGTGAGTATATCAAGCAGTTATAGATATTTATTTTTGTAGTGGACAACTTTTTGCGAAAATCACAATAAAGTCAGTTATGTCGCGTTAAAGATCATAGGCTCGAATTTTGGAGACGCTTGGCGAAACGCGACAAAACTAACTTTGTAGTGATTTTCTCAAAAAGTAGTCAACTAGAAAAATGAAGATCTAGAGCTGCTTGATACAATCACAAATTTTCAGAAATATCGGCTGATTGGAACATAGGTTTTCAAACTGCTGAAAGTTGACTATGTTGCACTGAAAATCACCAAAGTGCATTCCGTGGTCTTGTCAGAAATTTTTCAGTAAGATGATTTTTCAGGAAAATCGATTCTTTCGATTCAAAAATCATCGAAATTTCCGACGCAGAAAAAACAGTTTTGGACCAGTTTCGCGGACACTAGTCGGTGCTTTTTCGAAACTTGTTTCACAAGAGGTGCAGCCTTTTCCATAACCTCTTTTGCGCTGTCTACTATTTTTCGATAAACTTGACTCACAATGTTGCTCATCCGAGAAGTCTCCCTCCACACAATTGTGCACTCCATCGCATACCAGTGAGCTATGAATGCAGAGACGAGAACGCGAGGCGCAGATTCCATGGCCCTGCAAATTTTTGATTTTTTAAAGGCTTTTCGTATGAATTCTGATACTCCTAGATTCCAGTCCATATCTTGGCTCCTGTAACAGATATCAAAAAGTGGTCAACTGACAAAATGTTTATGACAGCATAATGAACACTTCGTTAGTTGACCACTTTTTGATATCTGTTACAAGAAGCTCTAGAGCTTCTCAGTGACCCACCTGCTCGACACAAACTTGTCCGCCATGGCACACGAACTGATCCTTACACGCCTGCCCATTGCCTCCGTTCCCTCCAACACCCTCGTCCACCCCATTCTCCCCGATGAGTCCTTCCACTGCAGTCCACACAATTTTGAACCCGATTCTCTCCTCTCCTATCATCGAACTCGCCGGTCCTTCTTGCGTCACCAATCGGACCACTATTCGATTCGCACTTGAGAGGTAGCTCTGGAAGAGATTGGGTTATTTGTGTCTAGTCACTTGCTATGACCAAGCGTATCTCTTTTTCTGTGACAGTTATGAAAAAGTTGTCAACTAATAAAATGTTCTTTATGAAATGAGCAACATTTTGTTAGTTGACCACTTTTTCCCAACTGTTACAGAAATCATGATAAATCAATGTCTAGTTCTCTCACCTTCATCCCCTCCTCCGAGTAGTACAACTGACTGCCACAAAACTTGGCTTCCGACGTCTCCGATGTGGATTCTTTTCTCTCGCCACCGTAATTTTCATGCTTGTATCCGTCGATAATCGTCAGCGACGCCCTTTCACACTCGGCTATCGTCGGCGCTAGATGGAGATGCACGATTCGGATGTAGATTCGCTGACGGGCCTCCACTCGAATCAGCCAGTTACACGTCGAGTTTTTTGGATATGTTGATGGGTAGCCGGGCGAGAGGATTTCGCCTGGAAGAGACTCACTTTCTAGCTATTAGATTTTCATCTAGAATTTCAAAATGCGCTCCAACGCACAATCCAAAAAACAAAATTGACCTACCTGATAGTTGTCCAGGCGTTGAATGGCCTCCACACCCTGAGAACATGGGCTCTCCTAGAGTTGATAGTGGCTCCTGGATTGCTGCTGAAAGTTAGTCGAGATTTCCAGTTTTTCAGATTCAGATATTCAGATTCCTCACCTTCTGAAAGTATCCTATACTGAATCCTAAACCCTCGATGCTTATGGTTAGCCGCCGTGGTGACGAACTGCACTTGCATCCACGACTGCATGGTGTTGATCGATGGTGGTACGGTGGTTCCGCACAATCGCTCTCCAACATGCTGTCGGCCGTGTCTATCAACCACGACCACCAGAAGATAACTATCCAGACACTGATCGCTCAAGGGATTTCTGGACGCCAGATCGAAGGTTACGAAGGACAGTTGGATGACGTTCGACGCCGCCGTGGTGATGTTGAAGACGCAGTCGAGGGGAGCGGAGTAGGCGGATGGGTAGCCGGGCGATTCGATGAATCCTGGAATGTTGGGAATTCGTTTTTTTTTAGATTGTCTTTTTGAAATCAGTGTTTCCCAGAAAGTGTGACCACATTCAGTCGAAAACAGTCAACTTTGCGCAGTGGAAAATATGGTTTTCGACTTCATAATTTTTCTGAAAATTGATGGGTGTATTAAGCAATTCTAGATCTTCATTTTTGTAGTTGACAACTTTTAATGAAAATCGCAGTCAGACAAGATAAATGGCGCATAGGAATCTCAAAAAACTTCACTGCGAATTTCAATTTTTTTGGGCTTTTTGCCTTTAACACGACGTAACTTACTTGAGAGCGATTTTCACAAAAAGTTTTCAACTACAAAAATGAAGATGCAGAGTTGCTTGATACATTCATCCAGTTTCAGACAAATCGGATAATTGGAAGCCATTTTTCAGCTGCTCAAAACTAAAAGTTGAGCTCCACTGTACCTGTGGTGGGTGTAGAGGAGTGAATATGTTTGATCGGGCAGTAGGAGCATTGACCCAGACTGATGATAATGATATACACATGGACGAAGACGATGAGTTGGTACTCGATCATTTTACCATCTGGAATAGAACTTTTTTTGAGGCTTGAAATTTTTTGAAAATTCGAGAATGTGAAACTTTAAAAATGAGATTTCCTGAGTTCTCCAGATCAACTTTTTTTATAATCTTGGTCTAGGTAAAATCGACCCTGAAGATTTTGATTCTGAAATGAAAATTGGTGAAATTCTTATCTGATTCGAGTTATAACCTCTCAAAGTTGCACCATTAACAGATTCTGAGAAAAATTTGAACTGGAAGCTATGAAGTTTGAGAAGACTTGAAAATTCCTGAAGATCATTCCAACAGGAAAAAAAAATCCATTTCAACTTTGAAAAACGAAAATCGATGTATCTGCTCTTTTCTTCTTCTTTTTGTCCACTTATCCAGTTGCGACTTTATGGAGCACAGAAGTAGAAGGGGGGACAGCACAGAAGAAGAAGAGAATGTGTTTGTGTGCTCCTGCTGCACATCTTTTTCTTCTTCCTCTCCTCCTAGCTTCTTTGAAGCGAAAATTGAGAGCATCTTCTTCTTCTCCTCCTCCTGCTCCTCTTCTCTCCGACGGCAGCGAAATGGCGCATTCCGAAAATGGGAATGGTTCCCTTCATTAGCTTTGTCATGTTTTTAAAGGGAAGAAAAATGCATTTGTGGGGAGTCGGAGTCGAACCCATGGGCGTTCGAATCTTGGCGCAGAGCCTTACCGGCTGCGCCACAGGCTACCAAACGAACTCCTCTTTCTTTGTTTCCCATATTGTAAGGCAAAGGTTCACAGCTTTCCAACAGTTGCTAACATTTTTCTTACATTTTATGGCATTTTTCAAGACTTCTTTAGAAGAAGAAGAAGAAGAAGAAGAAGAAGAAGTTCCCCCCTTAATTGCCAGTTTAGAAGGTTCATTCCCAAACCAATGGACTCTTCTTCTTCTCCGTCCTCCACTTATTCACTTTAGACGATGAAGAAAGGAAGAAGAGGAAGAAGAAGAAGTGCGCCGAGGAGCAGTGAAGGCAATCCAATTATTCGCCAACGGTCCCCAGCCGGAGCCTCTCCTATCTGGGGCGGGGGAGGACCCTTTTTTCTGGGGTTATGAAAGTGTACGAATTTCGAGAGAGAGAGTGTTTCATATCGGTGTGTCTAACAAGAGTAAATGGATAAGGGGGGCAACAAGGAAACGACGGTTGGTCTGGGGACTGCCGAGAACTTCTTTGAAGAATGTTGTTAAAGAGCAACAGTAGTCTGCTGATTGCTCTTGATTAGACATCTCAACATTCCGAAATAGACTCTTTATTAACCAAAACAGTGACAGATGAAATATGCAACAAGAATTAAAAATTGAAACGGGAAACAAGGGACAGGAGAACGTGTGGGCGGAGCCCTACAGATGAGGATACATGCAGGGGAATGATAGAGGGGAAACAATGTCGATAGGAAAGGTTAAAAGAATGAATTCTACCTCGAGCTTATCCCTCTCAGAATCGATCGTGCCAAACGAACATGAAGAGAAATTGACCTTGAATCCGTACCGATGCCAACAATCCGTCAGATCTTTCAATATCCATGGCATGTGTGCAGTCCAGATGGTCGAACTTGTATTGACGTTCTTCGCCAAACCTGAAAGAATAGAACTAGAGATCCGTTCGAGCTTTTTTGAATGAGTCAACTGCTGAAAAGGAAGGAACAAAAAATAAGAACCAGGATACAAATAAGCAATGAAAAGCAATGAAGGTCATCTTTTTTTTAGTTCTTGCCAACCCATGTAAACTTTAGGTAACTTTGACTCACGGTGTCTTCGGAACATATCGGGACTGTCTCTTCTTCGGATCCCACCAGCTTGTTTGTATTCCTTTGTATAGTCCATCCAAATGTCCTAAGTGCATATCAGAGGGCATTATCAAAGGAATGCCAGTCCATTGAACAACAATCGATTCCAATTGTGGATTGTCACTATTGAGCCAGTTTTTCAAGAATGCATTCACATGTGCTCCTCTCACTTGAGGAAGGTATAATCTTGCATTTTTGCCGGTGAACAGAACGAGTTGACGAGGAAGAATCCATCCGTCTCCATAAGTAGAGACGTTTGGAGTAGACCAAAATTTCGAATCATCTGATATTGGTTGATACGACCAAGTACCCCGACCATGCACGCTATTTTGTATGTTTGCTTTTTTGAATGAGTCAACTGTTGAAAAGGGAGAAGCAAAAAGAGAAAACCCTGAATACAAATAGAGATCCTTGATTACAAGAGATTCATTGAAGTCTGAAGTGTCACACAGGTTGAGGACAACCTCCAAATCGGAAGATGTCTGGAACAGATGAGTCACGTATTTGTGCAGTTCCATTGGCCATAGCTTTTTCAGATTCTTCTCAAAGTACAGTGTTGGAATCCCATTTTCGAACGACATGCTGAAAGTTGACAATACTATCAAATGTATTGGCTCTATTCCTCACCTGTATCTACACTCCAATCCATTCATCTTTAGATTCAACCCACTCAACACAACTGGATTTTTTCCCATTTTTCGTAGATACTCAAACTCTTCCACGAGATTCAAAGTGTCCAGATTTTCCACATACTTCCATTTCAGCACAACCTTGTCTTCCTCTCCCATCTCACCCATCCATTCCAGTCGTTTTTCATCGACATCTCGCCCGTGCTGAGGTATAATACAGTCCCTTCCACAGGTTAGTCGTAATCCGTTTCGTTTGAATTTCGACTGACGAATCGATCGCCTCGCGTGTTCTGATAAAAGGGACAGAAAAAGGATTTCATGGGAGTCCATGTGCTTCAAAACTTCATCACGGACAATGAAAGGCAGTTTCAGAATCTTCATGATTTAGACCTGAAATCAAAAAAGAGTTTCACGAAGGGAAATAGTGTACGAAGACGAGAGAGTGTCAGAGAAACGAGACCGGTTGGTCAGAGGTCCAGTGACTAACAAGTGCCGGTCGGCAGTAATGAGGGGCAAAAATGGGGAAAGACAATAGAGGAGGAACGACCTTGACTGACTTCTCGAGAGGATAAATGCCTGTTTGACTGGATAAGCACATTTCTTTCTGGATTTTTGTTTCAGAATCCGAAAATCTTATTATAAGGAAAAGAGGAAAAGATCAACCGAAGAAATCGAGCAATCTAATAGTAAGAATAGCTCAAAATGTTCAGTTTCCCGCTCGTCTTCTCTATTTTTCTAGTCGAGATTTGTCTTTTTCCTCGATCTAAAAGTCGAGGTCGGGACTGAAAACGGAAGTAGGAAGTGAAACTTTGAAGTTGAGATTCTGAGGTTTAGATTCTACAAATTTGTTTGGTGATAAGATTGTTGCCTTGTGGAAAATACCAGGATCAGTATGAAATGTGCATTTTTCGTCAAAGAGACACTTCTGCTCTCGACGAGTCGGTCAAGGTCGTTCCTCCTCTCTCGTCTCTTTCCATTCCTGCCTGTTTCCTTATTGCCACCCGAATCATTTGCTTCCTACGCACGGCTCTCGACAGTCTGCAGCCAACCATTCTGGTTTCTCTAGCACTCTCTTATTTCCACACACTATTTCCCTTGGTGAAACTCTTTTTTGATTTCAGATCTAAAGCATGAAGTTTCTAAGACTACCCTTCATTGCTCGTGACGAAGTTTTGAAGCACATGAATCCCCATGAAATTATTTTTCTGTCCCTGTTATCAGAACATGCGAGGCGATCGATTCGTCAGTCCATATTCAAACGAAACGGATTCCGACTGACATGCGAAAGGGACTGGGCCCCCTGTCCAGATATAGATGGAAAACGACTGGAATGGATGGGTGAGACAAGAGAGGAAAACCGGATTGTGATCAAGTGGAAGTATGTGGACAATCTGGACACTTTGAATTTTGTGGAAGAGTTTAAGTTTGTGAGAAAAATGAGAACAATTGGACTCTTTCAAGGTTTTAATTTTGATCGAGTTGTTCTAAGTGGGTTGAATCTAAAGATGAATGCATTGGAGTGCAGATTCAGGTGAGATATTGAATCAATGAATTTGATATTATTATCTATTTTCAGCATGTCGTTTGAAAATGGGATTCCAACACTGTACTTCGAGAATAGTATGAAGAGGATATGGCCGATGGAAGTGCACAAATACGTGACTCACCTGTTCCAGACATCTTCCGATTTGGAGGTTGTTCTCAACCTGTGTGACACTTCAGATCTTCATGAATCCCTAGTCATCAAGGATCTCATTTTGCACCCAAGTGAAAAACGCCATGCTTCTTCCGTAACAGTTGAGCTATTCGAGACAGCAAACGTTCAAAATAGTGTGTCGGTTCCACGAATTCTACTAGAAGCGCCAATAACCGACGATTCCAAACTTTTCACAATTCCAAATGTTTCCATTCGATGTGATCAATGGATTCTTCCTCATCAACTCGCACTGTTCACCATTCAAAATGCAAGATTATTCATATCTTTTGTAACTGGAGCAAGTGTGAATGCATTCTTGAAGAACTGGCTCAACAGTGACAGTCCACAATTGGAATCAATAGTAGTTGAGGGGTATAGTCATTTCACTGTAATGTATCAAGCTCCCGAAAGAATGTATGATGGACTTTTCGATGGAATCGAGACTAGCAAATGGGATCCGAAGAAGAGACAATCCCGATATGTTCCAAAGGCATCGTGGGTCAAAAATGAAAATGAGCATGGTCTATTTTCCAACTTATCTTTTTCAGGTTTGGCAATGAACGTCAATACTTCTTCGACCACCTGGACTGCACCAATGCAACGGACATTGAAAGGTCGGATGGGTTGTTGGCATCAGTAAGGATTCAAGGAACCTTCTTCCTCATGTTCGTCTGGCACGAACGATTCAGTGATGCACTGTAATCACGATCAAGAACCGGGTAGCGAACGGGGTTGTACACTCATCCAAACGTAGAACTTTTTGTAGAACTAGTAAAACTCTTCAGTAATAAAATAAAAAATGTAATTGTTTTCTTTTCATTCAAAATGTTCGTCTTTGATTGTTTCCTCCCCGCTTCCCGCAAAGACTTAACAAAGAAGCAAGAATTTCTCACACCTTAAAGCTCACATCTTCGGAGCGCCTGACTGAAAATCCAAATCCAATTAAAGTTACACCGAAGCTGATGTGAAAACTCGCAAGCACTGTTTCAGAATGTCGAGAAACACGGTTCAGCTCTTCTTTTTGAACAGTTTCATCTGGTTTAGGATACTTTGACGTTCGTCATGCGTCTTGCCAAGAGAGTCGAACCAGGTGCTCGCTTCTAGTTCAGCATCGGTGATACCTTCACTGAGTTCTCTTCTGTCCAAATCGAATCCATCTGATGTGATTCCTGAAGAAAAAAGTGGTTATGATCGTGTATTCTGATATCAATCTTTCTTCTCCGACATACTCAGAATCTCTGTGACCACTTCTGCTGGCATTTCGATGTATCCGCTTCGACTGTTTCTAATAGTTCTTACGGTGAACTGTTGAATTCGTTGGGGTGGAGCAGAAATCTGATAACATGTAATTATGATTCTATCTTTCTAGTAATACTTACTTTACAGAGCAGGTGCATCATAAAGCCTCGTGCAATGCTTTTTGGTAGAGTTTCTTTTGTTGAAAACTTCTGAATCCATTCTCGATCCACCTTAACATTCATTTCGGTTACTCATTATTAGTGCCTTTTCAACTCACATAGAATTCTTGATTGATATCGTTCCAGTAGCATTTCTCAACAGACCACATACTTCCGATTTTCGAAAGTTCCGAGTTCGAGTCAGCAGGCAATTCGACGATCTTCACAGCCGAGATTTTGTTCCGTTTGCGATTCAACAGTTGCTGAAAGTTGTGGTTCACCAGGCTGCGTGTCACCTCTTCATATACTCACAATCAAGTACATGGCGTAAGCCGTTTCCTCTGAAGTAAACGCAAAAAGCAGCGGGGGTTTTGTGGTTTCGGAAACAGTCCCACTAATGGACTCGAAAAAAGCCTCCGTCTCCGGCCAGACGTCATGAGATCGGCTTCTTTGAACTAGAAGACGTGCCGCGTTGTAGACGTCAAGTTGATCGACTTTCACAAACTTCGATAGCTCCTCTACAAAATCAGATATTTCAAATTTTGATTTGCATCATTTACCGTGAAGACTTGAATGGCCTGGAGCATTGGGAGGAAGATGTGAAGTTGATTGGCTTTCGTCTGAATCTGGTTTTTAAAATTTAGTCGGAGAAAACATTCCATTTGATACCTGAACGAACTGGATCAATCCCATCCGGTTTACAAAACTTCTCGCGTTGAGTGTCTGGCAGCATCTTTCAAGACATCGTTAATTTTCCAATGTATGGCAAGGACAAAGAGTAGTACAACATGAGAAGTTAGCTATGTAACGAAAATCACTAGAAATCGAAACAAAATGAGATGAAAAACGTCAAAATCGCAACGAATTTTCGAAATTCGAAAGCTGAAATATGTAGTTTACCGGAGTGTCGTTTAACCTGCCGGCATGCAGCTTAACCTGCCAGGTGTGTCTGGCAGGTTAAGCAGCTGCCGGCAGCAACTTTCATCTTGTCTGAGCATGAGGGTGTTTTCATACGGTCCTGAATGCATTCAAAAGTGGACGTAACTGAATAGAGGATGACAAAATAATCTTTTACAGTACTTGAGAAATATGAATCAAGCAATATCACTCAAAGACACAGTGTTTCTTCTATTAGACTGGCACCCCCATCCCGTCTTTTTTTATCAAGTTTACCTCGGTTTATGCAACAGTTATGAAAAAGTGGTTAACTAACAAAATGAAGAACACTACTTTAAAAACATTTTGTTAGTTGACCACTTTTTGATATCTGTTACAGGAACCGAGAAAATACTAAAACTCTAGTCTGGATAGTCTTCAGTGCCAAAGGACCAACTTTGATCAGTTGAAAAAGTATATTCCAATCACTTGATTTTCATAAATCTTGGTGAATGTATCAAACAACTTTAGATCTTCATTTTTGTAGTTGACAACTTTTCACGAAAATTGCTGGGAAGTGAGTTACGTCGCGCATAGTGAAGCCTCATCAAAACTGGGTGCAGCTTCCAACTTTTTCGGACTAACGATCTTAAACGCAACGTAACTGACTTCACAGAAGTTTTCATAAAACGTTGTCAACTACAAAAATAAAGATCTAAAGTTGCTCGATACATTCACCAAGTTTCATAGAAATCGAGTGATTGGAACATACTTTTTCAACGGCTCAAAATTGGCCATCCATCAGATTTGGATTTCAGTTTTATCGATTTCACATATTACGATATCTTCAGTTAAACTCGGATTCACGACTTCATAATTTTCGACTTGATTCTCCCTACTCTTCCATCCTGACCAATTTCTTCTGATCTACTCTGAACCGCCCGTCATTGTGTTCCTTATTCATATTTCTGGCCTTTTGTCTCATCGAATGGGAGCCATTTTGAAAACTCTTGGACCCGTATTATTCAAACCGATGTAACTGACTTAAAACTAGTTTTCAAACAAAGTTGTCAGTTACAAAAATGGAGATCTAGAATTCCTTGATACACTCGTTAATTTTCAGAAAAATAGGTTTATTGTCAACCAATCTAGAAAGTCGTTGAGAGAAGAACCGATTGTAAATATCCATCTGTCATGTGATCCTCAAACTTCAGGAAGAGTCCAAACCTTTAATCAATCGATTCCACTTGGAATCGTTCCTCAAAAATCTTCGACCGAGATGTTTGCATTCTATTTTCCAAGCTCTACTCGATAGGTGGCCAGTCCACCCGAACGTTAAGATAGAAAGACCTAGATTCTTTCTTTCTACTCGAGTATACTTCTTCTCCTTTCCCCCACCGTAGTCTCCGCCTTTTTTCTGGGCTATGAAAGTGTACGAATTACGGGAGAGAGTTTCATATGGGTGTGTGTAACAAATAACAGAAAAAAAACAAGAGTAAATGGAAAGGGGGACAACAAGGAAGCGAACAAAAAAGGGGATAAATTGAATGGGAAAAATCAACAACAATAACGAATTTATAAAAAAAGAGAGAGAGATCTATTGCATTCCGAACTTCTTCAACTTGAAATTGGCCACCTTCGGCACCTCGTCTCCAGTGACTTCCAACTGAACGACACGACTATTCATCGTGTGGAAGGGCTCCGTGGTGCCATTTTTGACCGAAGATCTTCTGGTTCTTAACGCAGGCGCTCCGGATTTCGATGGTGTCGTTGGGTCTTCGGATCTGAGTCGGATTCCAGTGTAGACGAGTGATGAGGCGTCGGAAGAATTCTCAGGCTTCGTTTGCTTGTTGGCTTTGAGAGGACCGTCTTGTTCGGAGACGACGGTTCCGGCATCCTATAAAAACATTGCATTCTTGCTTTCTCAATCTTATTCGATTCACTCACCACATCAAGAATCGACCAGTGTCCATCATAAGCAACCGCCATAATCTTGCTCGCACTGACACCCATCAGATACACCGGCTGACCGGGAATCGGCGACTTCGGACTGCTGGGCACCATTCTCAGCTGATTAGAGCACGCGGAGCGTTTGACGAGTCCATTGGAGAGTCCCACCTCATGGAACACCTTCTTCGTGTCTTGATTCGTCTCGAACGGGGTGATGGTGGAGAGAACGAAGGCTGACGAGGAGTTGAGGGCGATGTCGATGGGAAGGTCCACTTTTAGAAGGCGTGACTCGCCGCTGGTCGTGTTGATGGAGAAGATTTGCGAGCGGGTAGTGAGAACACAGAGATGAGTGCCGCATGAAGAAGCACACATTCGGATGACACTTCCACAGTCATCTGGAAGTAAAGATTGAAGATTTTGGGATACATGCTGATAAAGAAATCTCACAAACAGCAATTTTCCTCCCCAACAAAAAACGCTACGAAAAATTGGTCCACAGACAAAATGTAGATCTCAATGAGGTTTATCGACTGCAGCAATGAGTAGCTCAACATTGAGATATGGCTTTGTAGAACGACGGAAGAGGAATCCGTCGTTATTTTCAGCCCTTTTTTGTTACTATCGATAGATTTTGTTGTGATGTCTGTTGACACCTTCTCTGTTGCATTTTTCGTTTACCCCCGTCTTCAACAAAATCTCCCAAACTCACTCTGACTAATCGTCACTTTCGACACTTTTCCATTCTCCTTGGTCACATCGTACTCGATAATCTCGAAATCGTTGCGTGCCGCGAACAACCGATTGTCTCGTGTGACGCAGAACGATGTGGCGATCAAATCCAGTGTGGCATTCTTCAGCACCTTCTTGCTGAGCTTCTTGGCGTTCGGAAGGATTTTGTAGATGGACGTCTCGTGGCACGTGCCGATGACAACGAAGCCTCCGCATGGAGACATCGTCCAGCATGTGATGATGCGCTTCTTGGGCGAGAAGATTCGCGCGAGATGGATCATTTCGTAGTGTTGCTGCAGAACGTTGGAGCCCTCCGTCGGCTCATCCTCTCCCTGCTGCTTCCAGAACACATCGATCCAATTCTCCCCGGCACTCGCCACCATATCTCCGGCAACCATTAGATTCCTATGCTGCTGGAACATCAACTTCCTGCACCCGGATTTGCCCACGAAAATGTCGAAATCCTCTCCGGCGGCGAACACTGTTCCCTCATAGACCGCCATCGAACGAACGTCCCGCACCGGTCCGTTTCTCCGGTTCACAATCTCAAAGTGCTCGTTGGAAGTCTCCTTGAGTTCTGTGATTCTCGGATCGACACCGGCCACATGGAGGCATCCGTCGTCTGTTGTCACCATGGTAAGAATGTGGGATTGAAGGCAAGAGATGGATTGAATGAGAGATCCGTCTTGAGGATTCCAAAGAGTCACAGTTCCACGAGAATCACCACAAGCCAACAGATTCGGCTTCACGAAGAGCACCGACCAGGCGATCGTGGGATCTCTGCGATTCTGTCTATCCAGTTTCAGCGTTTGTTGAACTCTTCCGTCGCCGGCCAAAATCACACCATCAATGGATCCGATTGCAACTAGTGTCCCGTTACTGGAAAGATCGAATAGACGACTCTCGACACCCAGTGAGATGGAGGATGTGATCGTTTTGGAGGAGACATCGAAAAAGTAGAGGACCGAGGAGTGAGATATCATTGCGATGCTCGTGGCGTCGTGCTTGCAGATCGCCCAGATTGTGGACGCGGAAATTTGAATTCGTTTCACTCGTCCGTTGTTGTGCGGATCGATGACACAGATGGATCCGTTGGCGTGCGCGGTGAAGAGCTCTCCGTTCTCCACGAAGAGTAGATTCTCGATGGAGCCGTTCTCGGGACAAACTGTTAGCTCCGGAACTGCCAACCAGCTGCTGAGAATGTTGTGGAATTCGATGTAGTCGTGTGCTCCTGGGGATCTGGAACATAGTTTTTGGTTTATTCTTGTGAGAAACTTGCTAATTTTGATCAATTTCGAATGGGGTTTCAGCTGGAAAACCCACCTAGACTTTCTGACCACTGCAATCTTTCCACTGTTCTCGTCGATGGCGATGTGACGAGCCGTACGGCTCAACATGCCACATCGAATCTTCTGCTTCTCCAGGCAGAGACTCATCTAGAATTATTTGGAATTTTCGTTTTCAGTTGGGCTGAAAAAAGAAGAGAAAAATACAGAATAGGACAGAAAACCGAAAAATAGAAGGTCACAATTTCCAGATCGAGTAAAATAATTTTATTATTAGATCATAGATTATTCAAATTTTCAGAATTAAAATCTTCCAACACCAAGTTGTTTGTAATAAAATGCAGTTACAGATCCCATATATATATAAAGTGTACATAATGATTTTCAGATTAACATGAAGATGAACAGTCAGATTACAAATCGGTATCGTACCAATTGTGACTGGGGCGCATTTGGGAGTTGTTCAGCGCCACGTTGATGGACTCCGAGTGTCCGCCGTCGTTGGTCGGGTACATCTCGGCGAACAGCTCTCGCTCCAAACCGTCACGTTGCCAGTCGTTGGCGCCGCCGGTCATCTCGTATTCGTAGGACTGGAATATGAACTGATTAATTGTACTAGCAATACTGGTCATTATGATTTTCCGCAAGGGTGGCTTCCAGTGCAAAACGGACATTTTTCAGACTTTGAAAATTTGGTTTGCCATGAAACAACCTCTCTGAAAATCAGTGGATGCCTTACGCCACTCTAGAGTTTCATTTTTTGTAGTTGAAAGTTATGATCCGTTGAAGAGAAGTGTCAATATTTGCGGCATTACTAACTGAGCTGCTTTTTTTATAGAATAGTTTTCAAAAACAAAAACTAATTGTAAGACCTAAACTTGCTTGATACAAATATCAAATTTCCGAAGAATTGGGTTATTGGAATTTCACAATTTGGAAACCACATTTTCAAGGCCTTAAAGAGGACAGTCTGAACTGAAAATCTTCCAGATTTCACTTCAACATGAACATGACTTTTCAGACCACTTACATTGGACATGTTGACCATTCCATTCCCACCAACGTCTCCTCTCTTCAAATTGTTCAACACTCCATTCGCATACGTCACCACCGCCTTGTACTGCGATCCACGCGACTCCATCAGGAGCCCAGTGACGCCGGTGGCCTCAACAGCACGAGCTCCATCGGGACGCTTGCTCAACTGATACATGAGACCGAGAATCTCCCTCTCGAGAACCTCATCCTCCATAGTGGTCAGTCTCGGATGCGAGAGAAGGCGATAGAGGAGATCCAAGAACGGCGGGCATTCCGGATTGCCGACTTGCCCGATATCGTCACAGCATGCGGCGGCGACAGCCGGGTGAACAGCGAGTTGGTGAAGCGCCGAGACGGATCCCTCGATGACTCCCCACATTGGAACGCCGTCCACAGCGATGTCCGGATTCTCCTCGATTGCCGTGATGGCTCTTCTCAGAATATCCATCGTCAGCGAAACTACAGTGTGTCCACCACCAGTCTGCTCCTGGGTCAGTTCTATGAGATTGGCTTGAAGAAGAGCACAATTTCTGATCACTCCAAGAGCCGCTTTGATGACTGGCGTTCTCAGTGTGGCCAATTGATCCAGAATGACCGGGAAGGCATTGCATATTCTCAACTCATTCTGCGCTTCCTCGGCGAACGAGTGTCTCGCGGTACAGTGACGAAGAGCACAGAGCGCCGGCTCAGTCACCTCTTCAACTTCAGGCAAGCGGCGAATCGCAGTGACGAGAGCGTCAATTCCGCCGTGAGAACAGACGGTTTGCTTGTTGCGAGTGTTGTTGCAGGTGAGATTGCTCAGCGTTCCACACGCACACGCCGTCATTCCGTCGTTGGCGACGCGAATGATTTCGGTGAGTTTGATGATCAACTGGGTGAGATTCTCCTCATTGGTGGCAGAGTCCGAGAGGTTTCTCATTGCCACGAGGATGGCGGTTTGAGAGCGCTCGTCCTTGGCAACACAGAGCTCATTGTATAGGGCTGGCAGGCAACCTGAAATACAAATGGTGTAATCTAAATCAGTTCGGAAGGTTCTTACCGAGACTAATCAACGCAGGCTTGTTGCTAGGACACACCGACAACGAGCGGATGCATCTGACAACCGTGTAGATCAGCTTGCGATGATCGGAATGCTCGCGAAGAATCGACACCAACAATTGCGGTCCCAACAACGATAAGAACGAGATCTTAGCCTGCGCGTCGTCGATGAGCAAGAAGTAGAGAGCGTCGGCAACTTGAGCCAACAACTTCGGGTTCTTCTTATGGAGATGAGGGACGAGTGCTTCCACAGCGTTGAGAGCTCTAGCCTGACTACGCGACTCCGAAACATGCATCAGAAGATTGCGGAGCGTGGTGACTGCGTAATGGTAGACGCTCTGAAAATGACGCCTCTTGATGTTAACTTTTTTCAATCCAGACACACCTCCAATGGATCATAGAGCATTCGAATGATCTCCGCCAATCCTCCACTTCTGAAGATGAGAAGAGGTCCACTGCGCTGTTCGGACATATGACACAGAGCGCCGATAGCGTTGCGACGAACGTTCACATTGGAGCTACTAAAAATCACAGGATTTATTATATCATAAACGGATTTTATCGTTTCGCAGGCGCTATAAGGAAAGTACTAACTTCGACGCTCGCATCAACGCCTCGATGAACGAGCGATGATCGAATCCGGGTTGTTGGAAGAAGTTGGGGTCCTCCCGGGAGAGCATGTAGGCGCGATGAACGGCTCTCGCCACCACCGACTCGTCATGATCGTTCATCAGCTTCACGAGATCCGGAAGCGAGAACCCGGACATGTCGTTGGAGCCCTCGTAGGTGAGAAGATCCATCACGGATTGCTTGAGTTGTTGGGTGGGCATTTGCATCAGTTCGACGATGCTCGATGTCGAGGTGGTCGCTTCGGCGGCCGACGTTGGAGGCGCCCAGTCGGGGAACATGGCGGCGCGGATACGAGAGGTGCGGGTCTCGATCTCGTGGTCTGAAAAGTGAAGAATTTTAGGTTAGAAGGAAACTCGATGCGAAATGGGCTAGCGTTGGTCTAAAAACGCTGGTAACTTTCGTTTTCGTATCAGATTTCTCTGTGTCTAAAATCATCAGAGAAAACTGAAGAGTTCCCAGAGGGATTCTCCCTCTAAATCTAACACTCACCAGAGTACATCGAGTACGAGTTGGTCGATTGATGCAGCATCATCTTTCAGTCACTCTGCAATTGGAACTTAGCTTGAAACATGAAAAACCCAACGAAAAAAGTATATGCATCTGATCAAAACAGTGAGCTCAATAAGGCTTGATGAGCCAGACGGAGAAAGATTTATACGAGGAGATCTCTTAACAAGAAAAAAACGAGAAGGAAGGTGATGATGAGAACAAGATATATGTGGAGATGATAACAAAGAAACCGTAAGGGAAAGAAAATACTTTAATACATTTTTGCTGTTGAGTTCTTTTTGCAGGTTGTTTGATGATGAAGAAGAAGGTGGGTGAATCACCAAAACGAGGTTTTCACGAAGGAAGTGATAGAATTGAACCATCCGCCTTCCTGCGCGGCTCCATGACTGGCCATCTCATTGGTTATCACACAACTCGCCGGGTCCACATTGAGCACATCGTCATCCAAGTACTCTGGGATGTCTCCTCGGCTCTGAATCTTCTGCATATCCGAAGCGTACATCTCGAATTTCTCCTCGACACCCTCCAATTTCACTATTTGCGCAACGTATTCGAAGCCGGCGCCAAACACCACAACGGCGATTTCCTTGGCTTCGATAGAGGGGATTGTGCGGAGAACGACACGCGGCACGTCATTGGTCTCTGTTATGTAGACACTGATGACACCCTTCTTCTTCAGCAGCAAACGTTCCACTTCTCGCTTCTTCGTCTCGTCGAACTCGTCCGCATCGAACTCCATAATAACTTGTTTCGATTTTCGACCCACGAATTTTCGGTGCAGAGTGCCGGCTCCCTTGTCGAGCTCCTTGACAGCGTCGGCTAGTGGCTCACTCTGTGCCGCTCGTCTTGCGTCGATGGAGTTTTTGACGGCACGAATGCGACTGGAGACGAGAACCAGGTTGTAGTTGACACTTGGATTCGTGATGTTCTCGCAAGCATCGGTGAGAGCTGGCAGGAGTTCCGTGGATTTCAGCAGTTGCTCGATGTTCTCCGTTTGTTCGGTGAGAAGTACGAGGATCTGAAAAAGAAAATCGTTTTTTCTCATGATTCTTGGCTGTTTCTATCGGTTGCAGATGACTTTTTTCAGGTGCGAAACTTAAACGTTTCCAACAGAATACACCAGGAAAAGTATGGCATTTTAACTCAGATTTTCTTAAAGTTCCTGCATATTTAAAATCCACAAACCTTGACAGTGTATCTAATAACATCGGAACTGTCATCTTTGAGCAGCGTTGGCAGTGTTTGGAAGAATGTTTTGTCCTGAAAATCTCTATTTTTTTCACAAAGCAATTTGAAAATCACAAACCTTTATCACAACACACCGGTTCTCCGGCTTCTGACACAACTTGTAGTACGCTCGAATCGTTTTTATCTTATCCGCATTCGCCGCCGCTGGTTCGGTCATGTCTGCAACGCGAAAATCGATATTTGGACAGTACAATCGGCAAAAAATTAGGACGATTTGATGTGACAATCGATGAGGAAAATGTTTCAATCTATTGAAAATCGCGAAAAATCAGTAGAAAAATCAAATTCTCCGCGAAAATCGGTGCGAAACTGGTAAATTGACAAGGCAAACAATGGGAAAGGGGCGGGGCGACAGGTTTGGCAACGTGCGGCGCGCGGTTTTGCAAGTGTGCGGCAGGGAGATTAAGAAATCGGAATTTTCATGGAAACGATGATTCAGAATCACACATTGTGGGCGGAATGAGTCACAATTTTATGTTCAAAAATAGAAAAATCTTTATTCAATTCATTCAACAGTGGCTTCAATAGTGGCTCCTGCTGCCTTCTTCGTTGTACCCGTCTCCTTCGGCGTGATCCCCTCAAACTCCTTCTTCATCGCCTTCTGAAGCGCATTGATCTCCGCCAACACATCAGGCGCATTCTGAAACTTCGTCAGTCGAATCTTGACATAGTCGATCGCCACGTAGAGAGCGTACACACAGAAGAGACGATTCTGGAAGGCGCCGCCTCGTTGGCTTTTCAATTGTGTCACCAGTTCCATAATCTGAAAATTTGGGGAATTTGGACATCTGGAAAAACAGACAATAGTTATTTACATCAACAGTATTGTTCCGGAACATCAACTCAACGACATAGTCGACCATCACAAAGCACATGGCTCGATTGATGCCCTCGGCAGAGTGAACAAGACACTTTTTGCTGTTAGTCTTCTCGGGCGGGTCCAGCGCCTGAATTCCCTTGAGCACCACCTTCGGACTGGGCGCCACGTGTCCCTTCGGCCAGTGAGCATAGTGAAGAATCGTTGTGTACCGCGCGTTCGAGCACCCGGACGGCAACACTTCGATGGTGTAGCTCGTTGCCTGATATCTGCCCGCCGGCGGTGTCATCTTCCAGCAGTGCACGAAGAACTGTCCGTGGTTGACGAACTTGCCCTGTTCGGTGGGAAAGTAGACGGGGAGTTGCTCATCGGGTGAGAAGATTGCGTAGATCACGTCGATTTCGTTGTAGAAGACCTGAAAAAATTATATCATTTTTGTTCAATTTTGCCGAAGAGCTTCTCGTAAAGCAGACAGTTTACCTACATAACTACGCATGCTACAAAAAAGTTTTCAACTGACAAAATGTATATCAGAATGAAATCTATCGATTGCAACAAAAAACTACTGAAAATATGGGCGGGCCGCTGAGACATGATGGTTGTTTTGTCTCCTGCATGTCTTTCAAACGATGGAAGGCGAAACAAGTGCCATATCTCAGCTCACAGCCAACATTTTTCTTCGTTCTTTTTTTGCAAATGATAGAGCTAATTGTGTTTCACATTTCGTCCGTTGACAACTTTTTTGTAGCATTTCGAATTCTGGAGATACCGTAAAATCAATGCCAATGTTGCTTCCTTCGCTTCAAGATAATTTATCTCGGTTCATACTGAATATTATGAGAAGCCGTCAACTAATAAAATGTTTCTCTTATTATTAACAACATTTTGTTAAATATCAATTTTTTGAAATTCTCAATGCAAACCAAGATAAATGTCTCGTCAAAGTAGGCGACGGAGAGCAACACCATTACAAGTTCACGATATCTCCAGAATGAAAAACGCTACGAAAAAGTTATCAACTAACAAAATGTAGACAACAATAATAGCTATCAATTGCAAAAACATTCACTTGAAGGTATTGACAGTGAGTTGAGTTATGATGTTTCTTTCGTTTGCCGTCAGTGTCAGTAACGACAAAAAAACCACCATATCTCAGCTCATTGTGAATGATTTTTAATGCTCTTTTTTGCAATCGATAGCTCTCATTATGATTTACACTTCGTGAAAGTTCAACACCGCTTACCATTCTCCAAAAATCCTCGAAATACTTCTCCATCGGGTGCTGAGCAACGATCCATTTGCGATCGCACGGCGGACACGAGATGTTCGTCGCGTTGATGTAGTTGTTCTCGCTCTCCTCCTCCACCTTCAACCGCACCCTCGTATGATCGTTCAACGGAAAGTCCGGGTTCCGGTTTCGGGCTCGATTCGCCTGGAACGCGTACGTCTTCGGATTCTCGGGCGGCGTGCGTTCGAAGGTGGCCGATTTGAAGTAGCCGAGGAGGCCGGAAGGCGTTGCTTGTGCTTGGGTCATCCACGAGATGGTCTTCTTCACAGCCACCTTCGCCTTCTCATAAGTTTCGTCTCGAGTCGGTGTGGTCTTCGACTCGTTCTTCTTGCCACTGGGCTCTCTGGATCCTCCCCTATCTTCTACTGCATTCATTCTCGAGTTCTTGTTCACAGTGTTTCTCTTTTTTCTGTAGGAGGTCGAATAGTTAGTACATGTTCCCCTCAACTTACTTGTCTTTACTCTCTTTACTTCCGGAAGCGGACGCCATTCCTAACCGCTAAATTCGTATACAACGCGAATAGAAAATGTTGGGAAATGTGCTCTTGTCTTTTTTGCTGTCCATTGTTTCGATGCTAGACGTGAAAGTTCACTGAAACGTTTATTGCAATTCAAGGCGAAAGGGAATTATGGAACATTTGATGACCTAGTCGACAGTTATAGACAATGAAACTGAGTAAGAAGGGGGGCAATGTTGGTTGAAGTAAATGTACAGAAAAAGTGTGTATATACAAAGTTACAAATTCTCCTCTTCATGCGATCCCGACGCCTCTCCATTCTCATCGTCCGTCTCCATTGGCTCGTCGGAGTACTTGACGGGCTTCTCGGGAAGTGGTTCTTCATCCAGGGCCTGGAAACAACGATGGAATCTAATAAACCGGCTTTCCCCTTCCCATCACTTTGACCAATTTTATCTTGGTTTTTATAATAGCTCTCAAAAAGTGGTCAACTAAAAAATTATTTCAAACAATATAAGGAACATTTTGTTAGTTGACCACTTTTTGATATCTGTCGCAGCAATCCAGATAAATTTGATTAAAACTCTGTCCACCCTACCATATGCCGCATGAAGTACACCGCTGCAGCCGGATAGTCCCTGGAAGCCATATCGAAGTGAAGTCCTTGCCAGGCCAAGAACAACGAGCGAATCTCGGAGAACATATTTCGTGGTCCGGGTTCTGGAAACGGAAGAGTTTTGAAACCTATGCTCACATTTTTGGAAACTGCTGTCGTCTTCTCATAAGTTGAGTTTTGACTTTCGAGGCTGCTTCAGTAATCTCAAATCTGAGCCCAGTTTTGGAGGGTTTGAAGAGAAAAAGGAAACTTCAAAGGCTTACAAGTCAACTTCGGAAAATTTACTGTAGATTTCAAAACTTCCTTTTCCCAATAGTCACATGCAGTGCTGGCCAAAAGTTTATAAATTTTGGTGATTTTCAGTGCAAAATTGTCAACTTTGAGCAGTTGAAAAAGTAAGTCCCAATCACTCGATTTTTATGAAACTTTACAAATGTATTAAGCAACTCTAGATCTTTATTTTGTTAGTTGACAACTTTTCTGGGAAATTGCTGCCTAGTGAGTTATGTTGCGTGGAAGATCATTGATCCGAAAAGGTTGGAAGTTGCACCAAGTTTTGATGTCGCGTGACTATAACTCACTTCACAGCAGTTTTCGTAAGAAGTTGCCAATTACAAAAATGAAGATCTAAAACTGCTTGTTACACCCACAAATTTTCAAATCAATCGGGTTATTGTAACATACTTTTTCAACTGCTCAAAATTGATTGTTTTGCACTGAAAATCACCAAACTGAACACTATCCTATCACTCTCACCTTTTGCCTTCCCATTCGCAATCCCATTTCCATTCTCCATGACCACCTCCACCTCCTCCTCCACTGTCACCACATCCACAACCTCTGGCTTATAGTTGTTGATCATCTCCACAACCTCATTGGCGATGTATCGTCTTTCTGGCGCGGCAAGGGGAAACGTCTTTTCAGCTCGGAGAAGAGTGCCCAGGGAGACCTGAAACCCAGATTTTTTCTCAGGTTGAAAACTGGCTTGATAGGAATCGTTCTCATCAAAGTTCATAGTTGATAGTTCCTACCTCCACAATCAACCGATCCCGATGACTCATTTGCTTCTCCACTGACGTCGCCAGCCGCAAGATGTCTCTTCCCAGTTGAATGATGTAGGCCATCTTCTTGTGCTCATCATTGGGTAGCAATTCGAGAAGCATCTCTCTCGACACAAACATTCCGCCTGTAGGAGAGTTGGGAAATCATTCAGCGATGAATAGAGAGACTCACAATAGTTGAAAATTTCCTCTCCAGTATCCCAGTCCTTGCAGAATCTCTTCAGCTCTCTTTCTTTTAAGAGTGCGTCTTCGTAGGCTCTGGAAAAAGGTATGTTTCAGGGTTTCTAGTCTTTCCAAAATCTTTAGAATCTTCAAGGACCTAGAACTCCAGGCTCATCTGATTCTGAATCCTCACCTAGCCTCATTGGTCCCTTTCATTGGCGGTGCAGCCTTCTGGTTTCCCTGCTTCTTCTGTGCCTCTCTCGCTCTCTTCCCGTTTTTCGAGTTCTTTGAATTCTTCGCTGGTGGCCGTGGGGTAGGCTCCATCGGAGACTGAGCACCAGGCTCATCCATAGTCTTTGTGATTGCATACGGTATCTTCTGGATGGTCGCAGCGATGTCTATGTAGCGGAGGCAGGAGAGGAAGAGTCGCACTTTGTTCTTGTTATCCAGGCAGCCGGGGAAGTACTCCTGCAGTTTTTCCTGGATTTTGGCACCGCCTTGGGCGTGGACGATCATGTCGCTGATTTCTGAAAGACCCAGTTCTGGATTTGAGTATTTCCTCATTTTAAAAGTCCCCGCGATTGAAGATGTTTAGATTATGCGTTTGAAATCTTGAGAGTTGGAGATTTTGTAGGACTTTGAAGGACTCTAGAGGATTTTGGATAATTTCAAAAGATTCTAAAGAATCTGATATTTTGAGATTCAAAGTTTTCGAGATTCGAAAATTTCAGTTTTTGAAAAATCTAATTAGTAAGAATCTGACATTCAGAGATTCTGAAGAATTTTTGAAAGATTCTGAAAAGTTTTTAAGATATTGAAGGGTTTCAAGTGTTTGAAAACCTATCCTTCATAACTTTTGAAGGATTCGGAAAAATGGATTCTGAAGGATACTAGATGGTTTTCAAGACTTTGGAGGATTCTGAGATTCTGTTAAGTTTTGAAGGATTTAGGAGTTTAGAGTTTAGTAGAACCTCAAAAGATGCAGATTCTAAGGATTTTCAGATATCGAAACTTTGAAGATATTAAGATTCTGGAAGTTCTGCGATTCTGTACTTTCCAAATCCTTCCAATTCTTCCAGGATTCTCCAAAAATTTTCAGAATCCTCTACAATTTTCAATTAATTTTTCAGTATTGTTCAGAACTCTCTCAAATCCTCTAGACTCTCTTAAAACCCTCATGGATGCCAGAGTTTTCAGAGAGAAAGATTCAAAGATTCCCAGGTTCTAAGATATCCCAGGAATTGGCAATTCCAAGCGATTCTAAGGTTTAGAAAATATACATTTCCAAAACTTAAATTCTCACCTTTCCGCCTCCTCACAAATTCATGATCTATCGGATCCTTCAATCTTGCAACCTTCTCAAAAGCCTTCAATGTCTCCAGTGCTCCAGCATATCCCAAATAAGACGCAACCATTCGATCCATATGAGATCCAATGCTAGCCGGCATTTTCACCTTCTCCAGCATTCGGATTTTCTGGTTGTTCAGGGTCTGAAAGCTTGGGGTAGATGCGGTCTCTTACTTCAAACGAATTTATCTCGGTTTTTGTAAAAGATATAAAAAAGTGGTCAACTAACAAAATGTTCAGGGAATCAAGAGGAACATTTTTCTAGTTGACCACTTTTTGATATCTGTCACAGAAACCCAGATACATTTGCCTCAAAGTCCAATTCAAAAAAAAAAAGACTCACATCTCGATATCCATCAAAATCGAAAAGAAACGGCGCCTGCCCAAAGTTCACATGAAGTCGTTCCCCGGGCGTCCTCAACCCAACTGTCGGATACAAGTTCTCCAGCTCTCCACTATTCGCATCATGTGCCGTCCTCAGATGCTGTCCGTTTTTCGTGAACCACACTATGTTCAAATTTGTGTCGATTCCACACCCGATAGTGTCTCCCGTGCCAAACTTCGGTCCATATGCCCGCCCATGGCCACACGCTGAGAAGAAGTTCCCATCATCACCATGGTATCCGTAGCAGTGCGGATCCCATCCGGGCATTCTGTTCAGCTCTCCATGGAGTTTGCTCAAGCCGACGCCTACATTGCAGTCACGTTGACCGTGTACGTGCAGAATTTTGACCTCGAAATAGTAGGAGCCGACACTGGAGGGGATGTAGGTGTCGGCACGTACCACACCAGATGGGTCTTTTTCTCCTTGGATATTTGCGTCTGTAAGGATCCTCTTTTGTGCTGCCTCCCTCAGCTTCTTATACGCCAAGTAGCCCTCACTTCAGGTTGCACGCGTGGCTCAGTTGGTTGCGCGTTGGTCATGCCATTTGCATGACGCGGGTTCAATTCTTTTGTGCGCGCGAATTCTTTTTTTTTCTTTTTTGAAAACGAATACTCACTTCTTTTAAATGTCACCGACAACCCATTAGGTGCGATTTCCAGAAAACTCGATGCCTGACTACTATCCCATCTTCGAGGCATACGGATGTCCTGAATGACCATAAGATTTTTTTTTCAGATTCAATTTTTGCAACATTTTTAGAACTCTTACTCACATTATCCTTCTCTCTAACGTGTGGATACATGGTTTTCAGCCCACGATTCATCTCACTTGGGAGTATCTGAAATTGTAGAACACCTTAAAACTACTATTCAGAACTAGTAAAGTTACATGTCTATCATATTCGGTGTAGGACGAATGGTGCATGCTCAGACCCTCTAATATGGTTTTTACAGTGGAATAAGTGATCCCGTAATCTTACAATGGGGCGGATTTGACCCCGCGTTTCACGCACGAATTTTTCAGCGACTTTTAGAGGGACGTGAAATTTTCTTATCCTGATTTGTTTTTCGTCGGCAATGTTTTTAGACGAAACAATAATTCTAATTTCACGTGGCCTCATAGCTCAAGCGGTTAGAGTGTGGGCATTGAAAACGGAATGCGCTGGTTCGACCCCTGCAGGCGGCAACTTTTCTCAAAATTGTTTTTTGTTCTGTAATTCGATTTTGAAACCACTTGACGCAATGAATACCATAGCGGCCACTGAAATTTGGGTATTTTTAGTGCAAAATGGTCAAATTTGAGTAGTTGGAAAAGTATGTTCCAATCACTCGATTTCTATAAAAATTGGTGGGTGTATTGAACAAGACTAGATCTCCATTTTTGTAATTGACAATTTTTTTTGAAAAACAATATCAGGTCAGTTATATCGCCTAGAACTGACTTCGCCTCGAATTTCGACTCATTCCAGTACTAATAATTTCAAGAATTTTTGGGTAACTGGTCTTTAACGTGATATAACAGTCTTGAACAAGATTTTCTCAAAAAGTTGTCAACTACAAAAATAAAGATCTAAAGTTGCTTAATACATTCACCAAGTTTCATAAAAATCGAGTTATTGTAACATACTTTTTCAATTGCTCAAAGTTGACCCATTGCACTGAAAATCACAAAAGGGGATATTTCAGTTTTCCGCTGGAGACTATAGGCGAAAATAGGGATCGAAAATCATCCAAGTTGTGGCTGAAATTTTCGGACTGGCTGAAAGCAAAAGGCTTTCTGATTTCAAACTGCCTAATACCTCTAACAAATTATTACTTATTTGAAAGAATAAGTAAAATCAGAAGTGGAACTGCCAAAAGTATTGTTAAAACAAGAATTTGTGTCTGCACTGCATTGATTTTCCCTGCGACTTTTACTTTTGGCGATTTCGAAAAATTTCCTTTGCGTTTCCTCGAAAGGTCACGTATATCAAAAACTTTTTTGGCCGAAGATATTTAACTTCCAATTGAACAATGTTCTGCGTGAACTATTTGGTATAGTGGTTAGTGCTTTTGACTATCGTTCTCACGCGTGTGAGTTCGATCCCTCTCAAAAATCACCGATACCAAAAAGTGAACAACTTGTGTAAAAAATTCTGTCCAAAAAAAAACGCCGCCCCCCGGAAAAAAAAAATCCGCCCCATTGTAAGATTACGGGCACGCGTGGAATAAGGCTCAGTGCTTTAGTTTTACAGAGAATACAAGGAGTATTGATTTTGTTTGCGATGACTTTTCCCCTGTCTTCCGGATCGATTCTGAGGGGCACGAGGAACGCTCCGCATTGTCTGCGTCTCCTCGATTCGTACACTGTTTTGCTGAAAGTTCCGAGGAGCGCACTTGCATTACGCCGGGAATTTTTGAGTTTCTGAGTCTAGAAGATTGATCATTTTCGGTCAGTTTTCCTGAAAAATTACCTGCGAATTAAATCTGATTCGATAGAGAAAAACTTGAGCATTTTTTTGATTCTATTACCGTTCCTGAGAGTGTAGTGAAAGCAAAGATAAACGAGAAAAATCAATTGCACTATTTTTTCAGATTTATAAAATCGAATAATGTCAGAATTATACTCAAACAAGAAGATTTTGGCTCCCATGGTGCGTGCTGGAAGAACACCTTTACGACTTCTTTGCCTGAAATATGGTGCAGACTTGTGCTACACCGAAGAAATCGTCGATAAGAAGTTGATCGAGTCCACTCGAGTGGTGAATGAAGCTCTCGGAACCATCGACTATCGAAACGGCGACGAAATCATTCTACGACTGGCTCCAGAAGAAAAGGGAAAATGTATTCTTCAAATCGGAACAAATTCCGGAGAGAAAGCAGCGAAAGTTGCCCAGATTGTGTGAGAAATTCCAATGTCTTTTCCTGACCTCAATTTCTGTGTTCTTCAGTGGTGACGACGTGGCGGGCATCGATGTCAACATGGGCTGCCCGAAACCCTTCTCCATCCACTGCGGAATGGGCGCCGCTCTTCTCACCCAAACCGAGAAAATCGTTGAAATTCTGACATCTCTGAAAGCGGCGGCAAAAGTGCCTGTAACCTGTAAAATTCGCGTTCTCGATAAGCGAGAGGACACACTGAAGCTAGTCAGGGAGATCGAAAAGTGTGGTGTCGTGGCGTTAGGAGTGCACGGACGCCGGCGAGATGAGCGGCAGCCGGATCAGTGTAGAGTGGAGGAGATTCGAGAGGTGGCAACGGAGATTAAGAGTATTCCGGTGATAGCGAAGTATGAATTTTCAAAATTTTCTCTTTAAAACTATTATTTTTCAGCGGCTTCTCCGGCGAAATCGAGCAACACTCGGATATCGATAAATGGCGCACGGCGACCGAGACCAGTAGTCTGATGATTGCCCGAAAAGCCCTCTCCACGCCGTCCATTTTCCGCCCTGAAGGCGTACTCGACAAGTACGAAGATATCAGAAATTTCCTCGAACTAGCTTGCCAATACGATGAATCCTACACCATGACGAAGTATGTGGTGCAAAGGATATTGGGGGGAGATCAGGAGCACGATCCACGTGGAAAAGCGACTGTGATGGCTGGCAGTGTGTTGGAGATTTGTAAAGCGCATGGGATGGAGGATGTTTATAATGTGAGATTTTTGGAGAAAAGTGACACAGTTTCAAGCCCCAATGTTTCAGAAATGGAAAGAGGAGCGAAAGAAGAAGCAGAGCAAGAAGCGAGCTCGAGTCGACGACGAGGGAGTTTACAATATAGAAGTCTCATTTCCACTGAAGCGTTTGAAGAATTCCGTCGGTTTCTCTCCAACACCTAAAATGGTCCTTCATGACTATTGTGTGGAGACGAAGACTCCAAAACCGACGTACGAGACTGTAAAACGAGAGGATAAACGATGGGTGGCGGTCGCTTCGATTGGCGACCAAAAATTCCGCTCGGGAATCGGTCAGCCGAACGTGAGAATGGCTGAGCAGGTCGCTGCACTGGCCGCGTTGCACGGGATGAACATTCGGAATCGGCTGGAAGGGAATTGGGAAGAGGAGTGAAGCTTATGTTATTCTTGTTTTTTTTGTTTTTGTTCTTGTTGTTATTGTTGTTTTATGTTAATCATGCCTATAAAATCATGAACAATGACGAAACGACTTTATACATGCATAAGTGAGACTATCGACTTGAATTGCAAAAACAACCAGGATGAGTCTTTAATTACCTGGACGGAAAACGAGAGAACTGACGAAGAGAAGCGAAGGAAAAGATATTCAACTGTCGCGCTCAAAGAGAACCCCTGCCGCACGCTTGCAAAAGCGCGCGCCGCACCTTGCCAAAAGGGGCGGAGGCATGTGATTCGAATTTTTCGAGGCGAATTGAATCCGATTTCAGTTGTTTTCAGCCGTTTTTTTCTCGAATTTTCTAGATTTTTCTTGTCAGAATAATTTCCATAAGCCAGTGGTAAGATTTAAAACTGAATTTCACAAAGAAAATGGCATACTGCTTGTCTAGACCTGTTTTCATTTGTGGATTGGGTTGTTGAGCGAGTTATTCGATTTTTGGAAGTTAGCAGTGTTCCTGTTTCAGATCGAAGTAGAATTTTTAGAAAGACATTTTGACATTATCGTAGATCTTGCAATTTTTCCTCTCGAGTTCTTCCTTCAAAAACTCCAAATCTTTCTAGGTAACAAAATGACTGCACTCGACACCGAAATCGACTACGGAGACGCCGACAAGTACATCAACGACCAGTCGATCGAGATGGCGTGGGCGATCAAGGCCGGCGAGCGAGCCGACGTGCACATGAATCTCATCACCCGATGCGACACTCGAGTACTTCGGTTGAACAAGCACCAGGACATCATCCTCGTCGCATTCCGCAAATCGTTCCCCGACCTGAACGTCGAGGAGGTCACCCCGAGTCTTCTGAAGGACAACGGAGCCAAGGAGACGTGGCGAGAGTTCTGCGAGCAGTTCAAGGAAACCGTCGATGACTACTCAATGGGAACGCTCATGAGGTGTCACGCTTCAAAGGCCTACAGTCCGGATAACTCTATCGTCGTGCCGAGGGTAAGAGATTCAGCGGTTTTCGTTTTTTTTTGAGCATTCAGAATTTTCAGATCATCTATCTGGCCGTGGAGATGGCGAGAAACGTGGAGGGAGTCAACGAGAAGCACAAGGAAGCCTACACGCAGCATCACAAAGAGCAATCCGAGCTGAATCAGTGAAAGCGTTTCCTTTCTGTTCATTTCTGGATTGTGCTAATTTCATTCCTCGATCATCTCTACCTGTTGTCCTTGTTTTCCCGTTATCATTTTCTTGTGTTCCGTTTTTTTCCGCTTGATATTGTCAATTCAGGAAAATCTCGAAAAAAAAAATTGTTCAGAGCTTTGGCGGGAAGTTGGCGAGGCTCCTCCCATTTTGGCAATATTGCCGCAAAGTTTTCACCAATTGCAATGGTTTCGCGATTTGATCTATTCTCCAGTTGAAAAAAGCAGCGTCAATTGAAATTTTCAAAGTGGGAGGAGCCTCGCCAATTTCCCGCCAAAGCTCTGAGCACATGTTTTTTTCGAGATTTTCCTGAATTGACGATACCATTTCGCATCGTCGTAGTAGTCTTCAAAATGAATCTGTTTTTTTCTGTGATTTCGACAATATTCGAAATTTTTCTGTGTTGAAAGAGTTTGATTTTTCTCTTCGCTATTTTCATCTGATTTTTCATGTTTTCTCTTCGCTTTTGATTATCATATCTTTTAAACATTTCTAGATGTCCCTATTCGGCTCAACACCCGCCGCCAGCACAACTCCTCTCTTTGGAACAACAGCTGCCAAACCAGCAGGCGGTGGTCTCTTCGGATCCTCCACCACCACAGCTCCAGCCACATCATCTGTTCCCCTCTTCGGCACCTCTTCAGCCAATACATCGACACCTTCCGCTGGAGGTGGACTGTTCGGCAGCAAGCCCACAACCACAACCGCTGCTTCTGGAGGTGGACTCTTCGGTTCCACGACGACCACAGCTGCTCCGGCTTCGGGAGGAGGACTCTTCGGTTCCACGACGAGTACAGCTGCTCCGGCCACAGGAGGAGGACTCTTCGGTTCCACGACGACCACAGCTGCTCCAGCTTCAGGAGGAAGCCTCTTCGGTGCTCCCACAACGACAGCCTCTGCTGGAGGAGGTCTGTTCGGATCCACGACGTCTACAACGGCTCCAGCAACTGGAGGAGGTCTCTTTGGTGCTACAAAACCAGCGACCACAACGTAAGCCTTCTTGTAACTGACAAGGTCTAAACGAAGCTTTTTTCAGTCTCGGAGGTGGTGGACTCTTCGGCTCTACAACCAGCGGTCCAGCGGCAACCACCTCTTTCGGGACAGCACCAGCAGCAGCCAATACCACTTGTAAGTATACAATGCGATTCTGTAAATAGGAAAATATATCTCTGTTTCAGTGGGACTCGGCGGCGTACAACAACAAGCCAGCAGCACAACTGCGGCTGCCGGAAACACGACCACGTCGTCGTCGGTGCCAGGTGTTGGAGACAAGGACGCTGTCAAAGAAAACGAATGGAAACAGACGCAAACCCTGATTCGAGACATGATCCCGTTGATTGAGGATCGCTTGAAAAAGAATCGAGATATGATGGAAGAGTCCGAAACACTGACCGTCGATAGTGTGGCCATTGAGGAGATGATCGAGAAGGCTCGCGGATGGATTGGCGATGTTCGACGTGACGTCTTTAACGCCACAACGTCGACTGAATCGGTGGCTCAGTTGGTAGCACAGGATAAAGCGCAGGCCAACATGGCGAAGCGTGTTCAGGAGCAGGCGAACACTGCGAATCAGTCAATGCATGCGGAGGTCATTAAACGACACCTGGTGGAGCGAATCCAACTCTATGAGCTCGAGATGAAAGCTCTTCAAGAACGAGTCATGTTCATGCGCACCCGTTTCGACAAACTTCTCAAGGGAGAACCATCGCTAACAATGTCAGAACTCGATCAGTACTTCCTCCGGTGCGATTCGACAGTGTCGTCCGCCGACACTCACATAGATCAGCTCGGGCAGGAGATCGAAGAGCTCCGAGATCACCTGATTGAGCAGGGATACACACAGCTGAGAAGATGGAACAACACCATCAGCAGTATGATGGATCCAGTGTCCGCTGTAAGCGAGGGAGCCGAGTTCTTCCCATCGCAGTCAAGTCTGGCGATCATCGGAAGTGCACTGAGGGCGCCTGCTCAGGCGACGACGACTGGGACTACTGGAGGACTGGGATTAGGCGGAGGAACTAGTTTGTTCGGAAATACAGGTTGGTAAGGTTCTAGAACGACAAATACCTTGTTTCTAAGAAGGCTGAGTTCTTTAAAAAGCTCTATTACATTCTAAGAAGCTTTAAGAAGGTATAGGAAGTTTCAGGAAGCTCTAGGAAGCTCTAGAAAGTTTCAGACGCTTCAGGAAGCTATAAGTAGGTTTAGGAAGCTTCATAGAGCTTTAGGATGCTGTAACAAAAAGTGTAGAACATCCTAGACCCTCTAACCAACTCTCCCCGATTCCAGGAACCACTTCCCTCTTCGCCAACACCTCGACCAAGCCCGCCTTCTCCGGCGGCTCTCTCTTCGGCAACACCACAGCCGCCTCGACCGGTCCAGCCACCGGCACCACCACCTCGTCTCTCTTCGGTTCCAAGCCCGCCACATCCACAACCACCACGCCCACTCCATTTGCATCAACTGTGGCCAACAACTCCAGCGGAGTGCTGTTCAGTTCGAAAAAGTGATCTGCCATCAATTTTTTTATGTTTTTATTCAATTTATTTATTCATGGCCCTTTTTTTCCCCCATCATCCTTTCTCATCTGTTCCAAATGTTCTCCACACGATTGTTCGATGTTTCTTCATATCCATTTCTATTGACACACTGCTCTTCTTTTAACAAATGCTACGATTCAGAATAAACCAATCAATGTCAATGTCGAGTCGAGAGGGAGAGAGTAAGACATGAAGGTGTTCCGCTTCTGAATGAGAGAGTGTGTTAGCCACGGAGTGCATCCGTTATCTCTTTGATCAAGCTCAAAACGCAGAAAGAAGAATTTGAAAAAAGGGTAGATCACGTTTAGAAATTCAAATCGCGACCTGTCGCTTTTCAAATCACCTCATTAGCATTCTTTTCATCATTACTGAAGAGTGCACTTTTTTTTCGAAAAGAGCCGCGAATTTCGATTGTCACTGGTCAAAATAGAAGACATGGCCTACTTTTTGAAATGTTTTCAATTTGAGCAAAGTTCCGGTTGAAAATTTATCATTTTTTTCGAAAAAAACATTTTCCCGCCCTGTTTTTCACTGGTAGATCAAAACTCCATCTATTGCATTTCGAGTGAAATTTGATCTACCAATGCTGAAAATCGCGCACTATTGTCAATTGAAAATAAATTGCACGAAAGTTTTCCTGTTTTTCAAAAGGTTCTTATTCGACTCCGCCCACTTTCTTTCCAATCGATCACCTTTTCATTAGGCGCCGACAAAGTGGGCGGAGTCCAATCATTCGAAAGATTTTTTCTTTTTGCAATTAAAAAAAAAATTAAAATTCTAATGACCATCCTACATTTCCAGTGATCAAACCTATTCCATGAATCCCAACAACAACAATAATAATAACGGGTTCCCGTTTTTCAATGGATTTGGATTTCCCGCCTTGGGAGGAGAAGCAGGAGGAGGAGGAGGCGCTGGAAGAGATGGAGCATTGGGAGGAGGAGGAGCCGGAGCAGGCGGACAGGGACAGTTCAATGGTGAGTGCTCCTTCCCCCCTTACCATCACTTTGACCAAGCTTATCTCGGTTTCAGTGACAGTTATCAAAAAGTGGTCAACTAACAAAATGTTCCTCTTTTTGTCCTGAACATTTTGTTAGTCGACCACTTTTTCATAACTGTCACAGGAACCGAGATAAGCTTGGTTAAAGTCATGGGAAGAGGGCTCCTTCTCCCCTCTGTTAGTCAAAAGTGTACTTGTTGCAAACACTGTTTGAGAGGAGTAGATTCCAATGAGAAAGCGATAAATTACTGAGAAACTCGTTCTTTGAATACTGAGAAACTCGTTCTTGAAAACTGAAAATTGATTTTGAATTTCAACTCGACTTCTGATGAGTCTATAGCCTATAGACTATAGGTCTACTGGTGAGATTCTAGAGACCGTTTCAAAATTTCAAGAGATTCTCAACTTGCCCCCATTTTCCAGGACTCCCATTCCCCAACGTCCCCGTCCCCGTCGTCGGCCAGCCCCCCGATCTGATGTCAGCCCTGCAAACGCTGCAAATGCAGACGATGGCGAATCAGATGATGTATGGATACATGTGTCAGAATTTCGGATTCCAGAATATTCTCACAAATCAACTAGCTCAAAATCAACCGTCAGTAGCTAGCAGTCCGTTTTTGTCAAAGCCAGGATTGGTAGGTGTGAGTTTTTTTTGGGGTTCGGGGATTCTGGAGATTTTCGGATCACTGCTGAATCTTGAAGACTCGGATTCTGTGGATTCTGGAAATTCTAAGACGTTCAAAGATTCGGAGATTTCGAAAAGCAAGATTTTTTCAGAGCGTTGGCCAAGAATCAACATCATCAGCATTGACGTCTTCAAGTCCAGCGGTGAGCAACCTGTCACACTTTTCATCACAATCTTCTACGCCTGGATTTCAGAATGTAAGCTTTTTAAATTTCTCCTGCTTCCTGAAGTTTTGGAAACTGACATTTTCGAGGTTTCGGGTTTCTGTGACACTCAGAAGCTCAGATTTTTGAGTTTCTGTTTGGATTCTGGGATTCTGGGATTCTCAGAGTTCCGGGTTTACAAGATCCTCCGAACGTGTGGATTCTTATAGTCTCGGATTTTTCAACTCAACGAATTTCAGAATCCACCTCAATCCTCCACTCCATCAGTCATCTCGGTCCACAATTCCACTCCACCAGTGCCATCACCTTTTCAACAAACCTTCAACATTCCTCCATCGTTCACTCTCTCGACGTCTTCTGAAAAATCTGAGAAGTCAGAAACCAATGTCGAGGAGTCTCCGAGGAATCTGGAATCTCTAAAAGTGGCCACGTCTTCTGAAATCGCTGCTCTGGAATCTTCCAAAGTTTCCGAATCTTCTGAATCTTCGACGTCATCTAAGCCCAAGGTTCTAGAAGCCCCAAAATCATCTGAATCTCTCAAGGCTTCCGAATCTTCATTGTCGCCTGAAGTCAAGTCTTCAGAAGCTCTCACGTCTTCTAAAAAAGATTCAGAAGCTCTCGAAACCTTTGTTAGTTTCATGACCTCAAAGTCATCTGAACCATCGACATCCTCCAAGCCAAAACGTCAATACTCAATGGCCGACATTCTCGAGTCCCCCGAAAACCATATCCATTTCAATGACGACGGAGAGGACGATGTGGACAAAATGTTTGGGATTTCCGAGAAGGATGATGAAGTTCGGAAGCTACCCGAACGGCAGCTCTCTCCGATTACGGTGATTGTCTTGAGGGAGCTAAAAATATCCAAGAAATTTCAGTTCACACCAACGGATTCCCCGGAGAAAGCGATGACGCTGGATGACATTTTTGGCACGGGCAAGGAAAACGAGAAGGAGAACTTTGAGGGCGCCAAAAAGGAAGAGCAGCCGAAGAAGGTTTTGGAAATCTGAGATTCAGGATTTCTCGAATTCACCATGTTTCAGATCCCCATCTACAGACAACCAAGTCACTCTCGGCTGTCCCTGGAATCCAAGAAACGAGACCCGAATTATGATCCGTTTGAGTTTGAAAGTGACGAGGACGGAGTCGCGGAAGATTATGACGATGATGAATTTGGAATCAAAAATTTGTCAGTGAAGAAGGAAGTTCAAAGAAAGGACGAAGAGGAGGCGAAGAAAACGACGGATAAGCCAAAGTATATCAGAGGAGTTGGCTACGAGAAGAAATTGAGAGAGAAGGTGGCAGAAGTGAAGAAGGAATCTCGAGCTGGTGAGTTTTTGTGGTTTCAGATTCTTCTAAGGGTTTATAAGAGCAGTCTGGAAACCTTCTAGAACCTTCCAGACTCAACTGTAACCTTCATGAACGCTTCAAGAGCAATAGATTCTTCTAGGGGTTTATAAAAGCATCCGGAATCCTTCTAGATTCTTCTGTAATCTTCATGAACGCCTCAGGGGCAATCAGTTCTTCTAGAATCTTCTGCAAACCTATTAGAAGCTCTGGCACCTTCTAGAACATGCTTAGCCCCTGAGAAGCTTCAAGTAGCTTTTTCAGTCTACCCCGGGAGTCCTCTAGAATCGATCAACTTTCAGACCCCGACTTCTTCTCCATCGCCGATCGTCTTCGAAGTGAGAAGGAGGCCGAAATGGAGTGCGCGCTCTTCAAAATCACTCAGAGCACCAGCACCGAGTGTGCCAGGGATCGTGGAAGTGTGGAGCCTTCTGAATCAGAGGACGTTGTGGAAATTGAACCTGAGAATGCTTCAGGTTCGACAAGGAGGAGGCGGAGCATTGAAGTTGAAGGAAACTCGAGTGGAAAGAGAAACGAGGAACCGAAGATTCAGAATCTGGGTCCTTGTATTCCAGAAGAGTTTCAGAAGAGACTGAAAATGTTTGCTCCAGCTGATGAAAGTTTGCCGGTTAGTGAGGAAATCTAAGAATCTGGAATTGGAATTTTTAGAATTTGAAATTTGTGGATTTCATGGGAGAACTCAAAGTTTCCAGAAGGGAACATTTCTCATCTTCAAACCCGACATTCTCAAACCCAACTGTCCCATTTGGAGAATCGACACAACGCCATGTCTCATTCAAAAGTTTGACGCCTTCAAGGACTGGAAATCTGGCGAAAATGTCTACAGAGGTGGCAAGACGGTAAGAAGCAAACTAGCGAATAACCTGAGTAATGTTTAGGATGCCAAAATGTGTTGTATATCGTTGGAAAGCTGAGAAAATTTGCAATCGATTGATATGTTTTGTTTCTTCTGCGGACTCGGCATTCTCGAGAAAATTGAATCTGAAGTACGGAATTTCATTTCAAATCAACTGGGTCTACTCACTTCGGATTCAATTTTCTCGAGAATCTGGAGTTCGCAGCAGACACAAAATATACCAATCGATTGCAAATTTTCTCAGCTTTCCAATGATATACAACACATTTTGTAACTCCAAACATTGCTCAGGTTATTCTCCTTCGAATGTTCAAAAAAACATTTTTCAGTTCTCCGGCTGGTGTCCTCAAGTGTGCACGCAATACTTCCGAATCCAAGTGAAAATTGTGAAAAAATCGACGAAATTCGGGATCATTGTCAAACCGAAAATACCGTTTTCTCAACTTTTCTGCGCCGCTTCGATTGAATGCTTCAGAAATCCACGCTCTTTTTTTCATGGCTCACTAATAGAGTCGGACACTGAAAACCAGGGAATCGATGGAAGTTTGGTGGAGCCCAGAGAAATTGCATTGGAAAAACTGATGAGCACTTTTTTGGTTCAGGTTTTCAACAAGATCTGCGTGATGGATTTGGTGGAGAAAAATGGTGGGTTTTTGAAAAGCTTTTAATGAGAAATTCCAAAATTTTCCAGATTTTGAGTATACTCGAGCGTTGACTGAAATCGACCTGGCCAACTGGCAGTGTGAGGAGCTGATTGAGAAACGGGTCAGAATTGGATTGAGGTTTAGAAAGTGGATTGGAGAGTTCGCTAGGATTCATGTGGTCAACACGGGCTACTATACGCTGACCAAGTGTCAGGTGAGGATTTTTGGAAATTTGGAAGTTTGGATTTTCAGATTTTTGAAGGTGTGTGAGAATCCAGGCTTTCGAGAAGTCTGGGATTCTGAGGATTCTGAGAACCCAAAGATTGGCAAGGTCCGGAGAATCTGAAATCGAGGATTTTCAGATTCTCAAGATTCGCCGAAAGCTGCCGATTACTTTGGATTCTCCGGATTCTAGAATCAGGATTCTCAGAATCCTAAGAGTCTTCGAATCTCAGAGACTTCGAATCAAAGATTTTCGAAAATCTCTGAATCCCAAAATCTCAGAATCTCGAAGAACTTTGAGACTCTGTAATCTTGCCACAGAATCTGAAGAATCTGTATTCTTCCACTTAAAAAATTAAGTTTTTCAGATTTGCACAATTCAAAAATCCCAACGACTCGTCCACTTCTTCGATCGAATCTGCTACACCCAAAACTTCGAAGTCAAAAAATGCTCCAAAAATCGATTAGTGGTCGATGCGATTCTATGTGAGAAGTGTTGCCAAGCCGTCGAGTCTCTTCACAAAATACAACACCTCCGACTGCACGTTTTTAGGACTTGTCGGGATAAAGTAATAGCCACCAGACTTGAGAATCAATAACCTCTTTTTTCCAGCTAGAAGAAGTCGGTACCACTAACAGCGAGCTGAGCCCAACGGAAATGATAAAACTGGCGAAAGCGGATAGAAAATGGATGGGAAGTGTGATTCGAGAATACTGTAGTTTTTGGGATCGAATTTCGATGGATTTCTTATAATTTCAATTGCTTATTTTGTACTTTGTATTTGGTTAGGTCTATTTGGATAGTAATAATATAAATTTCAAATTTGACTCCGCCTCCTTGCAACATCTCAAAATTCAACTCATTCCAAGTCAGCTTTCGAGATATGGCAAATCGGAGCACAGATTTGGAATCCTTCGGCCTCAAATCTCAAACATCATTTTTTGACCATCTTCAGCGTTGAGTTTCGGCGAGTGGTGAGGAGAGTCAAAGTGAAAATTGAACAAATCGAAAATTTCGATTTTGAGTTTTTGGTGAATTTCTTGTTATGAATGGATAGTAGAGATTTGAAATAGTCGTGTAACTGTCTTAACCATTGAAAAAGTTTTCAATTTGCATGGGCTCACGTCATCTGAAAATTTTCGAAGACTCTTCTGCTCATAACTCGTTTCATTCTTGTCGTATTGACGACCGTTTAGAATCCTCACCGTAAGATTTTTGAAGAAAATCGGCTAGTTCGACGGATTTCAGATATTCTCTTTGATGATTAACTGCAAGTTGTCTGTTTCTGCATGTCCAGACATCTCCAATATTTTAGTACAACAACTCAAGATTTTCATTTTTCAGAATTTCAGATGTGCATATCACTTTCAACTCTCCCTTTCCACCAACGTTTCCAGTATATTGTTATGTTTTTGACGATTCTTTTTCTCGATTTCCAGCAATTTTTTTCAGTTTTTGATCATGATTTTCGACACATTTCAACACTTGTTCCAAATGTTTCACACTTTTTTGTAAACCACTCTCCATCGATTTTTCGCAACATTTTGAACATTTTTCAGTGATTTCATTACTTTCGACGTTTTTGCGGACAACTTCTCAGCCATAAAACTTTCACAGTATTCACACTGAAAATCTTCAGACAACTTCAGACACGCTTCTGGTGATTTCCGACATTTTCCAACATTTACTCCATTTTTTTTTCAGACTCTCTACTTAAGTAGTTCAGTTTGTGCAGTTTTCATTTTGCCGCTATTCCTTCACCCGATTTTCAGTCGATTCTGCTGCGATTTCTAGCGAAAAGTAGCGAGTTAACCAAGATCTCATTTCTAGACTGAACCTCGTGACATTTTCCGGCTGGACTTTGAAAGCGATCAACTAATTTCAAGAGAACCTATCAGAGGATGGTAACACTATCTTCCGAGATTCTAGCACGGACGACTCAATGAATTCTGAGGCCTACATATCGTGCTCGTTCTCAGTATCTCAGAATCTCCATATCTAACCTTATCTCTCTTCCGAGATGCCGACAGATTCCGGTGCAAACGCCCTATCCCTACAGAAGTTCGAGAGACAGCCGACTGAATTCTGACTCCACCAGATCGCCAGCGTCGTTCTCAGAATCTCTCTATGTCTAGCTCTAACTTTCTCCATCTTCCGAGTGGACCATACGGAGGCTAAACACACCGACAGCTTCTCTACAGAAGCCCATCACTATCGATGCCGAATCCCAGACGTCTCCTCGGCGAATTCACAAGACCACTGGTCGGCAACTCTTTCTCAGAACCTGTCAATCTCTAGCACTACGTCGGCTTCCCCTTTTGAAATCTTTATTATCGGGGTCACTTTCGTTCGCACTAGAAGTAGAGGTTCATCGGCGAACACGACAACAGCTGCCATCCATGAAGACTGACTACAGAATCCATCCTGGACATCGACTTCTGACTGACGACGTCAGGCTCCTTCCATGATGACGAGCACCGACTTCAGAATCCATTGACCAACGCCGACTCAACTGACGAAGACCGACTCAAAAATACATTGACGAGGACCGACTTCTGAAACAACGACGACGACGACGACAAAACCCAGAAGATTCGAGGTGGAACTTTCTACGCACGCTCTTATGTGCCCTTTCAGCTTGCTCAACCACCACACACGCTCACAAGTTTCAGTTTTTCACCGAGTCAGAAAATCAATAAAGACTATCTGAGGGTCCCGGATTTTTGGATGCCAGAGAACAAGTTCTAGTTGAAATTGGATTCCAGGATATTTTCACCTCTCCTCCAACATCAACTACGGAAGCTGGCGACTTCCTTTTTGGATCCGCTCTAACAACCACAGAAGTCCGAAGACCTCTGAATCATTGGAACTTCACACAAAAGCTACCGAGTGCCAGATGTCAGTACTAACTGGTAGTGGTCTCCGGGTGAGTGGCCGTTTCCGGGCTACGAACCAGACAACCACAGCAGTTATGGGAGCTGACAACTCCCTTATCGGCTCAGGAGTTTCCCCCTTTCGCCCCATTCCTATTCCCACAGGTACCTTTCGGCACCTTAACAGGCTCAAGGAACTTCGTTAAGTGCTTCTGATCAGAAAGCGGTCTCCGGGTGAGTGGCCGTTTCCGGGCTACGAACCAGACAACCACTGACTGATCATGGGAGCCGACGCCTCCCTTATCCGGATCCAGTGTTAACACCTTCACCGCACTCTAATCACCACAGGTACTACCTTTGTACCTTAACAGACTCTCTCAGAGTGATGCGGACAGTTACAGGTTGTTACCAGGGTTGTGAGAATCAAGGAGTTCTCTCACAAGGTCCTGGATTTTACGCCCTTAATCGACACAACAGACACCGGGGAACGTGGACGCCGAAGCGCCTAGGAAGAACCCGATGCCTGCCATCGTGAGGACGTGATGGCTGAATAGACTCTCGTCTACACGCCAAAGTTTCAGATTAGTACCAGGCCAAGAATCTAGAAGATTCTTATCGAGCCCTGGATTTTCCGCGCCAAATCAACAGCGGACATCAGGGAACGTGGACGCCGAAGCGCCTAGGAAGAACCTGATGCCCAGCGCCGAGAAGACGTGGTCGTGGGATAGACTCTCGTCTACACGCCACAGTTACAAATTGTTACCAGGCTTGCGAGAATCAAAGAGTTCTCTCGCAAGGTCCTGGATTTATCAGATTGTCAGTACTAACTGGTAGTGGTCTCCGGGTGAGTGGCCGTTTCCGGGCTACGAGCCAGACAACCACAGCAGTTATGGGAGCTGACAACTCCCTTATCGGCTCAGGAGTTTCCCCCTTTCGCCCCATTCCTATTCCCACAGGTACCTCTCGGCACCTTAACAGGCTCAAGGAACTTCGTTAAGTGCTTCTGATCAGAAAGCGGTCTCCGGGTGAGTGGCCGTTTCCGGGCTACGAACCAGACAACCACTGACTGATCATGGGAGCCGACGCCTCCCTTATCCGGATCAGGTGTGCACCCCTTCACCGCACTCTAATCACCACAGACACAATCTTAGTGTCTTATTGTCTCATAGAGCGATAAAGTTTCAGTTTGGTACCAGGCCAAGAATCGAGAAGATCCTTATCGGGCCCTGGATTTTTTGCCCAATCGACTTCAGACACCAGGGAACGTGGACGCCGAAGCGCCTAGGAAGAACCTGATGCATGCCGCCGAAAAGACGTGCTGGCTGGATAGACTCTCGTCTATAGCCACAGTTTCAGCTTGTTACCAGGCCAAGAATCTCTGAGATTCTTATCGGGCCCTGGATTTTCAAACGGACTCCACGGAAGACGAAGCCAGCTCGATTGGATCCCGTCTGCACTGCACCATCCCTCACGATCGATTGAAGACGCCACGATCATTCGAACAGTCCCTCTCGAAGCACCGATCCCACCATCCGTCCAACTCTCGAATCTCCACCGATCGACCCCGTTCGAATCGAACCATCACCACCGATCCATCCGTCCTACAGCACCACTGCGACCCGATCCTCGAACACCGATCCACCAACGAAGCCACGTAGCACCACACGAAGACGTTCAGCTGAAAATATTCGCAAAGAAAGCGCAAACTTGAGCTTGGAACTTGCTCTATTGACGTCGACTCTCCGACTCCTGAATCCAAAATGTCAGAATGATTCTAGAACACTTTGGCAGATTCTGAAAGTTCCCGAACGACGTTGGAGGATCCTCGAAGATTCAAGACGATTCCAAACTAACTTCTTTCCGAGAAACGTCGACTTTTCTGGGAAGAAAAAGCCAATTTAGAATCGCTTTGAATCTTTTGAAACCTTCCAAAGTCTTCCGGAAACTTCTATAATCTTCCAGAGTGTTTCGGAATCTCCTTGACATCTTCAGGTGCTTCTCGAATCTGCCAGACCACATCTCCACCCTTCGAACGTTCTTCAACAATCCATCGATACACCAACTCTCGAACCACCACTGCGACACCGAAGCTCGAACACCGAACCAATCCCGAAGACACGCACCGCGACGACGACGTCCTTCTGAAAAAATTAGCAAATACAGCAATAAACTGGAACTAGACTATTGCTAGACTGAAACAATTCCTAGCTGATGATCAATGAAGACAACGAAATACCTTACCTTCTAGACATGTGAACGCGAGTGGAGGTGTTGAGTGGCTTCTGCAAAAAAGAGAAAATGAAATTCGGACAAAACACCAGGAGAATGGAGGGTCCAATCAGAGGAAGAGGCATAGTGAAAAGTGATCTAGTAGATCGAAATTCAGACTAGATTTTTCTATTCAAAACCATAGTGAGAATCCAGCAGACCTGCAGACTGAAGAAAACGCTAACCGATTAAGGAGGAGGGCTAGAGAAAAGAAGAAGACTAGCTTCTGGAGATAGAAGACGTTGGGGGAGGTACTGTAGCTCGACTACGGTAAAACAGGTCACACATCCGGAAAAGTGCGAGAACGTTTGAGAGTGAAAGCAGTAGTGAAGAATTCCGTACCTTCACAACGATTTCACGTCGTCACTCCTCCTCGTCCAACTGCCATGAGCCTTCATCAACTTCCACGGACATCCCAGAGCCTCCAAGGAACACCTCGTTCCTCTCAGTGACTCCACGAGACTCCGCCACACGACCACACGAGGACCCGTCTCGAGCGACACCACTGCTAACCGGTCCTCGACTCGAAGCTACGAGGCTCCACAACCCGACACGACTCCTGCTGAACCGCCACAGCCAATTGATCAGCGACGTGCACCATGACAGTTGAACCTCCGCGAGCCAACGAAATCGAGCACGATGACCTGAAATTTGGCAAAAAGAAAGCACAAACTGGATAATTAAACTCGCTATTTGTGGTGGATGATGTAGACACTGTTGGTGTGATGGGCGCGACATGACGAAAGGAGTGGAGGCGTAGAGGAGACCACTGCCCATCAACGATCGATCCACAAACTCTCGAACCATCACCGATCCATCCGTCCGAATCGACCCTCGAAGCACCGATCCCACCAACGATCGATTCACCCGCTCTCTAACCACTACGACCCTTCCGTCGGACTCGAACCAATACTGCGACCGAACCTCGAACACCAATCCACCAACGAAGCCACGCACCACACGAAGACGTCATGCTGAAAACATTCGCAAAAAAAGCGCAAACTGGCTTCAAACTTACTCTAGAAAGAAAAAGCGACGTCGACAGCTCTTCTGAATTCGAAAATCGAGCCAAAAGAAAATCGAGCCGGAATCCGAACCCTTCTGTTGCTTTGAGATGCTGAAAATCAAAATTTTACCCTTCCAAATCACTAACTACCATTCTGAGAACTTTCTGGAGCCTTCTAAACCGCTCAGAATCTAACAGGATTCCTCAGGGTCATCTAGATACTTTCAGCAAACTTTAAGGATCTTAAGAAAGACACTAGAATCTTCTAGAAGTTTTCAGAATCTTTCTGACGCCTTCAGGCTCACTCAGAATCTTCTAGACTCCATCAGAATCTTTCAAAACATCTTTCAAACCCGAATTATTCAAAATCAGCAAAACTTACCATACAACATCTACCGGTGTGCTTTCCGCTTCTCAAGAAGCATCCGATCCCCATCCGTCGGCCGATGCCTCCCAACACTTCCTCGTAGCTCGCCTTCAGAAGTTGAATCTATCCGTCATCGCCTTCTTGGTCTTCGTCCTCCGAATCCTGTCGTCTGAATCGGACCATTTCGAGTTGCACTCCTCTCAATCTCCATCGCGGATTCCAAAGACGATTCGCTGTCCTTCAACGTCGAGTCCATTGTCCAGTGTTGCAGTGGCACACATCCGAATCGCTCTGAAAAATTGCTCAAAACAAAGCACAAACTGGAATCACAACGTACTCAAGAAAAAAAAAGTCCGACCATCGTCGTTGTCCTCCGAATCCGACGACGTCGCATTGTTCTCCTCCTGATCTCGATCGCGGAATCCCAGCTATCGTCGATGTGGCCTCTCGACTCCGAAGTTGTGAAGTCTGAGACGTTTTGTTTCCATCCAACGACGTGATCATCTTGCTTCAACATCCTCAAAGTTTGGACGAGATTCGAGCAGATTCTGAAATAAAGAAGTTTCGAAACAAGAACACAAATCGTTTCGGAAAATTTCAGAATGCATGAACAGTCTCCTAGGTTGGGAATCTCAAAAAGTTAGAGAACAACTGTGTTTCTTTCAGAAACATTAAGTATTTTTTAAAGTCCACTAGATGCATCTAGAAGTTTTCAAAGCCTCTCTGACGCCTTCAGACTCACTCAGAATCTGCCAGACTCCTTCAGAATCGTGCGAACTTTTTGAAATCAGAAAAAAAAACTCACCTCATGTCGACAGATTGGACTTGAGATCTTCGAAGTCTCCGTTGATTCTCTCGATGAGGTCGTTGACGGAGACGCTCAATGACAGTAATACTTTGGAGCTTCTCGAAGACGTATCGGATTGAGATGAGCCTGGCTCCTCGCCAGACGTGTCCGCCCATCTCGATTCCAGGGACGAGCTTCCACATCTTAGCAAAATCGGTCTCGGTGTCCCATGGCTTCACCTCAAGAATGACGGACGACTTGGTCATGGGTCCGGCTTTCTTGACCTTGATCTCAGCGTATGCGGCAAGACGATCCTCGACGATCTTCTTCTTCACCTCGCTCTCTTCGCCTTCCCATCCGAAGAGATCGAAATCGTCGTCTCCTCCCTCGACAGCTGGGGCAGCAGCGGCGGATCCTCCAGCGAAAGCCAGGTCTTCGGCTGAGCATCGGTGTAGGTGGCGACGTTGGCGAACCAGCGAGCCACTGTTGGGTAGGTGGCTTGGTGGGGCGGAGAAAAGTTGGGGGCCTCTCCGGAATAGCCAATCCCATTCGCCGATCGACTCCTCCGAAAACATCCTCGTCGGTCGGTCGGTCGAATCGCTCTGAAAACTTCCTCAAAACAAAGCACAAACTGATATCAAAACGTACTCAAGAAAAAAACGTCCTCTCAATAGTCCGACCATTGCCGTTGTCCCCCGAATCCGACGACATCGCCTTGTGCTCCTCCTGGTCTCGATCGTGAAAGCTGCTCTGAAGTTGTGGCATCTGAGCAACAGGCTCCAGCCGGTCCACACATCGTCTCCGGCAAATCCAATTCGAGAGCTTTGGCCCAGCGGAGAATCCACGTCGATTGTGATGTGAAGAGCAATTCCGGTTGCCAATTCTTCCTGCTGTGCCGAAGTGCCGATCGAATTGGAAGTGTCTGAAAATTGCTCGAAACAAAGCACATAACGATAATACAAACGCACTCAAAATCCTTCTCAGCTCGTTTTCGGATGACGTCGGATCTTCGGAAGCCGTGATGGCGAGATGAGGACGAAGATGGCGGCGAGGTGAGGAGGAAGCTCTGGAAAAGAAAAGAATTCGTTCAAAAACCAGAGAGCATTGCGAATTTCGAGAGAATCAATAGAAGAAAAGCAAGAAAAACAGAGAGAACGAAGAAATACGACCGCTCACCAGCCGAAATGAGAGCAAGAATGACAAAATAACGAGGAAAAAGGAAAACGATCAGCGAAACAACCCGAAACATCCCGCCACTGACCGAAATTCCCGCCAACGCAAGCAAAACCTAGATTTTTTGAACCAATTTTTCTCGTCTGACTATTTTTTTTTTGAAATTTTCGCGGGTTTTTAGTCAAAAGACGTTCAAAAGCGCGGGAAAAGTTGAAAAATGCACTGAAATCGTGGAAAAATGTTTTTCAAAAATCGCGCCGGCCGGAGTTTTCCTCTTCCATCTGCAGTTTTGGGCGATAGTGTTTGCGTACTCAAGAGGAAAACATCCCAGTCGTAGACAATTGCATTTTGTTCGACCCCGCTTCTACTGATTTTCTTGTCTTCTTCTTTTCTTTTTTCAAATTTATGTATTTTAAAAGTCTATCCGTCAATAAAACAACGATTTACACCATTCAAGAACATTAGTTCTTTCGCGGTCGTCGAGATTTCTCTCCAATGCCTCTTGAAACTACGCTGACAGAAGACGTCTTGCATTTCCTGAATATTCAGTCAATTTCAAACCACTCAGTTCCTTTTGTCTTCACAACTGTTGGAACATGTTGTTTTCCTTTCGACATGATTATTCGAAAACGTAACGATGTCACTGTCTTCGAATCGAATTGTTTCTCTGATCTTTGTGTTTTGTTTGTTTCATTCTTTCGCAATGTTTCCTTTCATCCGAGCCTGTTAGTTCCGTTTGCTTCTCTTCAAAGAAAGCGGTCTCATTTTGTTTCTGCGCTCTCGTTCATTACATCGAATTCGTTCTCACTTCATCACTTTCACTTCCCATTTGGTGCGCGAAGTTTGCAATCGCTTCTTCAAGATTTCAACTCATTCGCAATTTGTGAAAAGTTACTGGTCTTATCGCTTTCTCACTGTTTTTCTTTGTCGTTGACTCAATTTCAAACTACGCGCGTAACGTTTGCTTTTGTTCGTCGTTTTTCTCATTTTCTCTGTTTCTTCGCTATGAACAGCTTTTTGCTGTTTTCATCTCACTTTGAAATACTCCCTTATTTTCTTGACTCATCCTTATTATCACAATTCTCTATTTCTATTGTCAATATCGTTATGCACTCGTCACGTCTCTTGCAAAGTAGCTTTGCGTTTCTAGCTTTGTCACATCAAACGCGGAGAAGTGATTAGTTCATAAGCAAAAAGCAATGAGAAGTGTGAAGACGTCTTGAGTGTTCCCCCTTTCTGTTTCGTCAGAATAAGCTCGTTATAATCGCTTGTCTTTTGCTTCTCTTCGCGCTTCTTATCCGTTTCCTTCTTCTCTCTCGCTCTTTCATTCAAAACGTCTGGAGATTACATAAGAAGAGGGTCCACTACTGATGAGACCACGCCCTCTTCTTCTCCAATTCTATACTATCTTTTCTTCAGTCTAGTGGAGAGTGGTCGAAACTGACCACTATAAAAATCAAACATTTATATATTTGTAAAACACAAAATTTGTTTTTTTTTTTCAGAATTTCTCCGACGACGAAGACGACAGATGACGCGGCTGAGAGAGTCGAGAATTCTCCCTGTTTCTCATTGGCTCGTGGCGATGACGCACTCTGAGAATTTTCTCTCAATTTGCTCAATCATAGAAGAGAATCAGGGCTTTCGAATGCGCTAGGTGGCTACCTGCACAAACTTCTAGAAGTACCGATGTTCGTTTCGAAAGGTGACATTTTGCACTAGAATGCGTTCAAGAATGCGAAATTTCACCTTTCAAAGCGAATATCTCGACTTTTTGAAGTTTGTGCAGGTAGCCACCTAGCGCATTCGGAAGCCCTGATTCTCTTCTATGATTGAGCAAATTTATAGAAAATTTTCAGGTGTCAAACAGTGGTCAACTAATAATAAAATGTTGATGAAACCATGAGAAACGTTCTGACAGTTGACGGTTTTTGGATATTGGAACCTAGATGAATGGGATCAAAGAGACAGAAATAGGAATACAATTTCTAATGCGTTCAAAGCAGATTTCAGTAGTCGGGGAGTCATGAAAATTACAGATTTGGAATCAACAAACTTTCAGTTTTCGAATGATGTATAACTTGTTACATAATCACAAACTTCATCCCGTTTCAGACATTTTGTGTTGAACGGATATTGCTAACTTTTCCACTCCTAACATTCATCATAATAATGCGTCTTTACTTATCTCATTTTTCAAAGAGAACGCGTCGACATCATCTCTCCGGAATCTATCAAAGTTCAGGAGAATGATGAACATTCGAAAGAAGAATAAAGAAAGTGATAGTTTTCTTCCCAGGATCCAATTGTTTCGAGCATACAAATCAACTCTTCTGAATTGAAACTATTTGAATCGCCTTGTGGACAGTTTTGGATTTCTTACAGTAAGACGGTTCTAATGCACTCAACAACATGGAAGAATGTCCAAATCTAGGTCCTTAAAATCAATTCTTCTGACCTAAGCCTCTACTTTTTGTGTTGTCTTTTTGAAACGGACTCTGAAACGGTACGTCTCCTTCTCCTCAGAATCTCTGTTCCATACACTCATTCGAATCTTCGAGTATGGTTGTAGACGCAACCACCTTGAAATATGAGAAAATTGCCTATATTGGTTGGAGTACGACATCTTCAGGAGCTCATAACTCGATAGTCGTTGCTCCAAATTCAAAACCAACTAGATTTTTGGAATCTACGCAAAAAACTGAATCTAGTCGTTTGTCTTTCGATGAAAAATCTCAAACTTCGAATGACAGGCGAATGGAAGAAAGTTGAAAGGATAATGAAGACAATGAAAGTTATTCTTTCGGGGATCCAATGAAGTTTTTTAATTGGTTGTTCATTTTTAGAGAGAACATTTATCGTCAAGTTTCAACAAATTTGAGCCGAGATACATGGGCATAATTCTATTCCTTCTGCTGATTTTCAGTGCAAAATGGGGCAAAATTGAGCAGTTGAAAAAGTATATTCCAATCACTCCATTTCTATGAAACTTGATGAATGTATCAAACAACTCTAGAACTCTAGATATTTTTGTAGTAGGAAACTTTTTACGAAAATTACAATCAAGTCAGTTATGTCGTGTTGAAGATCATTGGTCCGAAAAAGTTGGAAGTTCGCACAGTCCTACTAGTCTCAAAATTCATTTCAGATACTAGTCATTGATTGTGCTAAGTTTCATTCGATATCTTGATGTAGAAATCGAGAACTGGAGGAAGGTCAGAGTCGGAAATCGAGAGAACCTGTATAGGCTCCTGCCAATTCGCCAATATTTATTTCCATAAAGTCTCCCCCAATTGCAGCGACATCGAGATTTGATCTATTCTCCGATGATGTGGCGCCCCTTGGAACATTTTCGGTCAAAACTTTTCTCATAAATTTTTTTGATCTACGGAATACCTGAAGGTTTTACTAATCCAGAAGTCGATATCCTAGTCCTCTTTGGTTTTGTTCCGCTGCTGTTGAGTTGCTGTCGATGTTTTCCTTGACATTTCCAGTACATCGCTTTGTTTTTTTTTGTCGGTTTTTTTTATTACTCGGGTTCGTAAAAATCGTCGTTAATTTTCCCGAAATCTAGGTGAAAAATTTCGACCTCCCTTGATTTCGAAATTCGGTCATAATTCAGTTTGCAGATGCGTACGCATCGAAAACTCTTCGGATTCAGTGTTTTCAGCATTTGAATACCCTATATGAGTCTTTTTGTGAAATTTGACGTTGGTTTTTCCTGAAATCTAGGTGAAAAATTTCGACCTCCCTTGATTTCGAAATTCGGTCATAAGTCAGTTTGCAGATCTGGTTTTCTGAGACAATTATAAGGAGACTCTCAGCAACAAAGTGAACACGGTCTCACCTCCCAAAGTTTCCTGTAAGTCTAGAAATCGACCAGGGGGTTGAGTGGAGAGAGGACTCAGAAGGTCCTATTTTAGGGGACCAGGTTCATTGAACTGGTTCATTTTCGGAAGGTCATTTTTCAGGTCATCTGAGGTCGATGGAAAACGTTCATAACTCGGCAGAAAATCGGTTTCAAAGCATGAAACCAGGTTTATTGAATTTCTCGTCGTCTTCTCAATCAGAATCAATCAAAAAACGAAACTAAATATTCTGGACGAAAATCGAAAAAAAGTACAGTCCATGGGCGTTTTTTCAGAATCGGCTGAACATTTTTTTTTCAGTTTTTGATGTCGTCTTGTTCGTCTTGATGAGAGGATTCCAGAAAACTCTGTATCGATCTCTGAAACTAATTTTGAAGCGAGATATGGTTCATTTTCGGAAGGTCATTTTTCAGGTTCAGAGAGGTCTATGAAAATCGCTCATAACTCGGCTAAGAACCGGTTTCAGAGAGTGTCTCTGAAAATATTTTTTTTTAGTTTTGAATATCCACTGCCTTATATCATTTGTTCGCTTCCCGTCTATTCTCCGCCCGTATTGTTCAGTGTAAGAGAAATAGTGTGTCAGAATGAGAGATGCAAAGAAACACGAGGTCATCATAGATAGTAGGTCCAGTGATGCTTTTCTGTTCCTTCTCTTGTTTGCCGGTCAGACGGGCGTCTATTGTTGCGTTCTCTTTTCCCGGTCATCACTAGGAGGGCCGTATTTTGCATAGAGAAGAGAGAGAGAGGAAGCAGAGAAGTTCCCCTCGAACGAAAGTCCCTCTTTCCAATTTATTGACATTTTCTCGCTTTTCTCTTGCCGAGACTTCACTTGTTCTTCACACTCATTGAAGTGTCCAAACTCCTCCAGAATCTCCAATTCACAAAAATCTGAAAATCACTTTGAACTTCTGAATCACCTCCAAATTTCAATAGTTTTCAAGTAGGAAGCTCCGCATCGAATCCCCAAACATTCCGATTTTCTGAATCCCTTCCTACTTTTTTGAAATCATCCTTCGGAATCTTCTCATAAATCTCAGGATTCTATATTCATCTCATTCGAATCTTCAAATCCTTCAGAATTCTGAAATCCTCGAAGCCTCAAAATTTTCAGATCTCTCCAAAGAAAAATGCTCGACTTCCCTCACTTCTTCCAACTTCCAGCGGTCCCCCGAACCCTGGTACTCCATCTGATGGATCCCGATCAAGTGTAAGGATTCTGGAAACTTCAAAAAAAGAAGTTTGAATTTTTTTCAGAATCGAGCTCTCCTTCCGATCCAAAGCCATCAAGCGAACCGTCGGTCTTTCGAAATTGAAATCCTCAAAACTCAAAATCCATCTCTCAAATCCCCCTTGTGATTCTCAGAGTTTTCGAGTTGAATTCGGAGCAGATATTGATATACTTTTTTGTCTGAAAAGTCATCCAGATTTTGATCCCGAAAAAATCACAATTTCCAAAACCAATCCTTCAAACTTTTCAGTTTTTACAAACCCTCAGAACTCCTATTCCCTCCAGAAACCCATTCTAGAATCGCTAGCATGGAATTCTGAAATTTGAAAAGTATGATTTTTCAGCTCGAGATATTTTCTTGAAAGATCTATTAGAGAGCTTTATTTGGAGGTACAGTAAGAAATTTGAGCATTTTGTGTACTCTCAAAACGAGAGGGATACGGTAGCAGTGGATTCTGAAAGTTTGAAGTTTTTGATGGAAGATTTGACGATCCGAAATATGGAACTGAGTTTGAAAGATTCTGGAACCACAACTCCGAAAATTGTGGCCTTGAAACATGCCAAAATGAATCTGAACTATTCGCGAGTCATTTCCTTCTCGAGCTATTTGAAGTTGGACACTTCCGAAGACGTCAGGATTACTGTATCCAGAGTGGATTCAATGGAAATTGTCGACTTTTTGAATTCATGGATCGATGGAGAGTTGGGGATTCTGAAGGTGTTCATTGTGGAAATGAGGAATGACACTTTTGAAGAAGATGAGATTTTTGAAAAAGTCGAAAAGTTTGGTTTCGAGTTTCTGTGAGTTTTTTTTTAGATTTTTGATGTGAAAATGATTCTAAGATTTCAAGATCCCAAGGTCATAATCTGAAGTTTCGAAATCCCATAATTTTCAGACCCCACCATTCGGAACACATCACCAAGCCAAATATCCGTCACATCAGAAGATCTCACGACGGGAGAATAGCGAGACTTTCATTTTCTCTGAAAAAGTTTGATTTTCAAGTTTTGGATATTTGAATTTGAAATTTTTATATATTGCGTTGAAGATCATGAGCCATCAAAAGTCAAAAGTTCAAGATGTGCTTTGAAATGAACTCTATTCTGAAGTTGTGTAAACAAGCGCAGTCAAATGAGCAAATGGTTTATTTTTCAGAAGCTATAGCACTTATTGTGAATAGACAAATCCAAAACTAGTCAGCGTACGGGATCCAGTAGTTTGTACGGCTGAAATTCCGAGCAGTTTCAGATCAACTGGTCTCCAGTCTCACCTGATCGAAGTCACTCGAATTTGAAGTGTCTGAACTCTCGAGTCGGTGTAGTTGAAGTCAAACTTCATTGCGTAGTTACCACCATCCGTATAATGTTGTTCCCATCTATAGTTAGTACCAGGCTGAACAAAGAAATGTTAGGGTTTGACAACATTTTCCAACTTTCGTACGTCTGACATCAGACCTCCATCTCGGACAGACGAGACTCGGATAGTCTGGTAAGGATTGGAGGCAGTGAGGTTCATTGATTGGAAGGTGGATAGTACCCCTGAAAAGAAAAAGAAGATGCATAGAAAACCACAACTCAAAGTTGCTACCGTTGTCTTGGAGTGTCACCAGATAGTTATAATACGTTCCAAATGGAAGTGACAAATCTGGAAGACTCATCGATCCGACTCCAGAGACATTCACGTTCACTGCGTAGACTTGATACGGGTCATAGTCGATGAAGCATATGTCTTGGAGAGCCTGACAAATACTACATACTTCCAGCCTTCTCAAAAAACTCTTCTCACAATATAAGACCGTTCATAGTTGAGAGCAATCATTCCCAGTCCGTTTGTCTTGGTTGCCAGATCATACATTGTCTCCGGATAAAGGCCTCCAGACGAATTGGTTGGAATGATCACCCGGACAACCCCGTTGTTCTGCCGGACTTTTGCCACCAGGTTCTTGATGTCTTTCTCATTCGGCGACCGCTTGAGTAGAACATGAATCATGGGGCCGCAAGAAGCTAGGGGATGATTCAAGAACTTATCGAGAACGGTGAGAATGTCACTTCCGGTTTGCGAATCTTCAAATCCCAGGGAGGTGTTTGGAAAGCGAGCGTACACGGAGCTGTTCCAAGATCTGAACACTGAGGTTTTCCAAGTAATCCAGACACCCAAAACTCACCCCCAATTCGAATAAAAGCCTACATCTTCCGGCTGCCGAAGGTCGTATCGGACGTTAGCGAGCCACGCATACTTATCGCTCTCACCTACTCTGAACAGAGCCTGTAGCACGTATTCAAATTCCACACGGACCCAATCGTTCGAGTACGCAAACAAGTAGGTACGTGCCGATGTTGGAGTGCATGCTTCTGAAAGTTGTTCGTGTGAGAAGGGGAAAAACATTAGTGTTATTCTTTTGAATTTTGATTGACTATGTTCCGAGTTCTTCTTTTGTTTAACTAGAGACTGGGGGTTGAGTGGGTGATGGGAGTATGTAGAACTGACGACAGGGGGTGAGGGAAAGTGCTGGAAGGGAGTTTTCATAGATAAATTCTTGTTATCAGTTCTCAAGAGCAGTGCAATGAATCGATAGGAAAAGTGTGCACCGAAACAGACGTCATTAGTTTTGCTCACTTAGAGTTGAACAACTCGAGGGCATTTCGACATCTCTCATTTCGAAACCCATGCATACCTTCAGAATGAGAAAAACTAGCAAACAGTAGAACTTCAGGAAGACGTTCTTTGGAAATCAGATAACACGGAAAATTTGGGTCAGTTTCAGTTTTTTCAGTGCCATTCTGAAGGACGAAGCAAGCCTAGAAAGTCTACAGAAACTTTGAAGGAACTCTTCTCGAAGAGAGAAGTCTTTGGTGAAACATTCTAGTGATCACCATAACTCAGAGTACATCGTAATTTTGCAGGTTTTCACTTCAGAATCGAAATCTACACGGTCGATTTTAGTTAGACCCAATTTATGAGACAAAATTAGACTCAAAACGCCAATGTCTCCCAGCTAGAATTTCAGCCGGAAGTTCAAATTTTTCACGGGAAAATTCCTCTTTAGAAGTTTTCCTTGCTTCGCTTTTGAGAAACTAGGCTACTAGTCTTTGAGGGGTTAGTCGGGAGTCTCCGACTGACCGTCCTAGTTTTGGTCCACTGAAACGGTTTACTGTACTGAAGAAAGTTGGTATAAAAGAAGAGGGAAGCGAGAAGGAATCAATCAGTTCGATTGTGTTTCGAAATGGTCCGCATTAGCAACATGGACTGGTTCTTCGACATCTTCAAATCCGAGCAACAGGTGCTGAAGTAAGTTCTTAATGTGAAGCTTTTACAATTTTTTTTCGATTCCAGGGAACTGGAGTATACATTCGACATCAACAAAGCGTAAGTACTAATGTGCTCCGAAAGCTTGAAAGATTCGGTTTTTCTAGGAAGGATTTCTTGTACACACTGTGTGCCAGAAGACCAGGTAAACATTCGAATTCCACAGGAGCACATTGCTAGTAACAACACTTGTTTCAGAGTACTGTGGATCGGGACAGAATGCTCTTCAGAAGGCATGCGAGAAGAATACTAGCAAAAGTAAAAATTAAGAAAGAATATTAGGAAAAATTTCGTTTCCAGAGGATTGCACTACTCATGTGACCACAATTATGGAGAGTTTTTGCGCAGAGGAAGATAACAAAAACTGTAAGTGAAGTTTCTCCGTGAAATCTAGCGAAATTTTTCTCTTCTTTCAGCCGAGGCCTGCACCAACCAGAGAAGCTCTGGCAGTGACGACGGTGGAGTCTCTCCCAAAGCACCAGCTCCCAAGGCGACCGACGCCCCCGAGACCACCACCGCATCCAGCTCGAATATGATGCTCATCGGCGGCGCTGCCGCCGTCGTCGCCCTCATCCTCGTCGGCATCTGCATCTACTTCTTCTGTCTGAAGTCTTCTTCACCGTCTACTCCACCACCGAACGTCACCGCCACCACCACCACTGGACAGACTACCCAAAGTGGGAAGAAGAGCAGGAAGCATAAGAAAAAGAAGAAGAAGAAGGGGAACAAGAAGAGGGAGACGACTGGAGGGGGAGATACGACGACGAAGAAGACCAAGATTCCCGAGGATATTGTTTGAGAATTGAACTACTTGCAGCCTTTTTGATCGATTACTCGTTTCTTTTTGGTCTTTGGACAACACTGTTTTTGAATGAATGATTTTGATGTTATTTGGTGGGCTTTGTTTGTATTCATTTTCAACAAAAAAAACGGGTCATTTTTCGCTTGTTCTGACCAGCAAGCTTTTTTTTAGAGGAGCTTTGAGAATTTTCTGAAAATTTGCTCATATGTAGTTTTTGACCCGCTGAAAACAGTGAGCGAAAAATTAGCTGCCCCAAACTGATCTGAAGCTCAATATTTCGTCTGAAAGTTCCAGCCAAATTTAACACGAATCACAAAAAAATGTTGTTTCTTGAAAAATGCAACTATTTTCGAATCTGTGAACACTGAATTTTTTTGAGAAATTTCACCGCCATCGGAATCTCCTCCGCTGGAGGGCATAGATAGGAGTAAGAATTGGAATTCATTGATATTTGGCTGAAACTTTCAGACCTGATTTTGAGCTTCTGGTGAATTTGTGGCAGATAATTTTTTTTCTCATCGTTTTCAGCATCTTAAAAAGTACTAGGGAGCAAGTTTTCAGAAAATTCTCAAAGCCCCTCTAAAAACACCTTGCTGATGAGCAACAAGAACGCATCGATTTTTAATAGGTTTATTGGGAAAACCAAAATAAAAGAATAATAAGAAAAACAACAAAAAACAAATACAGGACAGCGTCGTCATTGAAATCGCTGCAAAAACTGCGCCTCCGTCAAATCCCAAACTCCCATGAAGATGCGTGCATGTGTGAGCATTACAGATGCCACGTGGCCATCCGACTCTCGCACCATATACAAATTCGACTTGAACTCCCACGGTTGATTTCGAGACGATTCTGGATCGCGTTCTTGGAATCTGACGAGACGACGAATCGTATCCATCTTTTCCAGCACAGTTTCATCGCCACACTCACCTTCTAACGAACGAATATTCAACTTCCGTGTTGACCTCTTTGAATTCTACGAAATGACGAATATACGGAAGATAAAAGTATCTGTTCTCCACACAGATGACCTCAATATTTCGAAACTTCTCTCCGGATCTCCACGCATTCAAAAAACTAGCAACGTGTGGTGGATAGATATCGAATGCCGAAATGAATAAGTGTCGTCCGCTGAAATGTTCGATGAAATTCTTCGCTATATTACCACCTAGCAGGAACGCATATACAGTGTCTGCATCATAGAGTTTCAAGTTTCCTCTCGATCCGTTCTCTGTTTCGTTGCACATGGTCGTCGATAGGTACTCGAAACGTGCAGTTCTAGACAGTAGTCTGTCGATTCGTTGGGGTTCAATTCTGCCTCCGTATAGTGCCAACATTTGAATGTTTCGAAGCTTGGGAAGACAATAAGTTTGTTCAGAGCCGCTGCTCAACCAAGACTTGGTATCATGTCCGAGAACATCGTTCAAACAATTGTGAATGATTTCCATTGTCGCCTCCAGATTTTCGTAGCGGCACTTCACATGAAGATCGGATCGAGTTCTGCGAGAACGACTGAAATGTATTTGGAATGGATTTGGAACTGATAGGCTGGCAAATTTCGGCGGGAACGTGCTAGTGCAGTGGAGCGCGGTTGAATTTCTAGGCCGTCGAAAAAAAGCTTACAAAAACTGTATCGCTACTCCTAACACATTCACTCGGATCTCTTCAATCGAAACAGCACCCTCGTGTCCCGAAAGTGTCATGGCAAACTCAGCTGGGGTGGTGTAGAAACCCATAACGAGATCGCAATCCCTCCGAGACGCCCTCTTCACACTGATCAACGTTTCGACTTTTCCGATCCAGTAGTTAACGTGCTCGACTTTTTGGTGGAACTGACACTTTTGAGTTTGAACGATGAAGTTCTTTGTCCTTTTGGAGCATAGTGAGAAGAAGAAGAGGTTATTGATAGAGAGATGATCAAGAATCTCCTTTTGTACGACGTAGGGGAAGCTAGACCATTTCATGGATACCTGAAAATTGAGGAAAATTTGAGGGTCAGTCAAGAAAACAGAAAAAGTAGACGAGGAGAATGAGAACTCAATCAAAGATGCACTGTTCGATCGGGAGAGAGAGAGAGAGAGAGAGAGAGAGAGAGAGAGAGAGAGAGAGAGAGAGAGAGAGAGAGAGAGAGAGAGAGAGAGAGAGAGAGAGAGAGNGAGAGAGAGAGAGAGAGAGAGAGAGAGAGAGAGAGAGAGAGAGAGAGAGAAAGAGAGAAAAAGAGAGAAATCTGTGAGAGTCCGAGGGATCAACTCTGTCCGTTGTGAAAGCAAAATTTTCAAACTCGGCGTGTTAAGCCAGTCAAAATGAGTTGGAACATGGCTATATTCTGAAAAGTGTTCACTTTTTGGGTCTCGCCACGAGAACCAACGCGAGCCTAACCGTGTTTATACACATTTTGACCATTTTGAGCTGTCAAAATCGAAAATTCGGATCTTAACTCATGAGAAGTTGTTTTGAAGTCTTTATGTTCAATTTCGACTATAGAACAAAGTGTAAACCTTTCATGTTCGCTCAATTTCGGTGCGTTTAAACATTATGCTTTAGAATATATCATGATATACTTTCTTTACTGAAGTCGGTATAACGGTCTCCAAAAAAGCGATCGCTGCGAGTGCATAGAAGTGGGGGAAGGGAGGTGTTCACTCATACGGGTGGCAGTCGGGGGTAAATAACGGAGGTCAATAGGGCAATTAATCTTCCTCCATCAAGAGCGAAAAACAGTCTGAATAAAGAAGTATGATGGGCAACAATCTAAACAGATGAATATAATGGGCAATCTTATTGCCGTATCACAAAAGACTTAAAACCAACTTTCATGAGTTGTGATCCGAATTTTCGATTTCGACAGCTCAAAATGGTCAGAATGCGTATAACCACGGTTACGGACTGTTTGTTTCCTGTTGGCTTTTCATGGCGGAACCGGAGAATCTGATACTTTCCAGTTCCAGCCACGACAACCGGCTTGACAGACTATTTTCTTCTAGGACACTTTCGTCTAGGACACTGAAGCTCCAATGATTGTCGTGAGCCTTCCTTCCACTCTCCGGCCACCACTGAAACACCTACAAACCACGAAAACCATCGATAATTATTGCAATGTTTTCCCCCTTCCCCGAAATTGAATATTCATTAGAGTGAATTGAACTGGCTTTCTGATATTCTCCCTCATATGTTATTAGCCATGCTACCACCCCTCCTGCTTCTATTTCTAATCCCCAATGTGGACTCCTGCCTGAGAATCCAGTACTCGGAGCCGCGTAAGCTAGATAACAAGTATCTTGGCAATGCATCAGACTTTCAGCCCCATGCGCTTGCTTATCGTTGGCTCTGGACGCCTCGAATCTGAACACTGTATCCGATAACGCCTTCTATTGGAATGTGACTGGCTACAACGCTGTGAAGGCGCCCGTGGTGCAGGTCGATGATTGTGCGGTGTCGATTTATTGTGAAGGAGATTATAGTCTTGTGGTGTTTGATAAGGAATTGGCGAGAGATGTGAGCATTCCAATAACAAAATAAGTAATTTGAGATCTAATAATAGACCCCAAAAGCTGGCCATAATGATATTCGGCAGGGACAGTTTTTAGTGCAAAATTGTAAAATTTGAGCTGCAGAAAAAGTATGTTCCAATTACTCAACTTCATTGAAAATTAGTAGGTGTATCAAGCAACTCTAGAGATTCGTTTTTCTAGTTGACAACTTTTCGCGAAAACTGCTTTCCAGTCAGATAGAATGGCCTTTTTCGCACTTCTTCTATTGAACACTTCATAACTTATTTGACAGCGATTTTCAGAAAAACTGTCAACTACAAAAATGAAGGTCCAGATCTGCTTAATACGCCTACAAATTTTCAAAAAAGTATAATTATTGGAAACACCTTTTCCAAGGAGATGATAAAAAATCCAAAAAATGATAAAAAAATCCAAAAAAAGAGAGGCACAGACAGAGAGAAGAATCTACAGTGCTGGCCAAAAGAATATGAATTTTGGTGATTTTCAGTGCCAACTTTGAGCAGTTGAAAAAGTACATTTCAATTATTCGATTTCTATGAAACTTGATGAGTGTATCAAGCAACTCTAGATCTTCATTCTTGTAGTTAACAACTTTCAACAAAAATCGCTGTCCAGTCAGATAGAGCGCGTTTAGTGACGCGACCCTCTGACTTCCGTAATGACGTTTCTTGATTCTTTTCAACGAGGTCTATCTTCCGTGAGAGTGATTTTCATAAAAAGTTGCCAACTACAAAAATGAAGATCTAGAGTTGATTGATACATTCACCAATTTTCAGACAAATCGGGTAATTAGAACCTACCTTTTCAAGACTTTTCAAAACTGTACCTTTTCAAGACTGTAACAGACTCAATGACTAATTTTGGAGCAAATCCCTTTGCCTTCCAGTTTCGACTCGTTCACCATAGTAAATTTGATTTCAGTTCGGTTCCTACCAGATCAATGGAATGTGTGACCCATTCCCTCAAACCTGGCTGCTCGCCGACGCAAACGGACTTCTCACCAGCTACAGTAGACTCTACGCCACGTGTGTCGACTTCAAGAAGCCAAAACCATTCACCACCTGTACCACTAAAAACGCGACAAGCCTGTTTCTGGCCTACTCCAATGACCTGAATCCGGCCATATTCTCAGACTTTATTAGCGTGTTTTCCGACGGAACACCCAATCGAAACTTTTTCAACCGATTCGCTCGTCTCAAATTCGACACCCAGGTGGCGGATGTGATCAATGTGTACACGGACTTTGAGCATTTCTCCCAATCCCTAGATTCAGTGATGCCAACACCCACCGCGGCGTTTACGGATCCCAACCAAGGCAGTGACGTGCTGAAGGCGATGGACAAGTTTCTGGATATAATGGAGTGCGGCGCGAAGTTGATTGTCGTGATGAAGAGATGGCCAGTGGAGCAGAATGTGGATGCGTTGGTATGGAAGATGAGAATGCTCCATGTGACTCCGTTGATCTTCGCCATGGACACTTCGCCGAGCGATGGGGTTCGAGAGATGTTGTACAATTTGACGAGCAAGACAAACGGATTTTGTGCGTTCGATGAGGAGAGCAATTTGGTGAAGGTGGGGGCTTTGACGAAGCTTATCTCAATTCCTGTGAGAGATAGCAAAAAGTGGTCAACTAACAAAATGTAAAGGACATGATGAGAAACATTTTGTTAGTTGACCACTTTTTCATATCTCTTACAGAAATCGAGATAAATTTAGTCAAAGTTACGGAAAAAATCACAGGTTAGTTGCAGATTCCGTTCGCAAGATCAGAAAACTTCCAACGTTATTAGACCATCTGACTTTTCATTTTATAAACTATAGATTATGAACTAATTAATTTTGAAATTCTTAAACTCCGCCCATTAATTGGGCTCCGCCCACTTTCATTAAAAGGTGTCGACTTTTGGTATACCAGGTCAACGTTGCGGGCTCAAAAAACGCTCTCCAATTACCCGATTTTTTTGAAACTTGGTGAATGTATTAAACAACTATAGATCTTCATTTTTGTAGTTGACAACTTTTTAAGAAAACCACTCTCCCGAAAGATAGAGCTTGTTGAAAAGAGCCCGAAAGTGCCCCTACGAAAATCGGAATGTCGCATCCGTACCGTAAATGCGCTCTATCTCACTTGAGAGCAATTTTCAAAAAAAGTTGTCAACTACAAAAATAAAGTACTAAACTTGTTTAGTACACCCAGAAAATTTCAAAGAAATCGAGTGATGGGAAGCCTTTATTAGCAGTACTTGAAGTTGTTCTTGTTTCTCCAGCTTTGAAGCACTATATCTCGAAAAGGGGCGGAGCTATCAAAAAACTTTCAACTACAAAAATGTGCGCATTGAAATTTCACATCTGATTGTAGTTTACAACTTTTCGATAGATATCTCGGTTCTTGAGATACAGACACTTTTTCCACTCTCCCTCACAGCGCAAAACCCATTTCCAGTCGATTCAAAACCTTCAAACCTACCACTCCCCAATGCTCATCTACAAACATAACCTCTACAATTTCGCCGGTCTTGGTTCTGTGGATATTCCTGAATTGAAGATCGATTTGCCTGGCGTCTACAACATTCAAGTTTCCGTCATGACACCCAGTGAGTTTCGAACTTTTGGACTCTTGCTCAAGTTTAAAAGTCGGAGAATGGATAATAAGCAAAATCCTTTCCAACTTTTTCCAGTGCCCTACAGACATTACTTCTCATTCCGATGCAGCAATGGCAATGATCGTCTTATCTATGCAGCGATTGACGGCAAAAACGTATCGTTGAAAATCCTTCCAATCAGCAATGCAATCCACAAACTTGCAGACCACCACCAGCGAAAACTGGCTCGTCAACAAGGCGAACCTGCCAATGTGGCGTTTCAACTGCGAGGCTGCGCGCGAGATGAAAACTCGTCACAGTTTTCAGATTCGCATCTACACTGCATAGTAAGGGCAAAAAGTTGTAGGAGGGAAGCCAAGAGAAATAATTCGATTTTCAGCCCCGTCTACCCGGATTGGCTGCCATTCGATGATTGAGTTTTGTTAAGGGATACAATTCAATGAATTTCTCGAGCATTTTTCGATGAAAAAACACAGCTGGGTGACAGTAGAAGAATGCATGTTGGGGGGTAGTGTAAGCATCAAGTTGACTTATTAAAAAAAACGGGGGGCGGGGGGTGAATAGAGCGGTTATAAGGTTATAGTTATGACGCTTCGTGAAGTAGTAGGTGATGATGTAGACGGAGGAGGCGGAGCTTCTCTGAAAATTGCTCAAGATTGCTCAGCTTTTAAATGAGTCCAACCTTTCTCTCTACTCGGCTGACACCGACGCGGCGAGTTTCAGCAAGCTCTCCAGAGACTCTCCCTCTCGACATGAGTCACATGTGCATTTTCGCTGCCCTGCGGTGCAAGTGTGTTCTTTCGAACTGCGTCGCTTCCTCTTCGCCATGTCGCACTTCCTCTTCTCGGTGCCATGGATGGAGCACGATCTCGGGGCGTCGAATGGGCTCCACTCGGAATCGAAGGCTACCATAATCTCCTGACCATCAGGGATGGCTTGTGTGGCGACGAGGAAGAGGAGAAGGTTCTGGCTGGCGTCGAAGGCGTGTCTGAAAGTTGGGGATTTTCGCTATCAGATTTTCAGCTGCTTTCAACTTACTGAAAAACCGCGTTCGGCTGACAAGATCTTCTCACAAACTTCACATCGTTCTCGGGCTCCAAAACGAACACACTTTTCGGATAGGTGTGATCTCCGAACACCTCATTGATTGCTTTATATGGCATCCAATGAATCGGGAAGTGGTATGTTCCTTGCGCGTTCGTAACGTTCTCCTTTATCTCACTAGGCATCACCACGCGGCCTTTCATCTCCAGAATCACGTCTCCTTTGTCGACGCTGGCAGTGGATCTCAGAATCGTCACCTCCTCGAGGACAGGGGACTCCGATGCCTTCTGATTATCGCGAGCATCGAGCAGCGACATTGGTCCGATGGGTCGAGCAGGCAGCGCTGTCAGAACTCGAGTGACGATTGGCGAATAGTGGTTGAAGAGCGCATAATCGTGGTCTATGATGACGATGGATGGAGAGGCAAGAGCTCCTGCATACTTGGCAAGATTTTTCGAGAATTCTTGGAGGAGCGGAAGGGGGAATTCTGGAGCGTCGAAAGGTTCGAAATCATCTGACGGCGCTTTTCGGAGTTTCAGCGATACTTGAGATGGTTTGAAGTTCTGAGAAGTGTCTCCTGGAGAATCGAGAAGCTCGGATAGGGTACGAGGGGCTTCTGGAGCGTCGAAATCCATCGGAATCGACTCGGATGACTTGATTATTATTTCTTGAGTTGGTGATGATGATTCTGGAACTTCCAATCGTTCACATTTTCGAGTATATCCTCTTGAGGCTTCAGGTGACGTTACAGATGGCTTAGAAGACGTCGGCGAATCGTCAGAGACTTCTGGGACTTTAGCAGATGGCGGGGTTAGTTCGAGTGGCTCTGATTTTTGTGAAAACCGACCTGAAGGGTCGCGAAGTTGCGATAGAGTAGGTGGGACTTCTGGAGCTTCGTAATCCATTGGAGCGACTTCGAATGGTGTGATACGTATTTTTGAAGATTCCACAACGATTTCTTGAATTGGCGATGGCGTTTTTAGAAATTTTGGAGCTTCAGAGACTTCAGAAGATGGCGGGGAGACTTCGAATGGTTTTTGCTTTTGTGGATATCCTTCTGAAGGTTCAGGTGACGCGTTTGTCATTTCCAGATTATCGAGAAGTTCAGCTGGAGGAAGAGGGCTTTCTGGAGCTTCGAAATTCATTGAGGTGACTTCAGATCCCTCTACTTGAATCGGTGACGTCGCCGAATCTTCAGATGACGTCGGCAACTTCAGAAAATCCTTCCACAACAAATACTTTCCTGTTTTCGATTCTCCTCGCTCTCTAGTCGCCGTCGTCTCGTGAATCGCACATCCTTGAATTCTACATCCTTTCCGGGGATCCAAATTTTCCACATCTCCTTCATAAAACGGAAGCGTCACTTCTTGATACTTCCCGATCGGAGACGATGCGATGACACGGAGTCTGATGCCTCCAGACTTCGATATAACATGACTCAGCACGGCGTTCGGCTTACACGATCTTCTGAAGCTTCTGGTGGCGTTGATCGGGGTGATCCATATGTCTTCAGAGTCCGGTGATCCTTTACACACCGAATAAATGAATCCCACTCGCGAATCTTCTACCTCTCCGGCCATCTCCACGCAGCCAATCAACTCGGTGACGAACTCTCCCGAAACGATCGATTTCGCCGACATCAAAACTTTCGTACCGGCTTCCAAACTAACGAGTTGGCAAACTTTTTTCTCCGATTTCAGAGCCTCATCGGATTCTGGAGCCCCCTGGAGACGTGAGATGAATTCGAACGCGGATTTCGTGTAGACATTGAGCTCTTCGGATTTTGAAGATGGCAGTGCGTCTTGATCTTCAAGAATCGCCACATCTTCCGGATCGAATTCTGGAGTCCGATCTGGAGACATCGGCGTCCAGTTCTGAAACCAAAAAATTGTTAATCTCGAGTCAAAGCTTTCACAACTTCCTCACCTTCATCAGAAGGTCATCTTTCGATTCCTTCCTCGATGAAGATTCATAGACTATAGCACAGGACGTCTTGGGAGCTTCAGACCTCTCAGAAGGCTTAGATCTCTCGGATGGCTTGGAACTCCCTTTCTCTTGCGCTCCAGCGGGAATGTGACATATCACTTGAATTTCAGTCGAATCCTCTTCTTGAGAAGAAGAAGACGTCACTTTTTTCTGCTTATCGCGGATTCTAGTAAGCTCGGGACACTGCAGCTCATGAAGAGCACACTTCTGAAGGCGGTCTTCATCCAACGGCAACATGAGTTCGCCTCCAACAAGTATCAACTTCGTCGAGTACACGAACACTCTGATTCGTCCGATTTTCGACACGACGTGTCTCAGCTCCGTGTTCGGTTGGCACGACTTTCGGATGCATCTGGATTCATTCGTCGGCGCGATGTGAAGAATTCTGGCGGCGTCGGTGGTGATCGCGCATCCAGAGTAGAGAAATCCGCGCTCCGCATTCTGCACTTCAGAAGACATCGAAAACGCGCCAGCCATCTCGAGAACCAGCTGAGAAGTGCGGATGGGATTTCTGGCCACGTAGACTCCAGAATCCCCATTGATCGATGCGGCGAGTCTCAAATGTGGCGGGTGAAGGGAGAATGACTCGAGAAGACAGTTGGATCCGCGAGTAATTGGTGCGTTGCTTTGTAGGAAGGCACGTGCAAACGTGGTGTAGGTGTTGTTGTGTGAAGACGTGCCTTGGAATTCAGAAGGCGTCGCGGCTTTTGGAGACTCCTCATTGACTATAATAACTTGGTCGTTTTGAGACGACGTTGGTTTTGCTCTTCCGGTAGCTTCTGGGGCCGATTTTGAGGCTTCTGAAGTATTCGAAGCTCTATGATTCTGAGATGACGTCGGCCTTGCTTTTGGAGTATTCAGGGTCGATTTTCCGGGTTCTGGAGCTCTCTTCTTCTTGTTGTTGTTTCCATCAGACTCCACGATGGTGGTTTTTCGTTTCTGAGCAGTCTGAAAAGTTCCAAAATGTTTCAAATCAACTTGAGGCTTCTAGAGTCCTACCTGACTCTCGAAAGGTTGTTCAAAATCCTCCGAATCATAGGAAGGCGTAGTGGGTGCAACAGAAGACGTCCCACCTGTCGCGTGCTCTCCAGAATTCAGCACAAAAGACGATGTGATGTTAAGAAGATCGGAGTATCTCGATTCATCGTCATTGATCTCTTTGGGCACACTAGCGAACGGTAAGAATCCCGATAACGGATACACGATGTCCTCGTCTTCTGGACGCCGCTCTGATGACGTGGCGACTGCAGAAGACCCGAGACTCTGAAAACGGAATCTTGGTGAAAAAGGTAAAAGGATTCTCACCTCCTTTGTCGGTGATAACGTGACGAATCCTTTCTCTGTGCGAACTCTGGTCAGTGGCGCTGCCGCCGTCTTTTTCGAACCTGGCTCCTTGATTCGCACTTCCGAATCGTTGCTTGACGAAGAAGTGGCTCCAGCAGGCTCGACTGTCCGGCTTCGTTTTTTGCGCGCGCGATAGCCAAAGGTTCTTTCTGTACGTCGCTTAGACTTAGCCGAAGATGTTGGAGTGTTTTTCTCAACTTTGGCACTGGCTTTCTTCACAACCGGCAGTGGAATAGAAAACACGGAAGACTGTGAGTCTGCCGACTCTGCCGACACCTCATCTGACGGTGGAATTGTGACGAATTGGCTGCCAATGAGTACTCGTCTCAACGGAGCCGCGATTGATCGTCGTGGAGTTTCGGACGGTGGTTTTGAAGACGAAGCCGTTTCCTGCCGTCTTTTTTCAACCTGGAAACATGATTTTTCAGCGAGAAATTTTACATGTTCACTGTGATTTCTCACCTGGTTCAGAGTTTCGTCTTCCGAGTCGGAACTCGACGGCATCGTCGATCTTTTGAGTTTAACCGCCTGGAAACTGTTATTTTATTGGGGAGAAACTGATTGCATTTGCAGAGAAAAACGAGAGTTTTTTGAGTCAAATTTCGGAAATTTTTCAGCGAAAATTGGTTTTTCCTAATTTTTTATCAGTGTTTTATTGATATCAATGATTTTATAGCGGAAAAACTGAGAAAAAACCTGAAAATCTGAAAAAAAACTATGAGCTTTAGAGGCAGGATTCTGAGCTTTAGGAGTTAAATTTTCGAGATTTTTCACTAAAAACTGGTATTTTTCTAACTTTTGATCAATTTGAAATTGATTTCAATGCTTTTATGACAGAATAATTTACTGAAATCCGTAAAAAAAACATTGAAAATTGACACTCAAAAAACAGTTTCAAGCTCATTGCGCGTCATTCATTGCGCACTTGGTCCGCAATGACACCGCGGCGGGAAATTGCGTATTTTGAGGAAACAGTGCTCAAAATCGGCGAATAATGGCTCAAAAGAAGGCTCGAAAACCAAAAAAAAAAATCTGAAAAGAATCAACACTGCAAAAAAGTCCACCCCTAGTTTTTCAGTTTTTATGTCTCTCCCGACGAAACGTTTCCAAGCGCAAAGTTCAGGGTAGAAACCCTTCTGCAAAAGTCTTCACATCTTTTTATAGGTTCCCCGGGAGGCCTATATAAAAACCGCAAAGTTTTTTGCTATCCGAACTTTTCGAATTCCCTCCAAAATGAAAATTTTCACTGTTTTTCAACTAGCCGTGCTGCTCGGCGTCGCTGTTTCGCAGAGAAGTGAGTAGAACTCCAAACTAGCGGATTCCTAGGCCATGGCCTAGAAATCCAGTCTGGTGAAATCCTAGTCCATGGTCTAGAATTTCAAATTTCCAGATGACTACAATAGAAGAGGTGGCAACGGTGGAAGGCCTTGGAATAATGGAGGAAATGGAGGAAATGGAGGAGGAGGAGTGAGTAGAAAACTGACGATGACGTCATCGTTGCCTGAGTATCAAACTATTTTAGCAGCGAAAATGAAAAGTGTATTTTGTAGTCGTTTCGCTTCAGCGTGGCTGCGGCTCCGGCTGGCAACGATTCAACCGCCCGTCCGGCGGCTGGTGCATCAAAGTGTTCCGCGGCGAGCACAGCCAATCGCAAGCCGAGTCACGGTGCGCGAGTGTCGGCGCGAAACTCACCGGAGTTCAGAATCAAGAGGAGATCAATTATATTACTAGTGAGTGGACTGAAGAATTGGCGTCAAATCTGATGCCGAGTCCGCAGTCACGCAAAACTGCACACCTTCTGAATTCCAGGATCCACCCTCAACCTCATCTCCCAATCCAGCGGGTCCGTCTGGCTTGGCGCTCGTCGCACCCAAGCCTGCTCCGGCGCCACGCTCTCCACGTCTTGCTCCTCGATGAACTCGTTCTGGTGGACTGATAGAGTCACCACGGGCACCTCGGGTCTCATCTGGAACACGAATCAACCGGATAACGCGCACGCGCAGACGCAGCAGTGTGTGGTGGTGTTGGCATCGCGTGCGGCGTCCGTCAGAGATCAGTGGATTTGGTACAACGGGAAGTTGGACGATGTGAATTGTGCTGGGTCGGCGGGAGAGAACGCGGTGCGGACTGTCCGAGGATATGCATGTGGGAAGAGAGCTTGAATTTTGGCCTTGAGATGAATAAAGTGTTGGGTTTTTGAAGGTTCCTCCACTTTCGGATTTTCAGACAGTCCCAGTTTGATCAAAATTATCTCGATTCCTGTAACAGTTAGGAAGAAGTGGCCAACTGACAAAATGTTCATTCAATTTTGATAACCCAGGATTTCAAGCAAAAAAAGTGATAATCCAAGAGGACAGAACTCAACTCCGAAGTTCTGATCTTGCTCGAATTCCTGTCCTGCTGGGCTGCTCCACGTCGAGCACTGAAGGTTGCGAATTGATTCAAATTCAGAAATTTTATGTACGAGCCTTACATGTAAATGACGCGATATATCCCACTCTGATTTTTTTGATTTTTTGGGAATAAATAGCACTTTGGTAGGTTAGAACAATCCCAGAATACTAGCTGCCCCTTTTCAGGTTTACGGGTTTTAGAACACTTTTTTCGAATTTTTCTGAAATTTTGATTTGCTTACTTTGGGAGATCATAACTCAATCAGTTTGGAAGATACAAGTTTGGTTTATAGCTTAAAGGAAAGCTCGTTCAATTTCACGCAATAAACTCAATTGGATCATTTGCCCATCTGTGAAGAGAAATTCGGGATGTAGCAAAATGCAAAAATCTCACTTCCTCATAAAATCAAAAAATGCCAATTTTTGAACATCGGGTCTCGGGAGACTATGACTATTCGATTGCATCTTCTGTATAATGCACATATACGTTTTCAAATATAGGTCGAGCCTTTGAGTTACGAGACTTATTTCAATTTTTCTGAAAATTTCAGCGATTTCCATGTATCCCTATACATGGATAGTTGATTTTTAGATTTCTGAAAATTCTGTTCTAACCACAAATATGAAGTGCAAAAAACCTAGAAATGATGAATTCAGGATGAAAACAACAAAATAAGAATGTAAAAGTGCACATGGAATTGTCGACCAAAAAAGGGTTGATTTATTCATGTATCCCTATACATGGAAATCGCTGAAATTTTCAGAAAAATTGAAATAAGTCTCGTAACTCAAAGGCTCGACCTATATTTGAAAACGTATATGTGCATTATACAGAAGATGCAATCGAATAGTCATAGTCTCCCGAGACCCGATGTTCAAAAATTGGCATTTTTTGATTTTATGAGGAAGTGAGATTTTTGCATTTTGCTACATCCCGAATTTCTCTTCACAGATGG
>LR544023.1:0-240362 GCA_900536305.3 Caenorhabditis sp. 40 LS-2015
ACTGTTTGACTATAGTTGAATTGAAGCCAGCATTGATTCTGGTTTTAAGTATAGAGGTCGTGCAGTAGCACCTCGTTACTGCCGCGACACTGGGGGGCGGGGAAAGAAAGCCTACTTGGGGCGCTGAATTGTCGGAATTAGTGAATTGTCTGATTTTGTCAATATTCTTTATGAATGTGTTAAGATGACTGGACGAAAGTAGATGGATCATTTTCTGCTGCAGAAAGTTCTAACGGTATAAGTTGACTGATGGCTCGTTCAAGGACGTGTCCCTTGCACTTGATTCTTACTGTTCGAATTTCTCCATCTTTGGATGGCAGTAGTTCGATGATGCGACCTAATGGCCACCTGTAGCGTGGGACATTTGGTGTCTCTACTATCACGACATGATTTGGTTGTGGTGTAATGGTGCTGTGTGACTTGTTTTTGTATTGCGGAGTTTTGAGTCCGACGTACATTTCTCTGTAGAATTCATCCCATAGCTGGAGACGGATCGTATCGAGATGTTTCAAATATTCTCGAGTTTGTTTCTCGGTGACACTGACTTTGATGGTGTTTTGTAATTCGGGATTGTAACTTGGAATGGACAATTCTGCTTGGGGAAGCAAGAAATCGATTGGTCTTACTGCGTCGGTGTCCGAAATGCTGATTGGATTTGTTGTGATGGGTCTACTGTTAATGATACCTTCACACTCAATTAGAAGAGTTTCTATCTCGATGTACGATAGTTGGAGTCGTCCGATTGTTTTGTAGAACATATGCTTGACGATGCCCACAATACGTTCATAGATCCCTCCTTGCCAGGGGGCAAATGGTGTGATTTGTTTTACTTCGATTTCTTTGGATGCCAAATATGATGTGAGCGTCTGGCTGGAATTAATCATGGAAGTGATGTCCGTGTTGATCATGGAGTAGCCGAGAGTGAAGGCTGGAGCGTTGTCAGATAGAATGCTTTTTGGTGTTCCTCTGCGGCCAATGAATCTTCTCATTGCCATTAAAAAGCTTCTTGCTGTGTTATCCGGGACCACCTCGAGGTGGACTGCTCTTGTGAGTAGACATGTTGTGAGCATTGCCCATAGTTTTCCTGACTGTCCAGTAGCTGTGGTATAGCTGATGGGGCCAAAGTAATCTAGTCCAATGTGTTGGAAGGGTCTGCAAGTTTGTGTTCGAATAGATGGGAGTTCTGTGGCAAAGGGGTAGGAATATGGATGTCCATGTCGCCGTTTGCATGTGACACATTGTTTCCTGATTTTGCGGGTAAGTGCAGTGATTTGTGGTATCCAATATTTTTGATTAATATCTCGAACTGAGTCTTTGGGGCCTTGGTGCAAGAGGCTGTGATGTGAATCCAAGGCGATGAGCGTTGCCAGAGGATGTTTCTTCAGTATGTAGACAAGTGATTTTGGCATATTTTTGTGTTTCTTATTGACGTAGGAATTGCTATAATGATAGATTCCTTCATAATCTTGTTGAATTTGTTGGTTTGTCGGCACTTGAATGTTCAAGCGGTCTGCAGCATCAAGATAGTGATCTCGAATAATATATTTATGTGCGATGGTACGTTTAGTGACTTCATTTGTCACCAATGATGCCATCGCGAATTGCATCATATGTGAACTCTTCCAACTGTATGGCTTGTTTTTTAATCTTTTGTTGCGAGCTTCGACAACTTTGCAGATCCATCTCATGACTTTTTGCATGACTGTCACTAGTTTGATGAGGCTGTTGGTGCGTTGGTACGGTACAATCGATGTGTATGATTCGTGTGAGAGTAGGTTTACTGACTCCGTGTGGTATGGTGCTGGTTGCTGCTGAGCGGATTGCTGCTGATGGACGCCAACCACTGAGCAGTGAAATTCTTTGGGATCTTCTGGGGTTTGTTCCAGTGCTTGAGGCCATTGAGTCTCTTTTAGTAGGAGAAATGGTGGCCCGTGGTTCCACATTGTACTCTGTCTGAGTTGAGCGAGGGTAGCACCTCTGGAGGCAATATCTGCTGGATTTTGATCCGTGGGCACGTAGCGAAAACTCGGATGAAGATTCTGCTCTTCGAGGCGCTCTCTGACCCGAGTCACGCTTTTCACTCTTGCTTGAACCCATTTGTCGAGGGACTTGTTGTGTGTGATCCAATGGAGAACGGAGGTGTTATCGCAAAAGAAGGTGATGGATGAGATGTCTATATTTAACTCTTCTACACATGTTGCTGCTGCATTTGTTGCTATCAGTAGTCCGAGGAGCTCCATCCGTGGGATGGTTAGATTTTTACATTGTTTTGGCCGTATTCGTGATTTGGAGAACATCAATTTAGATTCAACTGTGTCGTTGATGGATTCGCAGCGAAGATAAACACATGTTGCGTAGTGCTCTTGGGAGGCATCTGAAAAGATGGCCAACGATGCTTTTGAAAATCCCTTCTTTGGTGTAATTTGGCGTGGGATGGTCCAAGTCTTTTCAGTGAACATGGCGCGGATTGATTCATATTCCGGCATCAAATTTTGCGGTATAGGATCTTTCCATTTGATAGGCGTTTCATGTACTTTTGACATCAATGATTTTATCGGCACCACAATCGGTGACAACAATCCTAATGGGTCATATGTAGACGCTTGAAATGATGCTAATTGTTTCTTGGTGGGTATCCCTGTGGGTGGAATTGCAATCTTGATGGTCAGCGTATCTTGGACCGCATCCCAACTGTGACCTAAGAACTTGCATGTGGTGCTCTTGGCTCTGTCTTCTACTGGTATTTGTTCCATGATAGTCATATCATTACACATGAATTCTCTTGGATTCATGTGCATTTTCCCGAAAATTGTTTTTGTCAGGTTATAGAGCCATAAGATCTCTTTTGTTGTTTTTGGTGTGAAGGTAATATTGTCAACGTATAAGTTCTGAGTGATCTTGTCATTGATGGGGTGAGGGTTCAGCTCCATGTACAGGAGTATTGTGATTGCCAGGAGGAATGGCGATGCCGTTATCCCAAACGGGAGTCTGGTGAATCTGTACGTGATGATGTTGTCAGGTGTGGCAGGTTTGGATGGGTTTCTTAACCATAGAAACTTTGTGACATTTCTGTGTTGAGGTTGTACTCGGACCTGGTGAAAGGCCTTTTCCAGATCCGCGATTAACAAGTATGGTTGTGTTCTTGATCTCAACAGTATACCCAGAATCGATTTGAGGATCGATGGTCCGGGGTGGATGCAACTGTTCAAAGACAGTTCATTTTTCATGTGGGAACTGGCATCGAGGACGATGCGCAATTTTGTTGTTAGGGACTCCAGTTTGACTATCACACGGTGTGGTATATAATAGTGGGGCCCTACATGTGCTTCCGTCTCCGGAACAAGCTCAATGATACCGGAGCGAAGCTGTTGCTGGATAATTTCGTTGTACGCTTGGAGATCTTTGACGTCTTGTAACTGTCTGAGTAGTGCAAATAGGCGTTTTACCGCGACTAAATAATTGTCTTTCAGGTGCTCCTCTTTGCCATTAAAAGGAAACTGTACGTAGACTTTGTTATCTGCGTCTCGTATTGCTGTTGACTTGAATTGTTGTATGAGCGCGTCGTTAAGCGTCTTTTTTCCTTGAACCGCTGGTGGAGGTTCGATGCCGAGCAATTCAAGATCCGATTGTTGCTCGAGCAATTGGTCCAATTTTGTTTCTGTGATGGAATTTCCTGGAGATATGGTTTCGATCCATACTCCTGTGTTCGGGATTGGACTTGTGTACTCAGATGTGTCAAGAAGGAGAATAGTTTGGTCTGTCTTCTGATGAGGATGTGCACTCTGGGTACTTGTCTCGTTTTGCGCCAAATTTGCGAGCCGTAGCTCTTGTGGATCTGGTGTAGGATGAACTATGTATCCTAACCTTGTATCGTCTACAATTCTACCGCTTGGTAGGGTGTATCTAGTGCTGGTGGCTAGAAGGTTTGTGAGGACGTTATTCCCGAGAATTAAGTCTATTGGTCTGCCACTGAACTTTTTCAACGCCATTAATTGCTGGGGATCAATGTCCTGTGTTGTTAGGAATCGTGAATCTTCTTGTGAAAAATTTGGGGGTTTGACTCGCGTTGGTAAGTCATCATATTCGGGTATGGTTGTACTCCAGATTTGTCCGTATTTATCGCGAAAATCGAGTCTGTAGATCTTTATTTGTTTTGGACCTGAGGACGAGATGAATCCTTTGAAGTTTATCAGTCGTTGTTCATGAATGGGACATCGCAATCTTTGAGCAGCGGCTGTTGAGATGATAGAAGTTGTTGCTCCACTATCGACTAGTGCATTGACAAATGCTCCTGATGGTGAGCGCAGTTGTAAAAATGGTAGTGTGTAATCTGGATCAGATACAATAGAAAGATTGAGAATGATGGTATCCACAGATTTGTTGTGACTTTTGAAAGGTTTGTTAACTATGGTCTGATCGGGACCTTGCTGATCTGGAGGTGGGATTGGTGTAGATGGGATGTGTGGAAATGGGTTTTGTAGGGATGGGAACTTATTGTTCCAACCTTTGTGCACGAAAAAATTCCTTGAAATTATCTGTGTTGACCAGAGTAATGATTTCCTGAAGTTTGTCGCGTTCAGTACAGATCAACGTGTTGTGTCGCTTTTGGCAAATGCTGCAAACGTAACGTGACTTGCAGCTGGTAATGGAGTGTGTGTCTGAGAGACAATTGATACATCTTCCGTTTTGGACAGTTGCTTCAAATTTGTCCTTGTTCGGCAAGGGGCATCTGAGTGCCTCATGTTTTTCATCTTTGCAAAACAGACAGGGTTTCAACAAAAATGCGGATTTCGGTTTGTCTTGTTTCTCAGTGTCTGACTGTGGAGGTTGGTAATTCTGTCTTTGAAAGTTCTTTCGTTGAGGGTGATCCCTTTTTGGGGTTTGTTGTTGTAACTGGTTCGCTGAGGACTGCTGATTGTGAGATTTGAACCCTGTGGCTTTCAGATGATTCACTTCCGTTGCACACACTTCAGTGAGCGGTGTCTGCTCCTTTTTTCTTTTCTCTGCTTCGTCAACTGCTCGATTTTCAGAAATCAATGTTTGTACGAGGTCTGTGGTCTGCATGAATGACAACTGTTTCTTTCTGTTTTGTTTGACTACTGCGCGCATTATCTTGGATGGAAGTTTTTCTACAAATGAATCCACTATGAACGGATCATTGATGCTAATGCCATGTTTCTGTAAGGAATTGATAACGCAGATATGCTTCATGACATCGCGTTCCATCTGTTGGTAATCGGTTTGATGAACCGTCAAAGTTTTGTAGTTTTCCATGAGTTGTTTTCTTCTGTCTGTGCTTCTATTGTATACCTTTTCAAGGTTTGACCGAAGGTCATCGTATGCCTCTTGTGACAGGTCATCCGCCGTAATGAGTTCCTTTGCTTCGTCTTCAAGGAGACTGATCAACATGTTGTGCTTCATAATTATATCTATGGTGGGATTGGAGTGTACTAACGAATTAAAGCGGGTGATGAACAATTTGTAGTCGTCTGGATTCCCGTTGAAGGGTTTGATGGTCTGCAAGATATTGCTTATGTCGTTCGATGGATAAACGATGGTCTGAGTTGGGGATATTATTTCTGGGCTGGCTTTTGGTGAAGCTACACTTTGAGGGCTGACTTTCGGTGAATCGAGAACAAGGCTTGGTTCGCTGGGAGAATATGCCAAGGGAGAAACTGCAGTTGGAAGAAACGACTTCAATTCGCCAGATTGATTAGTGTCTTTGTACAGTTTATCGGTTGGTGACGGCTGCTCGAACTGAGCCGACAATGTGTGCTGCTGGTCGAGCTGATCTTGAACAACTGCGAGGTTGTTCTGAATCGCCTCCATGCTGTTGATGAGATGGTTTTGGACCTGATGTAACTGATAGAATTTTGAGTCTATTTGTTTCATGAATGTCGACAACATACTGTAGAACATTTCAGCCTGTGCATTATCTTTCTGGTTGAAGTCTGGATTTTTAGACTTCTTGTTTGTTTCCTGTGTTCGACGTTCAGGTGACTGAGAACGAACATTTTGTAGAATGGGTGTCTCTGGTTTGTCGGAGAACTGAGATCTACCATCATTGCTGCCGTGCTGGCTATTGATGGATGGAAATTTGGACAGTTTTTCGTTGAGTCTCTGCTCTACTATTGGAATGTTGTCATCATTTTTTGTTGTGCTGTGACGGAACGCCTCCTCAGGCAAGACTTTTGCAATCTCACTGAGTAGGTATTCCATCTCCTGCGTCAGTCTATCATATTCTTTCTCCTTGATATGTGCAGACAAGGCTAGAAAATTTGTGGTGAGGGCGTCTGAGCTGGACGAGAGCGCTTTGTGGTGTTTGACCAATTGAAGTGCTTCGCTTTCTGACTTGTTGAATGCTTCGACAAACTCAGTCAGCTTGCGGTAGCCAGTTTGGATGACGGATGTGAAATCAGGATCGTTCGGATGTTCGAGGGTGAACCGAATTTCCGAGATCAAAGTGCTGGCTTTGTTTGCACGCTTGGTGAACAGCGTTTTTGCTGGTGCTAAGTTTGTCCACTTACCAGGATTTTTTGTTCCAAGGGATCCCTTCGATTTGCTTTTCTTGGAGGCAGTCGATTTGGATCCTCGGGGCGAGCCATCCTTGGCAGTGGTTTTGGCTTTCCGATACTTGGTTGCTTTGGAATTATTGGAGCGATCTGCAAAAGCTTAGCAATTTTTTCGTTGCGTTGCGATTTTTCTGCATGTTCTGTGCGGGATCCCATCAAGCTCGTCTCTGTCAAGTTTTCAAGGAGGCTCGTAAAATATGCCAAAATCACTTGTCTACATACTGAAGAAACATCCTCTGGCAACGCTCATCGCCTTGGATCCACATATGGAGAAGTGGCAGTTCTCCCATCCAGAAACTCACTGATTCTGGTCATTCTTACCCTTGATCACCACAAGATCAATATCAAATGGGTACTCACATTCAACCACTGAACCACACTACAAGCACACTGAGGAGGCTCAGTCGTCAGCAGCACCGGGAATTCGTACTAACTAGAGGAATGGATTGTCTGGACGTTTCTCGTAATTGTCTGGACGTTTTCCGTAATTTCAGCTCCTGGATTTATGTCTAATCCTATCTGTGTAAATATATTTTCATGTATTGTTACAGTGACGATTCAGTGAAATCTAAATTGTGTAAGAATTCATACTTTGCGGTGGTGATTAAGGGGGTTTGTATTGCGGTGGTGGTTCAGAGGGTTTGTATTGCGGTGGTTCAGTGATTGCGATAGATTCTAATGATTGATCTGGTGTCCCGGAGATTTGTTGTCGAGAACTGCCACTTCTCGCTATTTTGTTGTGAGTGACTGATGTTTTATTTGAGAGTCTCTGGATCTTCCTTTGCCTTTATTGTTATATGTGAACTGTGTGATCTCTCCTTGCCACCAACGGTTCCAGCATGGCTTTGTGTACCATGGACCCGGTCGATGCACCATGTTTCCGCACCCTCCTGGTGGTAAGGACGGAAAATGGGGAACAAGGATATAGGCAAACAGTTTATTGATAAGAAAGAGTTCTCTTTACCTTTGGGAGTAGAGGACCGGGAGCGGGATGAGCTGGCATCCTTCGGAGATCGAAGAAGGTCCTCTTCGTCCAAGCGCTGGGCGTCGAGCTTCGGAGGCGTGGGGCGAACGGACATCGGGACGGCTTCGGAGAGTTGGAGACTTGTAGTCAGGACTTCTCGGGATTCTGATTCTTCTGGCGATTCCTCCTCCTTTTATAGCATGGGTCGCCGTGGGAGCCTCATTGATCGAGCGAGGAGATAAGAAGATCGGACGTGCAGATAAGACGATAACGATCAGTCACGGATTCCAGGGTCACGGACGATAACTCGACATTGGGGAGAGCAATAATAACTGTTTGACTATAGTTGAATTGAAGCCAGCATTGATTCTGGTTTTAAGTATAGAGGTCGTGCAGTAGCACCTCGTTACTGCCGCGACACCCCGAAACTATTTTATATTTCAATGCACAGACCCATCGAAAGATAATAAAAGTGAAATTGGAATTTTTAAAAAGATGCTAGTAAAGTGGTGTAATTAATGAAGAATAGTTGAAGGAGGCAAAAAGTAACGCTTCATGCCAAAAGTGCAAACAGAGGAGCGCTCCCCCGTCCGAGCAGCGGTGGCCCAGAGAAGAAGCAACGTTTTCGAAAAGTGTGTCAACAGTTTAGCAAATAGATTTGGCACTACTAAGTACTTGGCAAACAGTATATCACCTATAGGGATGATACCACACGAAGAAGAGCACCCTGAGCAACAAGAAGAGGAGACGGATTACATTTGATTCGAAGTAGAGGGAAACATGAAATTAACAAAAAGACGAGTGTAAACAAGTAGAAATGCTCCAATAAATTGGTGGTTTGATGATAAGAGGGAAGACGCTGAAAGTGAGAGAATATGGGTATGTACAAATATGTTTATCGTTTCGGAACAAGCGAGGAAGGAGAAAAAGAGAAAACGGGAACGTCTCAATAAAAACGGTTTTGAGGAATAGGGGATGGTGAGAAGACGGTCGTTTCATGGAAGATTTGTGATGGATCTCTACAGTTTATTATGAAAACGATGGGAAAGAGATTTTGGGAGAGAAGTTAGGGGTCTGCTCGGTGAGATCAAAACTAACCTCCTGAATCAAAACAATGGGGGATCTGGTTCTATTATGTAAATACTTGTCATTAAAGCGATGTTCAATATACCATCTTTCAGAACTTCGGGAAGGACTTTCTGAATGGTGACGACTTGGAAACAAACATTGACAGATTTCAATTACTTGAACTTTTCGAGGTGCGAACCTTTCAAATTTTGGAGATCGGGTCGATTTTTTCGTGCGATATATCAGCCAAAGGGTGACGAGAATATTGCACTGTTTCCGCAACATGTATTTAAAAAAGTTAAACTAAATAACATAACTGCAGAATACTGATGAAATTCCAAAATTCAAAACGCTTTCTCTCTCCCAAAAACATGGGCCGAGAGCCAATTTGGAAGAAGTGGTGGGAAGCAAAAGGAGATCGAAGTGAGGGGCGTGGGAGCGGAAAACCGGCCACTAGAAATTGCAGCTAATTTGGTATTGAATTGAGAGAGAAAAACCTAACAAACTATGTCTTTTCGTGTGGGTTTTTGCTAGTTTGTTGTTGTTTAAATAGTTTCTAAAATTGGGAAGCTAAAATTAGGAAAAGAAAATGTGTACCATTTGAGGGCAATTGGAAGGAAATGGAAGTTACATCATCATCATGGGGACCTTCTCTTCAGAAACACAAAAAAGGCCAGTGATCCAATGTGTACAGTATTGTGCAATACTCGTAAAAACAACGAGAGGTGTACTCTGTGGCGTAAGAAAAGAAAAGAGAGGAGAGAAGAAGGACAGGTAATAATAAATATATTAACTGCAATCTCGGGAGATCCAGCTGACTCTCCGGGTGTTGGATGAGAGGTAGTGGAGTCTATTTAGGTTCCATATGAATTATTTGAATGAGGTTTTCGGGAAGTGAGCGGGAAATGAGCTGCCGGTGAGGATTTATTAAAAGGAATCTGAACGGCTTCATAAGTCAACAATATAGGTGAGGTCTTAATGAGGTCAGGAGAGAAACAGGAAGGTGCTATAGATGGTTACAAAACTTTTATGACCTTCCACATCAGTTTGAGATAACGATGAGAAAGAGCTTATGATAGTTACAGAAGGTTCCCCGCAGTGTTCACCGAATCTCGGTTCCCTGACCAGGAAACCCGTTTTAGACGCACTCTGAGAATTTCCTCTAAATTTGCTCATTTATAGAAGAGAATCAGGGCTTTCGAATGCGCTAGGTGGCTACCTGCACAAACTTCTAGAAGTCGAGATATTCGTGTTGAAAGATGAAATTTTGCACTAGAATGCGTCCAGGAATGCAAATTGTCACCTTTCGAGGCGAATATCTCGACTTCTTGAAGTTTGTGCAGGTAGCCACCTAGCGCATTCGAAAGCCCTGATTCTCTTCTATAAATGAGCAAATTTAGAGGAAATTCTCAGAGTGCGTCTAAAACGGGTTTCCTGGTGAAAAGGTATTCAAAAAAAGGTAAATTGCAATTTTCGTTATATTTGCCATGAATACTTTTAGTGGTCTAGTTTTTGATATCTGTTACAGGAGCCGAGATGAATTTGAAAAAACTTCACGACTACTCACGAAAAATTTTCAGATATCTAAATTTTGAAAAAGGTCGCTGTCGAAATGCTGGAAAATTGTCTTAAATAAGGGTGAAATTGTTCTACTTCTTAAAACAACAACTCCAACATCTGAGCTTTTTCTAGGACCTTCCCAGATCTCGGATTACACCAACACACTAATAATAATAAATTAGAAATTCGGTTTCCAAACACAGAAGACAAATAAAAAAGGTCAGAATTCAGAGCATGAGAGCGGAAATGATGAGCAAGAGGAGAGGAGCAGGTGACAATTTGCATGAATTATACAGCCGATCGTTTTGAGGTTCCACCGACCATATGTATTGCTTATTGTTGTTGACGTTTATGGATTAGACAGACAGTCGAAGGAACAGATTGACGAGGAGAGGAAGGACCAACATTTTACAATTTAGACAAATGGAGAATCCTCCTGGATCCATGTCTTCTTGACCTTGCAGTAAGTGAAGAAGACAGGTAAGGCGATGTTGTCGTCCACCAGGCGAAACGATCATTATGAGTGACACCAATTTAAGGCGGAGAAGAGAGGATCAAGTAACGAGGAGACAGGGTGCAACAATAACGGTGCGCCCGGGGGCCGGCAGATGGTCAAAAAGCCGTCGGAAAGCGGGTTTCGACTGAATAGGAAGACCGGCGGAGGAGATCTAAGTAGTTTTACCTGCTGCCAGGTTGAATGTAGGAAAGACGAGCTCAATCAGGTTTAATTGCATGAAATTGGAGAAGGTTGGGATGGTGGAGAAAGGTACATGTTTCAAGAAAAGTAGAAGAAATGTAAAGTTAAAATTCATTTAAAAACTTGGGGATACTAAAGGGAATTCATAAGAAAACTAAGGTTCTCAGGAACAAAGCTGAAAAGCGATGTTCAAGTTCGACTTGGAAGACTACAAGGTCGCCTCTTATCTTCTGAAGTCCACAGTTAACTCAACTGAATGAATGGATTTATTGACAAAATTAGGGACAAAGGAACAACTGTAGTTCTAACTCAGGGAGCAAGACGATAAAAAGTGATAAGTGGTATGAACTAAAATCACCTAAAGTTCAAAGACTAACGATAAGACCCTTCCGTAGAAATATTATTAATCCCAAGACAATATCGCAAAGTTTCCAATGAAAACTTTGGAGACAAGACCTAAACATGAATCAGTGACCTTACACGAAACCACAAACTAGTTAAGATAAAAATCTCGTCTCGTTTCTCTCTGCTTCCTCCAAATTGCCACCTACCTATAGATGTCAGTTATATACATACACGAGCCCTCCATCGCATGTCTCTCTCTCTCTTCTTCTCACACATACCTAATTACAGGTGTCAATATATTCGGATATACCCTGGCGTGTGTCTGTCAATTCAGATCCATGTCAATATCCGAGAAATATGCCACAAAAAGGTCTCGCGCACTCTCGACGGTAGGGGACAGTTCTTGGCATCGCGCCAAATCAAGAGGTGTCTTCATGATGGAGCGATGACAGGTCGAAAGGAATGAACAATAGGAGGAGGGAGTCGTGTGAAAAATTGATGTTCGTCGGCGATAAAAAGAGTTTTGCCGCCCATCCGATACAGTACGGAGGGAAAGGAAGGATGATGAACATGTCTCCAGAAGAGAGATTGGATCTGGAGATGAGATATTAGGGTGGCTAGAACATAGGGATTGGGAGATGAATAGAGTAGGCATTCGGAGCATTCTACAGGCAACAACGAGAACGTGACAAAAACTGCGCAATGTCAGAATCCTGGAACGCACATTTACGAATATCTGTTACGATATTCACCGGACTTTACCGTGTCTTTCAAGAAATTTTGTCAACTACAAAATAAAAATCTAGAGTTTCTTGATACATACAGGAAAATCGAGCTGCTGTCAACCATCTTTTTCAATACCTATGAGCAGTACTGTAAATCAAAAATTGAGAACTAGCATTTTACATGCTCAAAGTTGACCATTTTGCATGAAAGTATCGAGATATTAAAAACCGTCCTGCAGGTAAAAATTCAGTGAAACTTTTAGCTAAACAAGTTTCTCGATTTCTCCTTTTCGGACGTTTAGTGACCAAAACGACTAAATTATCTGTACGAAATTCGAGACCACTTCTCTCCTCTCGTTTCCCCTCCAAAATATGCAAATTCTTGGTCTCTTCCTCTCAAAAGTTTTTGGTGTGGACGGGAAGGGTGTCAAATTCTCGAAAACATAGGAACCATTATGTTTTTGAAGAGGAAGAAGAAAGCGAAAAGGTTTAGTGTAAGATAGAATTACTGCATCTGCAGACATTCGAACATCGTTCCGTCGTATCAGGGGAGGAAAGTTTACGAAGCATGTCGTTGGCAGATTTGGAAAGGTATTGGGAAAAAAGGACATTATGTGATGGTGTGAAAAAAAGAGAAGAGAGAAAGAGGAGATGGAAGGAAGAGTAAAATGAATAATGAAGTTTTATGTGAGGCAATAAGATTGATTGTTCGCAGAGATGGAGAGAGCAACTGCCTGAGATGAATGATACTGTGAAGTTACGTAAGAAATGGAGAGAGTGAGTGACGAGACATCTGGAGACTCCGGGTCATTTCAATTAAAGAGGGTAAAAACCAAGGCGTGATTTGTTGCTCTGCGGTCACAGTCGTCCGTAAATGGTACGGGAGAAGGAAGAAGAGGTGAGTAATCACACTTGTCCGATTGTTCAAATTCAGGTGAGCGGAAATGATGAGAGCAATCGAGACGGAGAGAAAAGAATGGAAGGGAAAAAAAGGTGAAAGGTTTTTTTGAAACAATGAGCCGGAGGAATGAGAAGGAGAAGGAGACGAGATTTGAAGAGTAGATATGTGGGGATCTTTAGAAAAGAGTTTTCGAATATTGGGAAAATGAATTGAAACTTCTTTGAAGACAACGAAAAACTAGAATCTCTGAGCTATAAATTCAAAGTTTTCAAAAGTCTAACTCTCGAATTGGTGCTACTACATGAAGCTCTTAGAAAAATTTTTCGACACGTACATTCTGGGAACCTTAGCATTCTAAAAATTCCTATTTAGACCATTCTCAGATCGGAGTCATCCGGTGACCTTCGGGGTACCTGGCTCCCAGTTGGAACGGTGCCAAGGCAAAGAAAGAGAAGAGAGAGAGACCCTACGGAAGGGCGCACCGTGTCATTTTATGGCTTTTTGTCACCGCTCTTCTGTCTACTCCATACCAAACCATCCCCTGCCTTCTTCTTTTGTGTATTCGTCTTCTGTATATTTGTCCTTTTTAGGACCGAGGGCTTGAAAATGGGTGGTAGAAAGAAAGGAGGAATCATGCAAATATGCGAATAACAATAATAATACAAATTAATGTGTATTGATTAGTGATAAAAAGAGGAAAGAAGGAGGAGATGAATTGTTGAATTCAATTGAAATCGACAATGATTAGCGCGACGCATTAGCGCATTATGACAGGTTCAAAGGGGGTGAAATGGAAAGGGAATAAAAGGGAAATGGAGAAAAGAGCCGACAAAGGAGTGATGACACACATTTCCACAGTTTTATAGATGTTGTTTGGTTAGGTTGGAGGAAATGGGAGAATGGACCCATAAGATTTCAAGTGGAAGATGGCTTAACATGAAAAGAAAGGGTCCGAAATTCCCATTAGTTGATGTTTGAATCTTCGAGACGTTTTTTGAATAAGTTTCAGCTTTTCAGTTTTCAACAGGAACTAATATTCTGAATCTGGTTGTCAGAATCAGACGTTAACAAAGAGTTGAAGACTTCATCAGAGTTCACTCCCTAAAAAAGGTCTTGAGTGTCTATAAATGAGAAAGGATCAGCAGAAATTCATTTTGATCGTCATCAAAAAGGTAAAATGAAGGTTTTGAGTTGCTAACATCATTCATTATCTTTGAGAAAAAGTTGGTCAGTTGTAACCCACAGTTTACTGGTCAAAGCTGACCAGTTCGATGCGAAAATCATCAGAGTTAGATTACTCTTGATTGGTACTGGGAAAATATCGTTTAAAGACACAATGACCGATTTGAACATTGCAGTTCTTTGTTCTGACCGCTTTGAAACCGACAATTATCCAAAAAAGATTAACTATTCGAAGATCCTCTCGAGGACTTAGGGCAATAAATTTGGTCAGCAAACGTATTCATAAATCTTCAAAATATTCGAACGGTCATGGTACAGTTCTAATTAAGCACAACCCTCCCACTAGCCTATGCCAATTAGCGGAATCAAGGTGAATCATGAGGAACAGTTCGAAGCCGAAAAGAGTTCTTTGTGTCCTTCATGAACACATTAAGCATAAATGGGTACACACAGAAAAAAAATAATTATTCATTCGCCATTTCGTTCAGATTTTTTGCCCCTTCTCTCATCACGTTCAATTTTCTCATAAATCAATTCGTATCTCATTGGATTTGACAGTTTTCACCTCCGATGCTGATCCAATTGAATTATTCTTTGTCGGTAGAGTAGGAAAAAAATACAAGAAAAAAAAGAAGGGAAGAAAGGATGAAAAGTTGGAAAAGGAGACGGAATCAAGAATGAGCCCGTCTTCCGTCTGGACGAAGAAGAAGCTCATTTGTGATTCGATTTTGGAAGAGACGGACAAAAAAGAAGGGAAGGGATGAGGGTAAAAAACTGATGGGGGAAAAGAGATGAATTAGAAAGGAAACTGAATAAATGTTGCACTGATGGCACAATGTTGCAGAAAAGAAGAGGAACATATTGAGAGGAAAGTTTGAAAAGAGTTGGAACGGAAGGAATGGGAGATTCAAAGAAAACTTGAGGATAACTCAATCAACAATGGAGACATCTAGGGAGGAATTTCTCACTTTTGGAAGCGAACGACTTATGTTTTGGTTTTGGGGAGAAGAAGGGGAAAGATGTTAGCAGTTCCACGACAAACAAGATTCTATAGAATTTAGTGATTCCGCTGAAATTTGATCGTTGAAAAAATAGAACAACCGGGAAATTTAAGATTGAGGGAATCTGATTCGGTTTTCGAAGTATTGACTACCGGAAATCCTGTAATATAACGGCATCACCTAACACTTTGATCAAATTCGGTTGCTGCAACAGATATAAAAATAGTCAAATAACAAATTGTTTCTGATATTGCCATAGAAATCTTGTAGAAATTATTTGTGCGCTTCTACAAGTTGAAAAAAGAAAGTCAAGACTGAGAAGTTTCGAAGGTCTGAAAAAATTGAGATTCGAAAAAAGTTCATCGTGAATCTCAGGATTCTCACACCTTTCGATTCTGAAATTCAAAAGTAAATATTTCGACAATCAGAAAAAGTTTGAATTTGGTGTCTTAAGATTGTGAAGAATGCTGCATTCAGAGGACTAGGGGCTCTTAGGTTTGGATGTTTCAAAGGGTTCTGAGTCTCTGCGATTTTCGAATCTGAAATTCACTAAAAGGCGAATTCTAAAAATCTGATTTCCAATTGTTTTGAAAACTGTACATTTTCAAGATTAGACTTTGAGAATTTCAAAAGTTTCGGTTCAGTAACTCACAATAGCATGGAAACTACACAGATTGAGAGCAGAAATCTTGAACTTTTAGGATCTCTAAATGGAACACATTTGAAGACTTGATGATTTTAAAACAGACCATTCTATCTTGAAAAACTGTTTTTCTAAAAATAGGAATCCATATAAATGTCCAGAAACCATTAAACTACAGAAGTTGAAGAACATGACAAAATGTGCTCTTGCTCTGTGCACCTAATGACAGGTTGCTAGTGTGAAAACCAACACAAAAGCCATGAGCAATATGATGATTTTTCGCGAGCCACTGTCGGCTTGTTAAAAGTGAAGAGCAGAGCTCGGAAATTCGATGACTTTCTCTGTCCGGAACAATCGGAGAGAGATGCCCTTCCGAAGCATTGCGTGTTTGTCCCGTTTCGGAAAGGCAGTTGTGTGGTGCCAGCACAAGGGAGCGATGCGTGGAAGGGTGGTTTTTGTCGATATAATTGTATGCAATTAGCTGTTGTGTGGAATATATCGAGTATATTCAATGCACACACAAAAATCAAGGACGAAATGGGAAGGAGAGAGTAATAAAAATGAATTGGACAATGCGGTTAGGAAATGAAATAAAGGATTCAGAAGCGGTTAAAAAACCGAAAGGTTACTGTCTAATTGAGTCTGAATGCTCTCCGGATGATTGTTTTTGAGGGCGAGAAGAATCAGACATCTTCAGAAAGCTCTTCAGAAAAGAGGGCTCCGGAACAAGCAGACGGACAGCTGAAACAACAAAAATCCTTTTTCGGATGGAAGAGGATACATCCTGCTTTCGGACATTCCCCTTCTTCAGCCGACACACACCGGCCGAATCATCGCTTTAATCGAATTACATACAATCGGATACAGAGAAAAAGAGAAATGGGAGATGGAAAAGAAACGGTTTAGTTATTGGGGAAGGTGACAATTGATTGGATCTCTCATAGAGCATGAAATGACATTGATGACACCTCTTTTTCGGAGTTCCAAAGTTTGTGGGGAAGAACAGAGGGGAAGAAAAACGAACTGCATTGTCAAGAACTAACAGAAGACACATGTAAGTGTATAGTTAAATGAAGCGTACTGTTATTTTGGAGACTGTTTTCAAATGAACGAAACGACCAAGTTTTTGGTTCTGGGGGAAGGTGTTGAGGAATTCATTCTTTCGAACTGATTTTGGGTTGGCAATGGGTGTGGCTACGGTTTCGTTCACACGAAGTTCCAAATTTCAAACTAATTTCTAAATTTTTGGTTTAAATTGGATACCAAGAACAGTGTAAGAGGCGTTTTGGAATGAATCGAGAGATTTTAAGTTTCTCAGGAAACTCGAAAAATGGATACAAGAAAGTCCAACATTCAAGGTATGGGAACAGCTGATTGAAAAACATTGTATTAAACAGAACAATATTCGGAACCGCATATCTTATATTTTTATTTTTATTTATTCTGTAACTCAAATCAGAGAGCTCTTGACAAAAACCACTTTTTTTCCCACTTTCTCCTCACAATTTATTTATAACCCCATGTACATGAAGATTAATGTGTTCTAGTAGTGTACTTCTAGGAATGTCTTCTAGTTTCTACATACAGTTCACCTTCCGGAAGACGCCACCCAATTTTCCGTGGAGAATGTCAGTGTACCCCATTCGAAGTGTCCCATCTGTCGGGGTGGCCTTCTTCAATGAAAACTACTGTCGCTTGCGTATGTGCAATGAACCCTCTAATTTATGTGTATGTCTTACAACAACGAATACGATTCAGGACGAAAAAAAGGGAAGAACTGAGAGGGGACCGAATTTCAAGGGGATAGTATTGACAATCCATAAATTACAGGGAAAATGAGAGAAAGAAAACAACGGGGACGTTCCGGGGAGAGAAGGGCAGCTGCAGTTGGAAAAAGATTTCCCATGAGAGGGAACAGTATTTGTACAAACAAACATTTGACGAGACATGACACATACAGGTGGACATGAGTGATGAGAATCAACACAGTTATATCGTTTTTGAATTTGAACGATTGGTTAGGCTTACAGGTTGTGGGCTTAAAGGATTCAATCAAGAACTAGGCTCGAGTATCTACCCTGATTGAAGTATGATGTGAAATGGAAAAGTGTTACAAGCCCTAGACCCTTTGACAGCATTCTTGGTTCCCAATAAACATTTCATAAAACCGTTAACTGATGAAGTGTTTTTCTTGAAAAGATCTACACTTCATTAGTTGACAACTTTTTGAAATTTTTAATTTTATCTTGTAGTGTGCCGACCTTAGGAATGTTTATGCTTCTCCCACTCAGTTTGCATAAAGTTTCGACACCAAAGAGTTAAAATATGGAAACGCGAGAAAGTTCATGGTGTATGAAACTAAAAAATACAGAATAAAAATCCCATCTCTCCTTAACCATTCGAGCCCATATTTTATCCACCGAAACTGGATTTCGGATCTTTTTTGAAATACTCTCGAAAGGTCTCCGAACACGAGAAGGTTATTAAGTTCTTTATTTCATTCAATCTTAACAAGAAGCGGGCTCTAGTACCCTTATTCCAGCACTATTTCTCTTATCTCAACAAAACTAATGAAAATTTAAGGCTGGAAATCCTATATCCTTATTTTGTACAGAGCCTGGGAATTAGCAGGAACAAGAAATAATAATGTGTGTTCATGAATAACAAGCCAGTACTACTACTACTCAAAAACAATCAAAATGCGGTAATCGGATGTCCACTTGTCAACGGATACATCGTGTGAATGACCACATGTTCATCCATTTTGAGTGTCCTCCATCATCATATCACTCCTTCTCTTCTTCTGAATTCATCAAGAAAAAAAGGGAAGAGTCTCTTTTTGATCAGAAAGGGCAGCCAGTTTTAGCGCTTGTTCCGCTCCATTTCGTTCTATTGAAAATGCAAATACATGGGAGGAGAGAGAGAGAGAGACCTCGAGATTTGATTCTATATTGTATATGTATGTATTTGTATGTACATTAAATGCAACAAAAACTGTTTCGCATTGAAAACCGCCGTTAAGTGGATGCTTGCTACTGCTGCTTCTCTCTGGACAACGCACGGATTGATGCTTACTAAATGTTTGTTACAAAAACGGAGAGATTTAGAAGTACATAAAAAGGAACAACATCAAAGAACGAGGGGTTGGGTTTTTTTTTCTAAACATCACTATTATTCTTGCCAAGTTTGTTCAGAAAAAAAATGTTTCTGTGACAGATAAGTTCCTCCACAGTGACCCTGAACTCAAAAATAGAACTCTACCTTCTTTCACTTTCTGAAAGTGTCTCACGTGAAAAAAAACACGTGAACCCTCGAAGAAAGCAAACGATTGTCGAGTCGAAGAGAATGCAAAAAAAAGATCTGGAATAGGTCAATTCGGTCCAAACGACCTACTTCAACCGTTTTTACTCATCTGAAGTTACTTTTTTCTGTACAGCAACTAACTCGAACGTAATTCATTTTCAGAACCTATCCCGGAAATTCATCCATTACTTGACATCGTATGGAATCGAAGTTTTCGATCGATGCCTTGTTGACGAGTCTATCAGCATGATAAAGTCCCAGGAGGCTATTTTCGAGATGAAAATCGATAGTCGAGTGTACAACGAAGAAGTAGAAATTCCAACGTTGATTATTCGACGACTAGATTTTCCTTCTGGTGAGTTATAAACCTTTAATAGCAAATCGATTTCAATTTTCAGAAAAAAAGAGACACCGTGCCATTATGGACAAAAAGTTCGAATCAATGTGAAGTTCACCGGACTGGAAAAAGGATTTATCTACACTGAGGTGTGCTTGAGTTTACTTTCTTGAAAAAAAAGAAGACCTTTGGTTTCAAATCTTGCTCAACTACTCACATTCCAGGCGAAGATGCCGACGATAAAGGAGGAACGAGAAATTGTCACAATTTCTCCACTGTTGAAAGGGAAGGCTCAAATTGGCAGTCAGAGGCCAACGATTATCAATTCGCGGGTAGGTTACTGTTTGTAAATTTGAAGAAGAATGAGTATTTTTTGGCATTCCAGATTTAATCCCATGTTTCTCAAGTTTTTTGAATTTCCTTTTTTTAATGTTTTCTGAACATATTTTCCCAACCGAGTTGATTAGAATCTCACATCTTTACAAACGAACATTTATTATTTGGCTGAAGTGTACTGTCGGAGATCAACAAAAAAAATCTTACCAATGGGCACACAGATAGGGAAATATTATTTTGTCTCTTTACATCTTTTCTCACAAATGAACGCAATACTTTTTTCAGACTTACGACTGCCCCACTTGCCACCCCGAGTCATACGAAAAGGTTCCAGTCGGATTCGAATTGGTGAAAGTCACAATACCATACGAAGTCAGAGAGACTCTCATGTTCAATCTCGACCCCCGATATGAGGATAACCCGAATTGACGGAGATGATGGATTCTACAATCTATTCCGAGGCGACCTAGTTGTCAAAATTAACGGGAAACCGTGTTCCAGAGAAAGTTTGATCACCGCAGAGTCGCTAGAGATCCATGAAGTTGATGTCGTTCGTCAACAGAGCTCTACAGTGGGGATGAACATTTCCTCGATACAGAAGAGAGCTCAGCTCCACAGCCGATCCAACGGATTCGAGAAATATGTCCTAGATGTTCATTCGGGTCGTTTCGATAATGAATCGATTGTCTTGATAAAGGATACAACGACTGATTCGAAGTTCAAAAATGGAGATATTATCGTGTAGCTGGATGGAGAAGTAGCTTATACAGCTGGATTATTCGAGACCATCAAAGATCGTGTTGGAGGAGAATGGAAGAGCGTATCTGACTGCCGAACGAGCAATGTTGGAAGAGGCAGAAATGTGGACTCAAAGAGCTATCAAAAATTGGGATCGGTGCAGTAGGAGCTGAGTTACAGAGTGGCACACACAGACAAACGTACGGAAGTTTTCAAATGTTATTAGTAAAGATTTTAATATTTCCGAATGCGATGTTTCAGTATTGCGTCACAAAACCTTATGTCTCCATTTCCTCCGAATTTCAGTTTCTTGACCTTTTTCGAAGTTTATGACCACATCACATGTGGGAAGCTCTCCCGAAAAGGAAGTCAAGTATTCGCGTTGAAGCCAGTTCCTTATCTTTTTAATATTCATGACCCCACCCCTTCATTTTCCTTTCGAAGACATGGAACCAGGTCATTTCGTTTTTGAATCTTTCAGATGTGTCATGTTTCTTCATCTTTTCGAAAGGAGAGTTTAAAACGATCAATCATCTTTCGCAAAGAAGACAATTTCCGTCTGCTATTCCGTTTTTGGTCCCGTTTTCTCTCTTGTTTCGATGGAGGATGTGAGATTGGCCTTTCCTGTCTTCAAAATCGAAATACTTCCTCAGAATGTTGAGCAGTTTCTGAAAGTTTTGTTGCGAATTAGAATGGGCTAAAATGCCCAAGTGTTGAAGCCATTTAGTTATACTTCTCTCTATTTCTCGGATACTGTATCTTTAAGTATTACCATATTTGTACTGGCTAGATCTTTGATGGCTCTTGAATATCACTACAAAACAACTCTCAGTAGGAAAATTTCCATCTTTGAAGCTAACTACGGAAACCCCGCCCAGTTTGGGACCCCAGTTCATTTTCAACTTCTTTATGCTCAAAATGTTCTTTTCTTTCAGCTTCTAAAAACTAAGAAAGTTCATTTTTCCACCTCAATCCAATTTGACATTCACTTCTTTTCCATTTCCGTTCGTCATCAAATATTCAAGTGAGTAAAAGTGTTATCCTTGAGAACTTCCTCTTCTCATCTCGAAATGTTTTTCCTTCTCGTGAAAACCAACAAAAATTCAGAACACGAGTTCTCCGAATCCTTCCTCTCTTCTCGACAATTTTTAAAATTCACCGCACACCCCCCATTTTCAGTTCGGAATATTTGAATGTTTTCTCTTTCTTCTCTCTTCTGCAGACACTTCATCAAGAATTCCCTGGACCGCTGGGTGGTAACAAAAAACAAGGAGAATAATAATAATAATGTGTGAGAGAGAGAGAGAAAAGTGACACACAACAAAACACACCCCGAAACTAATCAAAACAGGCCCGGAAAAGCCAGAAGACGCCCTTTTTTAAAGATTCCTGAGAACAACATTCCGTCTTTGAGCTTTTGAACATCCCACGTCTTGTAGTTAGTATTAATAAGCAATAAAAAGAGGACTTAAAAACCATTTCATTCATAATCGGCAAAAATGGGTTAGTTCATTGTTTTCTGATTTTTTATGAACGTTAAGGATTTGTTGATCTTATGAAAAATATAACACATTTTTTTATTTTCAATATCAGCCCAACTTTTTACATTTGTGGGCGATTCAGAGTTGTGTGGAATCCCAACTTCTGGCTTTCAATTTACCTTCACTCTCGATTTCCAACTTCAGTTTCCGAAATCTCAATTCCGCGCGACACTGGGGAACATTTTATCAATTTTGGGCTATCCAATTGTGCAAAAATTAAAGGGTCTTGAGAAAACGATGAAACTTCACACCTACTATTGAGCATCAAACACTTTTGCTCTACCGGTGCTACAAAAAAGCGCGTTTTCAACACTCGTGGATTTAAAATGGTCATTTTCGATCCGTGACCCAGTTCAGGGTTATATTCTGTGGCCAGGAGCTGAGACGTAACACGAATTTTCCGATTTCCTGATCACATCTTCTGACTTCCAAAATCCGGCCAGCGTCAGCTACATTTCCATCAGACTCCATCTATTTATACCCTCTCTGACTCTATTTTCTAAACTCGATTCTCCCATTCTTCTTCCCCACAAAAAAAGTCATCAATTTCTCCAGTTCCTTATCACTGCTATGCAAGACTCTTAACCCCTTTCGTTTACGATCACTCTGCACTTTTTCGGGTTTTCTGATAACTGATTGGTCTCGTCTACGTCAGATTACTCGGTTTGCACGAAATTGTGGAAATTTATTTTTAAGATTCTCACGTCATCGTTTTGAATGTGTCGGCAGGAACAGTGTCCCGTTTTTCTTGAAAAATGAAAAGAGATTTCTGGTTTTGGAAAGGATCTGAAACGCATTAAGGTTTTTATCCCCCGTGTCTGATGACCTCTTTCCTAATCTTTTGCTCTTTGAAACAGTGACAAACTTGAACGTTGATTCAGACGAAATGATCTATGTTCACACTTTTGGATGAGCTTCCGATTCCGAAAAAGTCGGCTTTCCAATTTTCTTTTTTCGCGAGTCTTGCTAACTGTAAACTGTTGCATCACCTGATTCTAGAAATGATGGTTTCTCAAAAGGAGCCTCGAAGTTTTCGATAATATTATCAGTTTCTGTTTTGGCACAAGTTTTGAGGCACGATTTTGTTCCGGACACAATCTGACGAAATTGACGATATCGGATATAGAAAATTTTGAAACAGCTTCTGAGGAAACTTGATCAGTTGAGTGAGCTTTAGGTCGTCTGAATCATATCCGTATCCCGTATTCTTCCTCGAAGTTGAATGCTTCGAATAGGTACAACCTGACACGTATGCTTTGTAGAATGATTGCTCATCCTCTTCTTGGCACCTACTGGTAAATCGGTTTATTCTGATCTGCATCCTCGCATGGTGTTCTGTTTTTCTATATCCTCATTTTCAACGTCACTTTGATTCATCAAGGCAGACAAAATACATGAAAAGTTTTCTGGTTTATCCCACCAGCACATTTTTGCACATGCAAAATGAAAAAGCTGTAGCAAACTTCTGACTTTTTGACTTTTCAGACTAGAAAAAACTGTAGATTAGGCGTTATCATCTCGAATCGGGTCACAAGATCCATAAAAGTTTTTCGTTGATGATAACAAGAAACAAAAATTCCTGTGTGGGTTACGGTAAGTCATGTTTTCTATTTGTGCTCTCAAAATGGCACCATGGATCAAGTTTATCAAAAGGGGAACGTCACACGAATCTCAATCGTTTTGAATGTCAAAGATGCCCTCTTCATAAGTCCTTCTTCTCATCCTAATCCTTCAGTTTCTATCGTCATTGAAACACTTTCTATTCGGTCGATTTCTTTCTTGTTTTTTCAATCATGTAGATTCGCTCAGATTTGGTTATCTGAGGTTTAATCTGTTACAAAAAATGAGTTTGTTTTCATCGAACAAATTGAAACCCTAGATTTATCGAGTCATGTGTGAATATGTTCTTCCTAATTTGTTGTTTTTCTTATTAGTTTTTCGTTTTCTCCGATCAAAGTTCTCCTTCTTTCAAGTTTCGTATACTATAAAGTTACACTCTAAAAACTGGTCCCTCTTCTTAGTCGTTTTTTTTGGTTTCAAACAAAAAGATATATGAGAAGAGAACATCATCAAATGTCAATTTTCTTCTTATTTTTTCCCTCATTTGAACCCCGAAAAAAACAGCTCGATCATCATTTTCGTTCTCTATTTTCTTTTCCATTTTTTTCATAGACAATAAAAAACAAGGATGTGGTGTCATTATTCTCTTATAAATGTATGAGAGCTTCTTTTCATGGGAAAATATGAATGGTTAAAGGAATCTTTTTTGGATGCAGATGATCTCATTGTCTTCAGAAAATGGATGCATTGTGTCTGAGAACCCTCAGTCTGTAACTTTTAGGTCTGGAAAATAACTTTTTGTGTCGCTGGCTTTCTGACTCTTCTTCCATAGATCTCCTAGCTGTATGGAAATAGCACGTATTTAGAAGTTTCGGACAAGATTTGTTGTTATCTTGTGAGTTTTTCCGGCGACCTATCTCTAAATCTCCCTCCGAAAGGATGCTAAACTTAAACGCATTTCCCGTAATCTATGATTACCCTTTCGAGTGATGATAGGCATTTTTAAGCATGGGCCGATGGTTCCTTCAGAAATCGGCTCTCAAGTTTCGTCTCTTAAAGAAACCTGTTTTTAATAGTCTCGCTGTTCCTAAACTTCCTTCTAGTTCATCTCCAATAAACGACAGTCCCCTCGAACTGACTTGCTAGCCGTTGTTTTCCGAATCATTGGAATTATGGGTTGCAAGCTGCGTCAAGATTCTGATAATCTTATCAGTTCCTGTTTTTCTACCATTTCTTGAGACCCGATTATGCTTGAGCACAATCTGAGAAAGATGACGAACTCGGATTTAATTTCTGAAATTGCTTTTTATGAGATTCTCATGAATTGATGGAACGCTTGATGTTTTCCAACTGGTGCTCATCTTGCCGAGTTAAACCGTTATCCAAATTTCAGGTCAATCTCTTAAGATAGGATTTAAAATCTGAAACACATGCTAATGTTATCTGTTCGTATGTACTGTTAACGAGAGAACTAGAACCAGTGTTCGGCAAAACGGAAACATTGGCTGACGGGAAGGGAAACGGAAGGTGGAATTCCCCCCAAGACTGGCAGCATGATCCTTCGAGGGTTCTAGTAAGTCTTCCCTAACAGCATGCCTTTTCTGAAAACTCAACCTATAAATCTCTCCTTTTTCGTAAGTTTCCATCCGCCAAAATATCCCACATATGTGACATCAAACGTCTCACCTGCAAAAATTGAATCTGTCTGAAAGATCCTTAATTGGGCGAGACTAGACGTCACCGGGGTTTTATGAATTGCGAGAAAATGAAAGGAGTCTGTTAAATTCTTCCTAACGATGTTATTGCTCACTTCCATGTATATTCCCTTCTATTTTATTTTCCTTTTCTTTCGACTTTTTCATCTTTTTCCTGGCTCTTCAAAGAGTACGTTCCGCTCATCTCAGATTTCCGTTCTCCCACGAAAGAGTCCCCTCTCGTTGACATTTTTCATGTCCTACGAGTTTCATCGAAATGATACTATTCCCGTCATACAGAACAATAACAATCCTGTCTGAGCTTTCGTCACCCAGTTCTTCGGAACCTGAAAGGAGGAAACAATATTACGTGGGCGACACTTTTTTCCATTACCGAATAATTATTCATGGCTCTCGTAACCCCCATCACATATCCGTTCGCTTTCCGAATGACGTCTTTTTCCACTGCTCCATCTTCTTCTCTTTATTCCATCTGTCACTACGACACTTCTGTCATCCTTTTGTGGAATCACCCTCCAAATCAAGTATTCATAAGAACTAACACCTTCGTGTAGGTCCCTTCTATTTTTCTCTACTCTTCGTTCTTCTGTCTTTTTGATGAATGAAAGACGTTTTTATGTGGTGAGAATGCCATCTGACGATAGCGAAGAAACTAATCAACGAATAATATTGACATACACACGCACAATTTTTTGTCAAACCGCTGACGTCTTCAGGAAGAATCGAATGGTTCTAGAGGCTACAAAAGATGGAAGAGTGTAGCTGTTGTTAGTGGCAGGTTCAGATCAGAATCAAAAGATTCAGACTATGCTAGCCAGATTCAGATTCTAGAATCTTCGAGAAGGTTTTCGACAGAAAGTTGGAAAATCGATGGACTCTTCAAACAATTCCAACTATGAAAGTTCTGTGTTATAATTTCGATGACTTCTGTGCTCTGAAAGTTGGAGCTTTAAGCAATATCATACAGTCTCCATTCATGCATTCTGCTATTCCTTCCAAGTGTCCTGTTTTGACCCTCTGAATCCCTCTAGCTGATCCAGCCCGAAATCCTCAATGAAGTGGTTTCGTTTTGTTCGCTTATCTGAACGACGTCTGTTTTTGAAGTCTAGAGTCTTCTCTTGAGGTCAAAAGTTTGATTGGTTTTTGTTCGAAAGATGACCAAACAAAAGAAGCAATATCTTTAGGACTGCATGTGATATATCCTTAAGACCTTCCGGCTTTTAAACTTGCAATTAGGTCGTTTTCAAACCCCTTTCTCCTCCCACCAGTTCCCTTCTCACGTGTTCCCCCTATTATCCTTTTCAGTCTGCCAATCTCATTGATGTTTGTTTCCCCCATGCATCCTTCCTCAATGACTGCTCCGTTTTTTTTTCTACAAAAGGTTCATACATCACGCAAATGATATCAGTTGGAGGGAAGAACCCCCCTGCTCGTCGACTTTTGCTCCGATATCAGTTGTGTTTTCACCGACTCCCTTTCTCTAATTCACAGACACTTTCTTCCGAGTAAACTGACAACAAATCAGACCGTAATCCGATTCTGATAACAAAGGTCACGTGTTTTCCCTTTCTATAATGTTCCTCCTCGTACTTTGTTACCATGTTGACGTCTTCTTGGATTCGCGATTCTCAATATTTATTTGCCACCCATTCAACAAAACAAACGGATCATCGAGGAATGCATTCGCGAAAGTATTAAAAAGTGATATTATCAGATTAAATCCTCTTCTCTTATTGAAAGAATTCAGCAAATCTGAGAGTGAAGTCAGAAACGATAGGTGGTCGGAAGTTTTCTTCCTCATTTCCTTCCAATGAATTCCTATCAATCATTTGGTTTCAATCTGATTCTGATTCTGCGAGAATTTTGATTTGATAAAAAAAGAAGGGGGAGCGTGATTTCAACCTCGAAAAAAGCAGTCAGGTCAAGGTTATCATGGGGGCTGTTCATTGATGCCAAAAGAAAACTTTTCAACTGAGTGTTGCGAAATTTGGGGAGCCAAAGCTACCATAACCGATATTTACGAGAATTGTCTTACTACGGCTGATTCAGTTATTACATATCAGAACTGCCGATAAAAAGATGCAGCGGAGGCATTTTTCGGCGCGACGTGCAACGAGTAAAGAGTATTTTCCAGAAACTCAAATTTATTTCTTGGACCTCAGGTGACACTCGGTTTTCTTTGCTTCTTCTGGGGTTGAATGTATTTAAAAAGTGTTTCTTCTTTGAAAAAATTGGGAAAGAGAAGCCATCTGCAAAAGATTTACCGTCACTTACATCAGCTTCATTTCGAGTCCTGTAAGTAACAGTTATCAAAAATTAGTCAACTTAAAAAATTTTGGATGTCTTAAACATTATATTAATGGACCACTATTTGATAGCTGTTACAGGAGCCGAGAAAACTTGGTCAAAGTGACGGTACGATTTTCCCATACGAGCCACATTCTTTCTAGTTCTATTCAAAAAATACCTCACGTTGGTTTCAATCTATGGGCTTCGTAGAAGAAAATTCGCAACTTTTAACTGAAAAATTTACGCTGAAACATTGGTTCATTCAAAACGGAAGAAGAACTGAAGATTTTCCGTCTCTATTAAGTTTTCCTCCTCTTGTTGGAGTGTGCTGGCATTTACCCTTACTCAATGGTTTTTTACTAAATGTCAAATTTGTTTAGAAAACACAAAGCAATCGAGAAATGGAATTCACTTCCTCCATGTCACCTGACTTTATCTGTTCGGAGAAGAATTATCCGGAGACTGTTATTCCCAAAACTGACGGCTGATCACTAATCTTTTCGTCAAAGAATCAACCCATTTTATAGTTACATTCTCCAGATCTAGACTCGAATCACTTTCTTCCACTACAAAAACCCTTCATAGTTATCACATTTCTCCTTTTTTCGATACCAGGAAGCAATTATTTCCGTGTTTAGTGTTCTGATTTTTCGATCCCATCTTCTCTCTATCATAAGTTTTTTCTTGACCAGCTCGTTTCGAGGAGAAACTACCTACCCTCGTGACACTGTATTACCCCCCAATCACCCATTCTCGTTTTTTTTTGATACTGCGCGATTCCGCTTCTCTCACACTCCCTTTCTTCCCACTTTTGACGTTATCAAGAATTAGAAGCACGGAGAGAGAGAGAGAGAGAGTGTACAGAGAGTGATGACGAGGAGGGAATTGTGCAACATTTGGCCGCCTCTCCATACTCATTTCCTTGATTTAGGTACTTTCTCTGAATACTTTTATTTTCAGTTGCTTCTTCTATTTCTGACTCTGTTGGATTTCCCCCCTTCTCCTTCTTATTCTTTCCTTCTTCTCTTGTCTTTTCCCTGCAAGCTCCGCCCATCTCTTCTTCAAAAACATCTCCTACCTATTTACTCGTTTTCTTTTCCTTCTTCTTCGTTCCATTTCCTCTTCTTTCTCATTTTGTTCTCTCGTTCCTTCGTTCCCCCGTTCCATTTTTCCCTTTCTCTTTGCCATTTTCGCCATCATCAGCATTCAAATATTTTTTTCAGAGTAATATAGCCAGTTGGTGGACGACGTCTAGAGGAGAATGTCATCAACCTATCTTACTCTTCTCTTGGTCTCAGCTCTTCTTCCGGTTGCCCTCGGTCATGAACTGGAAGATTACAGACCTGAAGAGGGCCTAACGGGGCACAATGGCGTCTTCCAGGTATGTATCACATGGGGGTCAATCTATAAGTGGAAACACGCCGAAAGCTATATTTAGATGGAGTACTGTAGGTGTACGTGGGAACGTAGCAAGCACTCCAAACTGATGACCTAGATATTTGATATTCTGTGACGTTGTTGTTTTCTATTCATTTGAGGTGCTTCTATTTTGGAAACCCTTGAATTTGATTTCTGAAGTTACACCTTCCCTATAGAGATACTGTATTAGTATCTTTCGAAAACAAAGCATTAGTCACTTCCTTAAATATAGCCAATCTCTCAATGACTCACATTTGCAGGTATTACCATGGACAAAGTACGAGCTATCTCTCATCTCGTCTCTCCATGCCACCGCCAACTATCCGGAAGTGATGAAGATGGTCCGAGACAAGCTTCTGATCTCGGACGTGGATCCGAACGACAAACGGAAGATCGAGAGAATGTTGAGGAGTCTCCGACCGCCGCCCGTCTTCAATCACTTCTTGAACGAGGAAGAATCTGAGCAGGTATTCAATGGAGTTTTCAAACTCGAAGCGTAGAAAGAAAAGTTTCAGGTTCGAAAAGCTCACAGTGAGAAGAACGTCGGCGATGTTCTCGTGGTGATTGCGAGCAAGCTCGAAGAGCTTCCGGACTTCCTGCGAAAACAGGCAGTCACCTATCTCACAAAACACACACCGACCATCCAACCACCAGACTACTAGACATTTCTGAAAATATCTTCATTTGTAATTCTCATGTATAGACTTCTGTATATCTACCCCCACCCGATTCTTCTAAAAGACCCTACTAATTCGCCCAAATGCTTGCTTTGCAACGGGTTAGAAGATGTAATTCGAAATCACCCGCAACTAGAGACACCTCTTCAAAACCCGATTCCCTCTTGAAATACTCTATGTACTATACACTGTTTCGTCTCCCTTCCATCAGATTGATCTGTTCAAACCGATATCCTTCACGATTCGATCTCTCAGCTCCTTCCTTGTACATCCCCTGGCTCGCCCCGCCCACTTTTCTGTCTGTTCCCGACACCCGAAACCAACTGTGTGCAGTTTTCAGAATAAACTCTTGTTTTGTGAACTTCTCTTTTCTACAATCATAACTCTTTCGCGGGGGTTATCAGCCATTCGCCATCAGTGTGGGCGGTCTCGACGGTAGGTGAGAGAGAACAGAGCACTCACCTCAGAATAGAAAGAGAAAGTGAACTTTGAAAACTTTCCATTCTTTATCATTCGTACTTTAACTTCTTACGAAGTCCCCAATAACAATTGGAAGAAAACACAGCATTTCAGGCAGAATCATTATTCTTCCCAGGAAGAAAACAAAGATGGAAGATTATTCAGTCATAGCTAACTCAATGATCACTGGATCCACGAAAAGAGGTACAAAAACGAGAAGAAGAATGCAAATGTACGTCATCTGGAACTTTTCTCATGTTATGAAGGAGAACTTCGCCATGTTCAAAAGTGGTCAGATTTCGTCTGTATAGGTTTTGGTGCTTTATCTGGTGCATCGGGGTTGGGTGCTGATCGGCGGTGTGATATCTATGAGGAAAAGTTGCAAACAGTAAAAGTAATTTTTCACTATTTACTGTTGCTATTCCAGCTTGCTGACCTCTCTCGACATGAAACGTTTGATTTCAATACGCTCGGAAGTTCCGAACGAGATGTACCGTTCAATATGATATACAATTTGACCGTTTTCAGTGCAAAATGGTCAATTTTGAGCACTTGAAAAAGTATGTTCCAACCACTCGATTTTTATGAAAATAGGTGAGTGTATTAAACAACTCTACATCTTTACTTTTGTAGTTGTCAACATTTCACGAAAATCGCAATCACGTTAGTTATGTCGCGTTTAAGATTGTCGGTCCTAAAGGGTTTTCAACTGCTCAAAGTTGACCATTTTGCACTGAAATTGCACTTCGGGCATTAATTGTTCAACTTCCGTCCAATCAGTTTGGATTATTCGAAGTTACTGAGGTTTTAGTCGACTTCAAAAGCCGTCTCGTTCAGAATCCGACCAACTTCCGACTTGAAATTGCCGACTATACTCGAGGCACAAACTTGAACTGACCGGATGTTAAAATCATAATCTGACGAGCATTCCTCCAGTTCGGACCAAAAGTTTCAACATGACACCTGAGTGTTCAGGGAAAATCAAAACAATCGAATCAGCTGGGCTAAATTCCCTATTGACCTTCAAACAGAATGCTGCAATTGCTACTAACAAACATTCTCAAGCTGTCCCTGAAGTTCACACCGAAAAGTTCACACTCCTCCCACGCAATCACTCAAAGCCTTTCCATTTTTTTTTCTTTGAAGATCGAACCTTCATCCATCAAAAAGCAGAAAGAATGTGGGCCAGTTGTTCGGTGAGAAGTCCGTGGATCAAAACGTGGAAGTTGGATGGCTTCAATTAGTTCACGAATAGGAAGATCAGATCTGTTCTTACGAAGAGGAACTTAATCTTCCATATCAACCTGCCCTTGGAATTCCGAAAAAAAACTGTTGCGGTAAGCAAGGCGATCCCTTAATTCATTTGATGAGCTTCAATCGCGAAGTTTTTGAACTATTAATTTCTTGAAAAATGAGATTCACAGTTCTCCTCCCTCTCCCCACAGTTTCTTTCTGTCAATCCACAATTCTCAACTTCGAGATGGACATTCATTGTCAGATATGGACTACCTGGTGTGTTTCCTTCAAAGTGATTGAGATGAACAAGATGCAAGGTGCTCCACTTTTGAACTCTTACTAAGCACGCTGTTCAGTTTCCCAAACACAGCTGTCGTGACCGAAGATCCGAAGTGTCTCGATCGTCGCGGCTCCATCGTGTTTAACACAGACGCAGAGATATCGGGAGACGGATGGTTGGATGTGAGTATTCAAAGGGCAACTATACACTTTTCATCTCTCTTTTGAAACCAGGCAAAAAATAGAAATGTTTGAGGATCGTTTCGAGTTTATGGGACAACTGATACACAACTGTTCGAGACACGGAGAGGAGATGGTGATTCCGTGCCCGTTGGGAAACTATCCACATCAATTGGAGTAAGAGTTCAAATCTGGAATCATACAGATTACGATTTCAGAGAAATCAGGAAGAACTTCCAAGTGAACATCAACGAAAACGGAAGAAAACTTTGACAATGTTTGCTTGCTTGAATTTTCAATCTTATCATATCACATGAAACCTGTGTCAGCACTTCTCGATTTAATTAACACAAACAGTTTCTTCAACTCCCAATTCATTCTCCCTTCGAGTTCTGATCTTCACTTTGAAAAACAAGTGATTCTGGATTTTCAAAGATCGTGTTGTTCTTTTTCCACAGTTTGAACACTTGATTTGTTTTTGAGTTCTATGTTTTGCATCATCACTGCTTCTTGGAATTCCTGACAGCTACAACACACTTTTGCAATCGAATCACACAAAATAACAATTTAGCAATTGATAAAAAAAATTTGTTCTACGAAATCACGTGGTCGTTGATGATTGATACCTGGAAACTTCTAGAAAACAAATTCCTTGTTCAATTGACAGTTTCTCTCCGTTTTTTGTCCTTCACATAAACAATAAAGGAATCCACACTTTCTCTTGTTTTCACTTAATTTTCCATTAAAGTTCATGAAACACAAATGACACATTTTGCAGGAAAAGGGACCGATTTTTCAGATTCCGAAGCAAGAGAACCCTGATGACCTCAAACAGTTTTCTATTGGTTTCTTGTCATCTTTCATTCCGTTCAAAGTCATAAAACGACAATGAAAGTTGTTGTCGTAAAATTTAGATTTCTTGAAAAAGTTTTATCTCTGAAATGTCAGCACTTTGTCGAGTTACGACCGGTCAAGAGTCACCACCTGTCAAAATTCAACTTTTTATCACTTCGAATTTTTCAACACCAACTGCAAAAAAAAATCGACGGAACAGCATGGAAGCATTGCAGATCGAATGCATTCGAAGCTATTGTGAATAGAATTCAAATGTAATTTATTTGAAGTATGGAAAAAAATGAAACCCTTGCTTCATGTCAAATGATAAAATATAGAAGAAAAAACACTGGCCAAGTTGTTCACTTCTTTCATCAAACCAGGAGGCAGTTTCCAGTATCTCCCTCCGGGAATTTTTGGTGAATTGGCTCATGCATAGAATGAAATGAACGGAGACTTTTCAAAGTCGAGATATTTGCTTCGAAAAATGGTGAACGATGCTTGAAGGGCGAATATAATGAAAATGCACCATCTTTCGGAGCAAATATCTAGTCTTCTAGGACATTGCGCCGGTAGTCACATATCATAATTGAAAGCGCACATTTCATTCGATGTACCAATTTACAGAAAATTCCCAGGGGTACTGGAAAAAGGGTATACTGGCTGGCTTCATGTGAAAACATTCCTTAGACCCGACCCATTTTCCAGAATTAGAAACTCTCCCTCTTGTTATATTTAGAGAGAATTGTTATAAGAAGGTCATTGAAGCTCAAGGAAACACTCATAAAATAATTTCCATCGAATTAGCCATGCGTGTTTCATCCTCGAACAAGGACAAATCAATTTGCAATCGTCTCGGCCCTGAATTGAAGATCTCCCACCGAGGGTAACCTCGAACACACGCTCCTTCTAGCTGTTTTTTTCGCTTTCGAACATTTCCGAAACTGTTCAAGGCGGTGTGATGATCAAGATGTGACTCTTGTGACGTGCAGAGTTTGAAAGTTCTAGACCATTCCAGACAATTTCAGCAGCATTGTCTCTTGCGACCACGGATTTTCTTATCTTCTCTCGAGGTCTCTCTGCTTCTCTCTCGATTCACGGGCGGTAGACACTGATAAGCCTGGTTGAGTGAACTTTAAACTGACGTCTGCACTTTTGAACCACGGTGTAATAAAGGATTCAATGGAACCTCAAAAAAGGTTTCGTGCCAGGGACAGAACACACACACATAAACTTCCATTAGGGGGTGACCCTGAATCATCGTCTATTCGAAACATGCACTATAAAAAAAAGAAAAGCCGTCCCATCTGTCGATTGCCGGTCGTTCGTTCGCTCTCTCCTTTGCCTCTCTCCTCTCTTAGTACATTCGGTCCTCCGCACATTTTCTTCTTCTGGCGCCCGCTCCTTGGCTCCTATTTCTCTCCCTATTCTCCTGCCGCTATCTATCGCTTGGATCTCTGTCTTCCACTCCTCTTTCGTCGTTCAACCCTAATCGGTTCTTCAAAAAAAGCAAGACCACTTCTACCAAAAACGTGCGTCTCGCAACGTTTCGGTGCACTGAGACATCAACTCCTTCGTCCCTGGTACGCATTAAAAAAAAGAGGAGAATTGTTGAAGCGGCGGACGAAGCGGCACACTTGCGGAACATTCTCCCCCCACGCCTGTCTCCGGTGGCAGACAGAAAAAGAGAGCAAATTCTTTTGCCGTTTCAACCCTTCACTCTTCTTTCCGACCACCACCATCGTCGTGACCCCAGCCACCTGCAGACATCATGATCCATCAGCCGTCCTCCGTTCCCTACTCTCTTGTCTGCCTCCTCCTGTTACCCTGGCCGTTTCGGGAAGCAGCTGTCTTTTCGAGACGAAACACTCACTTCAGGATCAGTGGGGTCCTAACGTGTCCACACCGAGAAGTGGGCACTAAGTGGTGTTTCAAGGCGCAGCTCTATGAATATGATACATTGTGAGTTGTTTCTCCATTTCTTCTCAACCTTCGTTTTTTTTTGCAGAGATAAAGATTTATTAGCCGAACATGGAGTTATATGTACGACTGAAAACCAAATCGAATATATACTTGACGGGTATGATGACGACGACGGGATTGGAGACGTACGTTTTTTAAAAGTTCTAAAAACGGATAACAACTTTCGACCTGACTTATGACTTTACGAGCTTCGAATCTAGAATATTTCCAATTTCTTGAGACGTTTTGCACAACAGTGTCAATCGAATCCAAAATTTCATTTGCATCGTTTTCGACCTGAAATTTCATGGCTATGAAGGGAATAGTGTTTTAGAATAATCTCCAAGCTTGAAACTTTACCTAAAAATATTTATCAAGAACTTTTATAAAATCAAGTCAAAAACCCTAAATTCATGCAAGCAGTATACCCTGTGTCTATGCTTTGTGCTCATTATCATTATTTGCTCTTGAAGTAAGCCAATTCGTTCGTACTTCAAATCAAAACACAGTTCACAAGAGACAAGTGTCGTCTTTCGTCGTTATGTTATCTTTGACACCCTGAAGGCTCTCCTGTGGAATTTCGAACAGAAAAGAGAGAAGTATTTTTGAGCAACTTTTTGAGGGGCCAAATTTCAACCGATCCTACAAGAAACCTTCCAGTCGCTGTCCCATAAACTGAAAATTTTCATCTGAAAAAACTATTTTCAGAATTTTTACGAGTTATTCACATGGTTCCATCACAACTGTTCATTACACGGGTTGATATATCTGGAAATTCATAATCTGTCTCGGGTAGCTGTCACGGAGACGTGAGTTTTGAATCCTTAATCTCCCCTCTTCTAATCAGTTTTTCTTTTTCAGAGACGTCGTACGGTTTCTACCTTACAATGTGTCAGTTCAAGGATCACGGGTAGACGATTGGCCTTAATAAATTATTTTCTCTTTGTCTCCTTTTCTTCCTTGTTGCACTTTTAAAAGTCTTCGTAATGTCTGAGACACTCGCAAAAAAGATGTGGCAGAGAGATAGAAGCGAAGGGAGGAAAACGTACATATTTCATTGGGAATGTTTCATCTCAAAGTGCACGATTCACTTGGGAATTCAAATTCCTTCGCTCAGCCATTTTTTGTCTGCGGACCGAAACGAAAAAGAGGGAGCAACACATATAGATTGAGATGGGGGGAAGAGGGACAGAATGATGAATGTCCCTTTCTTTTCGAAAAGAGAACACAGAGAAGAGGAAGCGAAGAGTCTTTAAATTGAATAAGAGGTTGAGGAACATGTTTATTGTTGGCATGCTAGGGGCGAGTCTTTGTCAGAGGCGGCTGCAGCATTCTTCTCGTTCGGCAGCATCAGATCAAGCATCAAGTGATCGATAGAGGCCAGTCCGAATAGTTTCGCTAGTTGAACGTCTTCCACTAAATCTCTCGAGATTGCGAGCATTGGAGGAAGTAGAAGAAGTAGATTCGCAAATCGGAGAGGCATGTCTTTGTATGGAGAGACAAACCGGACATGGCGTTCGAACGATTCCAGAATCTGAAATCAAAGATTCATATTTCCTATCAACAATCGCAAAATGATGCGTTTATTGATAGTTTGGTTCCGGGGATCCGGTGAACAACGATAATGATGAGTTCGTGACCCGAACGGACCTATAAAAGTGACATCTGGCAATTTCGAACTCAACTAAATACTTCAAGATGTGTTGCGGTCCAACAATATTCTTCGAAACATCAAGAAAAACGGGAGCAAAAAAGTGCTGCCCCGGGCGGGATTCGAACCCGCGACTGGTTTCACCCAACGAGATCATAAGTCTCGCGCCTTCGACCACTCGGCCACCGGGGCACATATTCTGAAAAATGGGCATCTTAGTCAAAATGGACTTAAATGGGGTGGCAAGAAAAGACGTAAGGGTAATCGAGTACGAGGAAGACGATAAGCAAATGAGATGATCGATTTGGGCAGTGAAAGTTTCGGATAATCAGAACTCGTGGGAGAAACATCAGGGTTTCTGATAATGACAGCCAGCTGGCATTGGTTCTTGTTTTTTTTTTGCGGTGAATGTTAGAATTTGCAATCAGTAATTTCGAAAACTTTGATGGATATTCTAGATTCGAAGATCAAAACTTACAGAGTTTCTTATTTCAAGTTTTCAGATAATCACAAGTTAGAATTCAGATGAGTGAAATTTTTTTTTTCAAAAAACCTGGTTCTGAAACCATTCGTATCGTTTGGGTAAGATAGAGCCTGGCGAGAACGACCAAACTCAAATCTCACATTGGATCCGAAAAGTAGAGAAATGACAGCTGGGAGAACCCAGAGGTGCGCATTGGGTACTCTTTTGGACATCTGAGAAAAGTTCGATGTTTCTAGCAACAGTTTCCTAAGCCTCTTTCGATCTACCTGATTACATTTACTCGCAGACCACATCACACATAAACTAATCCTAGAACTGAGGGATGAGTTTAGGAAAACTTCCACACAGCTGCTGCGAGAAAATCGATTCATTTAGAAGTTGTGCACCCTAAGATTCGGTTTTACCTCAAAATTAAACTCTTGTACCCACTAATTAACTATTTCGTATCCATGAATTTTTGGAACTTTGTACCCCTGAATTGTGGTGTCTATGAATTATTGTACCTTAGAGTTTTGCAACCAAAAATTGTTTGTACCCCGCTGTAACCCCGAATTATTATACAACTCGAATCAAATGCCAACTTTTTCTAGAACCAAAAACTTACTTTCTGTCTCATATCCTCCACATCACTGTACGATTCCGAAGATATTCCCTTTGCCACTGAAATTCTCTTTAGAGAAAAAGAAATCAAAAGAAATCAAACTCACATGGATCGAAAAAGGCAATTGCTTTTAATGCGATATACTCGACTTCGTTCATGTGTAATTGTCTCATTGGAGTCGTCACTTGGTCGATTATCCGTTCTGCCACTCGGCTGGAATATGAACGGATGATTGGTTTTGAAGTTTTAAAAGGTCTTCAAAAAGTTCGAGCTGGGTTTGAGTTCTTCAAAACTGGATGGATCTCACCGAATATGAAAGAAACTAACTTCATATCTGGAATCTTGGGACTATCCTTGTGTAGACATGTCTCATTCGTCAACCAAACGGCATCTGATAAATGAATACTTCGGAACGCTGCACACATGACAAGATGTTGAGCGGAAAAGTGTCTGAGGAGAGCCATCTGAGTATTAGAGTCAACTCTCTGAAATCCTTCGAGAACTTTTGCCCATTCGATCATCAACGCCAACTGTTGATTCATACTGTCGGTGACATCTACTGTTGTCGCCTGCTTCCGTGCTTCTGATGTCTTTGTGATCACTGTTGTTCTACAAAATTTACTTTCAAAAGGGCATTCCAGTTCTCGATGTGATACCGTAGTTCTCTGGTCGACTGTTCTGCTCTGATGAGAGTTCGAAGTAATGGATCTTCCCCTTCTGCTGCCGCCATCAACGCATTCAGAGGTCTGATTCTATCTCGTTCTGTTTGCACTGCTTCTCGTCTCATTCCCTTTCGAAGGCATACATCAAACCGGCATTTTCGACAGGAATTTCGTTTTGCTTGAAAGTTAGGCTTTTGAAAAGTAAACCACTGGAAAGTCCCTTAACCGAAACTTGTATCCTTCTACAAGACATTCGAATGAGACGACTGAATGTCTCTGCGTCTCGCAGAATTCCACAATCTTTCTATCCGGGCCAAGAGGATTATAAGAAAAAAGATGCACCGTGCGTACCGAAAATACAAACACACATAATAGTATATCGAGTGGAGGCGCGGAAGGAAAATTTATCAGACGGTGGTGCAAACATTCAGAATTTGTTTGTGTTTTGAGCAGACTTTTGGAAACGAATAAGGAATCACCTTTGTCTACTTGGCATTTTTCACCAAAACGGCATATGTAGGAGTGTCGCTTTCGAATCGTTCTCCGGAAGAATCCTGAAACTTTTCTGATCTGAGAATAGTCGCGGTGGTTGCGTTTAGGTGTGAATAAGATTTGGAATTTGCAAAAATTTGAAATCTTATTATATCCAAATGAAATCAAACTAGCGATCATAGCTTATGACAGTATTAGTCACGTTGTTTACAGAGAAAGTTCGTTCCATCGAAGTTGGGCTTAAATTGTTTCCTATTCTAAAATCTCTCCCCAGTTTTCACATTTTTTATAATTTGCGATCAGGGGTGCAACACGGGTTTGATGATATGTGGGTTCTCAGTCAGTGTTGTCAAAACCTGGACCTCGTTGGGAATCCTATCAGCTTGTGAAAGTTTAATGTAAATTTCAGTTTGAAACTATTGTAAACTTTTCGAATATAAATAATAACTCTGAAACTGGATGCTAGAAATTTCTTCGAGAACAAAATGAAAAAAGCGAAACAAGAGGTTCTCTGGTGAAACACATTATGAGAGCATGTGACGGAAAACTAGGATAACAGTGAATTTTTCTAAATTGTTCCCAATTAATGACCTTCCCACGCTCGTTCTTGTCATATCTGGAATTAACGGAATTCCCTCTATCTCTTTTGTTACTCCGAATCGAAATGCGATCCCTAGACTTGAAGGGGTTTTCGTGAAGTGGAAAGAAAGAAAACGAAACCCCACTCTCTCTCAAAGAATGTTGGTTTCACAAGCCTCTTCTCTCCCTTTCACTTCATTTACTATGTGCCATAACGCATTAGTGCATTGTTTAGAAGGATTCTTTATGGTAGAAAGCAGATGTGTCACGCCACATCGTTGTTTTTGCCCCATCTCACTCTCTCATATTTGGCTCTGAGAGCAAATCTTACCTTTACACCCATCACAACTCAGTGCTCCATAGTGTTTTCCGGTAGCTTTGTCACCACAAATCGCACAGAAAACGTTCTCGAATGAGTTCTGAGGACTGGGACTTGTTGATGAAGTGGCGACTTCTTCTTTATCCACAGGTGACATTTCTTCTTCTGTAATTATTTAAAAGATTGAATATCTTGTAGGATGTTATTAACCGTAGAACCTGTGATAGTGCTGCTACCCCGTCACCGTTCTCCGAGGAGATTTACCTCGGCTCGGACAGCGAACATTTTAAAATTGTCAACAAATGTGTTGTTTTTCATCAAGATCTACATTTTATTGATTGGGAACTTTTTGGAATTCTAAATGAGATCTTAAATAAGTGTCCTCGAAGAATGGCGATAGTGTTATCATAGTTTTATTATTACATATTCTACGGTCCCTCCCAATTCCCTACCAATTTTGATCTGAACGGGATTTGAAAGGAGATACATGACTTTGGATCGATTTGCAGTTGAAGGATTAGTGCATCAAGAAAAAATCTATCTGATTCCTCACGACCCTGAAATAACAGTCAGCAGTTTCTTTACGAAAAAAGAATATAACTGTGAAAAAGACGGGAGAAAAAAAGGAGAAATGCACCTGCTGTCAGAGTAAATATCAGATTTTTGAAATGAAACTTTTGTAGTTATGCTTGAAAGCTCTTCTCATACTTCTTTTCTGTTTTTTCTCTTTTCCATAGTATACTTCTAAGCGGTGTAACGTAGTCAGTGAAGCGTGAGGTTGCCGGTCTGAATGTTTACATAAATCAATCAGAAAAAAAACGACGAAAGTAATAAAACTGTATGCTACAGCTTATCTAGTGTCTGAGGATGTTCCTGTTCCTAATTGGAAGGGGGATGTATTATAGAAAGGAGAGGAAATGTCATCGAAAAACGTGCCACGAGGTGGTCGAATGACGGCTGACTGATCGATTGATAACGTCTAGTATGGTTTTATCGGAAATATTCCTGGGTACACTACAAACACAACCTTTTCCGTTCATCTGAATCTCAATTCAAGATTACTGTAAGCTTGTCCAGGAGGAGTACACAGTCAGATGGCCTAGAAACTCGGAACGCGTGTAATCCAGGTGGACAATTGCATTTTTTTTACTACTCAAGTTTTCTCAATTTTTTCGGCAGTTCAAAATTTTTTTTTTGAGTTTCTTCTTTTTTGAAATAATCGAAAGTTAAAAACTTTATAAGCAAATTAAAGAAAATCTGATCATCTCGTTAACGAGCTCGTTTACCGGTTTCATTACCAGCGATAGGGAAAGAGAATGCGTTGTGTAGTGTTGTCGCATTGTTTCTCTCAAATAGTGTGTCATCTTAACCATCTCCACACTCCCTCCTGCGTCTCAAGAGAAATATCATGACCGCATTGATTTTTTCCGTACCTTCTGCCTTCGTTGATCGGTACCACGTTCAACGACTAAACATTTCAATCTCATATGGTTTTCATCAACGAAAAGGAAGAAGCTAGTGGGAGAATCCAATTTTCGGGACGGCAAGTATCATAACGCTTTTATCCCCACAAATATACTTGATGGGCGTACCGAAAATAATCAATGAAATAGTCCCTCCTTTAATAGAAACAGATGTCCTTCCGGAAGCATCACTCGGGTCATTTAAATATTTCGGCAAGTTCCTCACAAGGCTTCACTCACCTGTTTCCGTCATTCGTCTTTTAGGTCGTTGTCGTCAATTCACAGCTGCTGTCTCTCGGTCTCTCAGCTCTCGAGTCTCACTCTCCTGGTTGTCGCTCACCTGCCGCCTGCAAACCTCCCCGACTGACTGCACTCTTCCCCTTCGCTGTCTTTCTCTTTGCCAACCTTTTTGAAATATTTCCATCGCTTGGGTGTATTCTTCCTACTGTCAGCCAAACACTATTTTCCTGTATGAAAGCAGTCTTAGGTGCTCGCCACTTGTTTTTGGTTAAATTCCATGTTTAATTAAAGTTCTGACAGGTTACTAATCCTCACATGTGGAATGCTTTCTGGTATTCTGTGGAAGAAACTAACGAGTTTTTAGCTGGCAATATTGAAAATGACGCCCAAACAACTTGCGGAAACCCAGGGGGAGGAGAATAGCCTGCTTGCCAATACCATTCGCTTTCGTTTTGAATCACCTTCTTTGTAGTGAACGGCAAATATATGCATGAAAATGTGAACCAAAATAGGTTTCGAACCCTCCTAAGAATTGCTAATTAACTCGGGCATCTCAGTTCTTTTGCCATTTCTCACACATTGTTTTCGACTCTTTCTTCGAAGCTTATATGGTTTGAAGTCTAGAGGAAATATGGACGTAGACTCCACTCATGAAATTTTAATCCAGTTTGACGAATTGAAGGATTGAGGCCATGGACACGCTCCTGGTTTGGTCACTTTTATTGACTAGGTCAATTCTCAAGTGGTGCAGTTACAAAAAGTCTATTTCAAAGTCAAATTCAAACATTCACTCAATTGATTTCTCTTTCTGTATTGTAAATTTGACACGTATGATTGATGAGAGAGAAATCGCATATACTTGATAGTCCAGTTATCGCTTCCTGCGCTTTCATTTTTCAACAAGCGTTCTATCTCTCTCCCGAAATTTTGTAAACCGATACTAGTTGAGCACTGGGTGCGGCTTTCTTACTTTATCTCGGGTTTTCAAGTCGCTACAACGAGAAATAAGCTTCCCCCACCAAAAAACTCGAGTGAGGTTTTTGGAGTCACTTGAGCAGAATAATGAAAAAGAAATGGGAAAAGATAGTTTGGAACATAAAAAAGTCGGTTCCACTTTATGATCACATTGTTATTTCTTCGAGAATTCATTTCGGAAAGTAAAAATATCTCATAGAGTTCTCTCAATGTTAAGATCACCGTTTTTTAAAGCGCAGTTGCATTGCCCACATGCTACTGGGTCTGCACTCTCTGACTCACATGTTCTCTGAATGAGTATTATGTCTCTTTTTTCAAACCACTCTACTCGCTTCTTCTTACCCCGTTCTCTCAATGTTTCTCCCAACAGTTACCCCACTCCTGTAACTATTGCCAAATATTTGACAGCTTGTCCCCATTTTCCTCCTAGAAAACAAGCCAATTAGTCTGTTGCGGGCATCCTAAACATCCGCGCTATTCACTTTTACGGCATGTTATGACAACGGCAGACTTGTCTTCAGAATGGAAAATAAATTCCGAAATTCTTGGTAGCAAAAACTGCGTTGATCGGCATGTTTTATGAGCTTTCTCATTGCGCCGTATTCCAACTCTCTGTCCTCTCTCCATGGAGCGTACTTGTTTCGTAATCTCTCTGATTCTCTTTCAAAGTCCCGCTGTTTCTTCAATATGACAAAGTTCACTTTCATCATTTCTCCTCGCATTCTTTCTCCGAAATACGAGTTTTTTGCCTAGTTTTAGGGGAAAAAATGGACAGAGTCGAGCAATTGAACCTCAACCTCCAAAATATCTTAGATGACGTCGACATCGACTCAGAAAGTTCTTCTGAAGACGAGGAGATAGCGAAAGAAGGTGAGCAGAAATTTCAGAGCGGATGGTAATTATTTTCGCCCATTTTTCAGAAGTGATTGCCAAGGCGAAAGATGCAGAAGACGTTGAATACAGTGAATCAGATTACGAGTATGATGAAGACGTCATTGACTTCGCAGAAGCTACTGGAGGTACTCGGATCTGTTTTCTAAGCTCGCAAATAGTTTTTCGTTCAGATTTCACTAAAAAGCTGAACGCTGCTCGTTCCAACGCTGTTGGCCCAAATGCTGCTCGAAATCGACTGACTGGTGAGTGTCCACTTGATAGACTTACATAAATCTGCCGTCGCTATTATTATATTTATGCATAAAGGATTGTTTACAGTTGATGTGGAAAGACATGCAGATACAAGTGAAGATAGAAAACGGAAACGTGTTAAGGACAGAGCTGACCGCGCTACCGTCGAGCAAGTGTTGGATCCCAGAACTCGGCTTGTTCTGTTTCGGCTGCTACAGCGTGGTAGTCTTCTAAATATTGACGGTTGTATTTCGACTGGAAAAGAAGCCAACGTTTATCATGCAACTGGGACAGAAAACGATTTGGCTGTGAAGATTTATAAGACAAGTATTCTTACTTTCAAGGATCGTGAGCGATATGTTACTGGAGAATTCAGGTAGTCATGTAACTCAAAATATTTTCTTTCTATACGTTTTTTTTTCAGATATCGACATGGATACTGTAAATCGAATCCAAGAAAAATGGTTGCTGTGTGGGCCGAAAAAGAGATGAGAAATCTAGCCAGAATGCATGAGGTTGGACTACCCGTTCCAAAGCCGCACATGTTGAAAGGGCATGTCCTAGTAATGGACTTTCTCGGAAAGAACGGATGGCCTGCACCTCTTCTGAAGAATGCCGATTTGAGTACCGAGGTAAAACCAGAGTTTGCTTTCTTTCTAGATCTGAATTCTGCGTTTAGGATGCCGAGTCAATGTACGTTGGACTTGTTCGTGATATGCGGAGGTTATACAGAGAATGCAAGTTGGTTCATGCCGACTTGAGTGAGTTCAATATGTTGGTACATGATGGGAAGCTGTGGATCATTGACGTGTCTCAGTCGGTTGAGCAGGATCATCCTCATGCTCTTGAGTTTCTGAGAATGGATTGTAACAATGTCAACAAGTTTTTCAGGTTTGTTAATTTTGTTTTTTCATTGCGTCACTGCTTGAGATTTTATGCAATGAAAACCAAAAAATCGTTTACAGAGAACTTGGTGTCAAAGTGCTGTCTGTTCGACGCTTGTTTGAAGTGATTGTGGATCCCTTGATGAACGTCAAGGAGATGGGAACAATTATCGAGGAAGAACGATCTGCAATAAATGTAGAAGACGATACACTCTTTATGAATGCATTCATTCCACACAAGTTAGAGCATGTGCTACATTTCGAACGCGATGGGAAACTTGCGAAAGACGGAATCGAAGCCAACAATCCATTCCAAAACATTGTTTCCAAGATTGATCTAAAAGGAAATAGATTCGGAGAAGGCAGCGACAATGAAGAGGAAGAAAACGAGAAGAAGTCGAGAAAAACGCGGGCTGAACCAACGGCCGAGGAGGTAGAAGAGAAGGAACGTAAGATTGCCATGCACACCCGAAATCGTGATGAGACCGCGGAAGAGCGGAAACTCCGAAAGGCAGCCGTGAAGGAAGAGAAACGAGATCAACGTAAGGACAAAGTCCCGAAACACGTGAAGAAGCGTGCGCATCGTCAGCACATGAAGTAAATGTAGGTGAAAGTGTTCGTTTTACTTTCTTTTAATTGGTGGGAATAACGCACTTCTCGACCATATGTTTCACGCGGATCCGTTCCCAAACATTTAGTGCATTCGGAAACTGTCCCCTTTCCCGGATATGTAGATCATCAATTGAGTGGCGTTCGTACTAATTTCCCCCTTTTCCCCCTTCTCCATCGTATAGACGGCCGGTTGGGACACGAATACGTATCGGATCTATCTGACATTTATCGCGTTTTTTGATCTACGTATGATTGATATTCGGTACGTTTCCTGTCTTCTGTTCCTTTTAAACATATTAGTGGTCGCACTTTGCCACGTCATTTTCCCCTTTCAGAAAGTTGTCTTAGATATAGAAAAGAAATCGAAAGCTAGTCAACAAGGGCGCGGTCTGAGTTATGCTCCCCGGGGGACAGTGTGATGCCTATTTTTCATGTTCTATACCACCCTTTCACTTTTCACATCTTCTGCCGAATATCCTCGTTTTCTCCCTTCTCTTCAGCTGATATACTGGAATAACTTTTTGGAACATATAATTTTCAGGTTTCATGCTTCATTGACGGTCGATTCTCCTTATCAATTCCGAGTGTGTTGGCAGTTTCTGCATCCGTTTTGTTTTTTGTTTTTCATTTTGTTATTGTTCCTTCTTATTCTCTTCTCATCATCATGCATTAATCCTGGACTCATTTTGTATACTATCGAAGATCTATAATTTGGTAGTCATGATGGAGCGGCCAGGAATCGGTCACGGTCTATCAAATTATCTCGAAGAACATTCGAGTGCTGCCCTCCTTTTTCCGCGACTGTCTTTTCCTGATAGTTGTCCGAAAGAAGAGGCTGTTAATTCGATTCCAATACCAGTTTGTTTCATGTTCTTCACTTCTATTACTGATTTGTTTTCATTGTTCAATTTTACCGTCGCAGCCGTTCTTTTTCTTCCGTTGTTGCACTCTCTCTCTCTGTTTGAATTATTGTTTTTGTTCGGCTTTGGTTTGTTACTTTTGTTGGTTGTTCTTCTAAATATAAATATTTTTCGTAAATTCACTCTTTTCGTTCATTTTCTCGTCATTCTATCCGGTAGTTATATCCGGCTATGCTACCCCTTTCTCTTTTTTTGTCTTTTGCTCAACTTTTCCTACTGAAAACAGGCTCCGCTCTCGAGTTGTGTTAGACTAGAAATGACGCTCACAATGGATTCCGATGAGGTATCGTTTATTCAGTCAACATCATCAGAAAAATATTATTCCAGGTTCGTAAACGAAAGGAGTACGCTGAACGAAAAGTAAAGGAGAGGCATGCCGCACTTAGGAAAGAAGCTGAAGAACGAAGGAAGCATACTCTGGAGCATAGAGAAAGGTGCGTTCTGAGTAATTTTATTTTTCAAGTTTGTTGAAATCTGTTTAGTTTAGTGTACGATTGTTCCAAAATTCAGAGTTGACAAGCTCGCGAAAGATAACAGCTGCTCTGTGCTCGAAGCAGTGTCACCCATACGGAGTGCACATGTTTCCATTTCCTTCAAAATTCCCATTTCAACTCCTTGCTAGTTGCAGAGTGCAATCTGTATTGAAGCGTGAGCAAGTTCTGCTCCAAAAAAGAATGCAACAACTGAACGAAGACGAAGAGCGCAAGAAAGTGACTTTGGCAAAGCAACACGAAGCGACATCTCGAATCGCAGCTATTACGAAATCGCCAAAGTCTTTCGCTTTTGGATCATCAACTCCACGTACTCTGGCTTATTTGGACAATTTGCCGAAAAGCGAACAGCAGTATGATAAGAAGCTCCGACCATTGGAAGACTCAAGCCATGTGACCAGCCCGACGTCTACGGTTAGTTATCGAAACCACTTATATTGTAATGAGACACTCGAGTTTGAGATCTTAATTTGCAAAAAATTGTTCAGGAATCATGTTTGAATCTTCACCACTTTGAGGTATTTGAATGATCGAAAAGAGTGAAAAGTGCATATATCCCTTGTTACCATTCAGCATAATTAACTGTTCAACCCTATCCCAAATATAATCGACAAGACTCCTCGTCTCATATTTCAATGTTTTGTTTCAGAGTTCCACTACCAAAACGGGTCGAATCACATCAACACCTCAACGTCCGCCTCCGGCAGCACATCGTCCGGCTCCTGCAATGACCTCAATGACTTCTTCCATGTATGTCACTTCATCTGCTCCCCCAACTCGTCATGGAAAGCCTTCGATAAAGCTGTCATCAACAGCAAGTACGACATCAAAAAGGCTTTCCTCTGGACCATCTTCGATGATGACTCAGTCGGTCTATACTCCCAGTCGCCCTGCTACCTCTTCAAGAGCTTCGATGGGAGCGAAACCGCTTCGTGGTTTCACGCCAACATCATCGAAACCAACTGTTCTAAGCTCTCTGAATAACAGACGCTCATTGGACATCAGAAAACCACCAATGCCTGGAAAATCCGTTTCTAAGAAATCCTCTCCGGTGGTTGCTGAGTCTTCAATTGCTAAGGAATCACAAAGAATTGTTGAAGAAACCTCTTCTACAGTTCCTGATATACTCCCAGTTGTGGAAGAACCAGATGTGCTTACTGCAAGCATTCCGATGGATCATGACTCGTCTGAACCCGAGAAAGACATCGTCGAGGAGGAAAGTGAGAAGGTTTTGGTCCAAATCAAGCGAGCTGAAGCGCCAGTCGAAAATGAAGTTCCGAGAGAAGTGGAAGAACTCCATGTAGTACCGGAAGCTACTGTAGCTGAAACCCCGGAACCGGAGCCTCTTCCACAAGTCGAAAAAGAGATCATTGATACCCCCATGCTAGAAGCCAATATTCCAATCGAAACTACTGTGGATGCGACATTTAGAGAAGTTGTTTCCCTCGCAGAACCAGCTCAAGAAAGAGAGGAAATTATCTCCACGTCGACCGAAAACATAGCAAATGAAAAATACGAAGATGCTCCAGTTGAGGAAGAAAATCAGAGAGAGGATTTGATTCACGAAGAAACTTCTGAATCTCATTTGGGATCTTCCAATAATACCTCTCTTGCTGATGAGTTGATAAACATTGGAGTCGATCAAAACATTTCACAAGAAGTGGTAATTTCGTTGAAGTCTGAAGTGGAAGAATTGGTAAGCCAATCAAATTTATCCCTCGACAACCCTCATATTTTACAGAAGTATTCTGTCTCTGGTGAGCCAAGCCCAAAAGTCGTCGTTCCAGTGACGGCGGATGTTAATGATCTGGTTGATGTCTTCGGAAACGATTTCATCAATCAGAATCAGCCACAACAGCCTGTTCGGTTCGATGAAGACACTGATAGCGGGAAAGCGTCTCCAACATCATCTGAAACGTCGTCTACAACGGACGAGGTGACTCCGAGAAGTATCATTGAAGAAGTCAAAGCCACCGCTCCACGAGTTTTGCCTATTGTCCGATCCGCTGATGATATGGCTAGAAAAGAGAAAGAGGCTCGGGAAGCGGAGGAACGAAAGAATAGACTCGCTGCTATTCTTGCAAAGTCTAGAGGAATGGCTTCTCCAATGACAAACACGTTGCCGCCGACGGCAGCTGATATTAAAGGTAGGTTGTAGGACATAATCGTGAAGTGTGCAGAGGTCGAGTACATTATTCCAAATTATTTTCTTTATTTGGGAATGCGCGTTAACCCTTTGTCGAATTCCTTTCTTGAATCAGTTAGCACCAGTTCCGCCTGTTCTAGAGCTCGCTCCATCCGGAAACTTTCGAGATTCATACTCATAGTTAGTGTACATTTGACGATCAGAGAAACAAAATTTAAGTCACTTTCATTATTCGGCCCGTAGATTCTTCACCCGTCACTTCACCGCCTACGCCGCCATCCCCACAGTTGGTTGAGCAGCCGACTTCTTCAGCAAATGCATCCACAGAAGAGACAGTCGAAAAGGCTACGAATGGTGAGCTCGTCGTCTCTTTCCCCGGCATGTGGTGTGATTTAACCTGTCTGTCTGTGATGCTTCTGCACCCACTATTGCTTCAGTGCCGTATTTTCCAATCGCGTCAGGATGATTCAAGCTACGGACGAGAGTCAACAATTATATTCGAAACATTTCGATTACGAAGGGAGATTTCAGTTACTCTCCCACCTTCGATGTCCATCAACATAACGCTTTGTAGTGATTATATTTTATCGGTTTACCCTCGATTGCTTTTTCTTACCTTCAATTGTCCGTTTGTCTACTGCAGTATATTGGGCCTCCTAATTAAATACTGGCAGAATAAGTGGTTGTGTTTTGATGAACTCACTCAGTTTTGTCTAAACTTCTTGTAATCGAATAATCCTTTTGAACCAGGACACTTTTAATTTTCAGAATCTGGAAAAGCTAATGATGTTCTCGCTCGAGTTGCTGCAATGACAAACTCGTCGACTCTGCAGAGGATTTTGCAGCGAAAACAAGGAAGCAATCCATCTCTTCAGGTAAACAGTTCACGCCAAAGTCGAAAAGTAATAATGTTGAATTCAGACATCTGAATCTACGGGAGGCGAAATTTACTGAGCTATCAGATATTTTTCTTCCATCCAATCTTCATTCACTACTCACGGGTTACTGTTCTATACGGTGATTGCTGCATATTCCCGTTTCAAGCCTTAAACACAAAAGTTTTCAGATCTTGCCAATCAATTGTGCATTTCGACTGTCTCTTCCACCAGTCAAATTTTCATGTCAACTCGCTTTATTGTCCGATTTCCTCTTCACATCCACCTCATTCTCTGCTGTTAACTGTCTGGAATCCTTCATTTTCCCGGATATCTCAAATATGCTCGAATATTTAACGCATCCATGTAAAGTAGACGACTATTGCTCATTATCTCATTTCCCCCATTTTCACAGTTGGTGTTTTTATTCTTGCTTTTTTGTTCGGGAAAAAAACTTTTTGACCCGCTTCACAAAGTTCTTTGTTGAAAAAAGAACCATTCTTGTTCTGTGATCGGTACTCTTCTTGACCGGTCTTGAAGGACCGTTTCAGTCCATTCTCAGCCTTTCAAAGAAGGGACGGAGCTTTGTATTATTGCACACATTCGAAACTTGCATGTGTAAATAAATATATTTGATATCAATGTTTCTCAACAAAAGCAGAATTGTGAAAACCACATCTTGAGTTGGTTTATTTGACGACGACACTCCGCTCTCCCGTTTGCGCGCAGTTTAGCAACATTCGTGTACTCCTCGTGAACAAGCTGAATCATTCAGCAAAAGCAAACAAGAAATATCCTTTGATTCCTTCTCTTGAACTATATTTAAAGCAAGAATGGCGAAGAATATGCAGAACACCTCCTATCGAAAGCTAGATGTGGACGCATTCGATCCGGAGCAGTACGACGAGAATGAAGAGAGTGAGTCATTATTCTTGTGAAGACTATCGATTTTAAATCAAATTCTTAGCATCAAGCGTTATGTTTTTTTTTTCAGCGGTTGATACTCCGGGATTAGGACCAGACGAGCGTGCTGTTCAAGGATTCCTCAGTTCGAACCGCTTGGAAGATGCTCTCCACGCCGCTCTCCTCTCCCCACCGCTGAAAACTAAGGATCAGGTGAATAATGAACCTATTCAAAGAACATGTTACAGAATCCTTATTTTGGTCTTGTTTGCTACTGAACGGTCATTTCAAACCGAATCGATTTTCAGAACGTCAAAGATCGAGCTACTCAGCTGGTGACCAAAGTCCTTCAATCGTTCAAAAATGCGGAAATTGAGCAAACCGTCCAGAAGCTTTCCATTGACGAAGGCGATATTCTGGTGAAATATGTTTACAAAGCGATGGAGCTCGGTTCGGATGCAGCTGTATGTCAGTCTCTGCTCGCTTGGCATGCCCAACTTGTGGCAAAGTTCGGACTAGGATCCATCATGCGCGTTTTCTCCGGTCGTCAAAGACTCTAAGGCTCATTTCAGATTTATGCACGCTGTGATAATCAATCATTTCTGCTCTCTATTCATGTGGAATATTTAATTTTAAGTAAAGCTTTATGGTACGAAAATTGTTGAGACAACAAAAAACATAGTTACTAATTATTAAAGCATCTCAGAACCGTAATTAATTCAAGTGATATAAGGTTTGCATGGGAAGAAATAGAAATGTATCACATGAATCAGGGATGGCATCACTGAAAGTAAAAACAAGTAACAATTATAGATTATGCAGTATGGTCCTCGGGGAAGACTTGATACCTATCAAACGATTCAATTTCTTTCGAATGACGTAAAGGGGCGGACGATCTTACAATCTCGAAAGACATTAGATGGCTCGAAAATGATAGGAGTATCAGCAGAGATAGAGAAATGCACATAGAGACTATAAATTGAGAAATGCTCATTCCAATGTCGAGCCAACTTCCTTCATCGCGAAGTTGGTGGAAGAAACACTGAAATTATGAATACTTGATCATCATCTACAGAATCGACCCACCATTGACATGATATCCGTGAAAACCAAAGAAAACCAACAAAGTCTTTGTATAGATTCGGGATCAAATCGTACTATGGATGAAAATGCAGAAGATACCAGAATGATCGGAATTAAAAGTTTTAGAACGAGCAGTACAGCCATCGTGAACGGACTGAATACTGATATAAAGAGGTTCAGTGTGGAAGGATTGAACGAGTTGATCGATGCGAAATTCCCAGTCCCGAACAGAGTGCAGAGCACGAATGAAACGCAGACGACGGTCCGACGAAGCTCAACGTATTCTCCAGTGGAAACTGAATAAATCATATTCGAAAAGAGATTCGACAAATTGAAACCCCTCACTTTTGGTAGAATCGATTTTGAGCTGAATCAGTTCCACATCCGACAGATGGCCAAACTCGAATCTTACGAATAAAGTGAGAAGAAACAGGAACAAGAGAACGAACAGGGATTCGTAGGAAATAGATAACAAGGAATACGGTACCTGAAAAGAAAAGTAATGCAAAAACTAAGGGTTGTTCACTTACATAGAAACAAAGGGAATAAGCAATCAATCTATCCACAAGATATGGACCTGAGATCAAAGATGGAGCAGCTACGGATAAAGGAATAGACATCCACGAAATCCATCGTGCTACAGTAGGAGGCTGGAAATTCCGAAGAGTAGAAAATGTATATTGAGGGAACTGTACCTTTTCGAAGCCATAGTTCACAATGGTGATGAAAACTGAGACAGAAACGTGTACATAGACCATAAACTCGAATAACTTCTGAATCCTAGCTAAGCATGAGCGGCGTGACAGACGACGACAAATCTCAGCAGTTATGAGAGGAGAGAGGATGCAGAGTGGAATGTGAGTGGAGACACCGACTGCCGGTAGGAATGGGAAGATGCATAATACCAGACACGTGCTCATCCAGGTCTTGGACCTGAAAAATGAAAATTTGTTTTGGCAAGTCTGAAAAGGTAACTTACCAATATGAAACGATAGGATATGAATAAAACTGAGGGAGAAAAATCAAAAGAAGAAAGACACAAGCCAAGAATGCGCGATCCATAAAAGTGAGAACAAAAATACAAATCGTGATTGCTGGAATTAAATCAACGATTGTCAATAAAAAACAAACAATCTTACTGAATCCTATGAATCCCAAGCACAGCTTTCCAAAAATGTCCATTGAAAACAGCTTGTGCAACCAATCAGTCTGGGCGAAAAACGAAGAGGCAAATTCAGTAGCGCGTCTTGTTAATTCAGAATGGTTTTCCAGAACAGATAGCAGATAGATTGGCAGGATAATATAGACTGATTGTGTGATACTCAGGGAGCAGTACAGCGAAAACAGCACAAAACAGACGACTGGAGCAACAAATACACGATGAGGAATTAGAAGTTTGTAGCTGACTCTCGAGGATGAACTGAAAAACACATAATGTCTTTCTGAACTATTTACTTGCTGTTACTTATGGAGGAAGGAAATAACCAGTGCTATCCAAGCCAGGAAACTGCAGCTGACGGCGGCTCCAAGCATCTGTCGATCGTAACGATGGTAGAAAACAATAGCCTCTTTCATCAAATGAGCATTATCCGCGAAAAGAGAAGTGGCTGCTGAGAATCGGCGTTCCCGTCCAAGTTTGATTAGTGTGCTTTGAAGAGATTCCATTGCTTTGTCTCCAAATTTGCTAAATTGACGGAACCAAAATCTCCCAGATTTCGCGTTTTTGAGGAAAATGATTTGTTCTTTCAGCTGGAAAAAAAGTAATTTGGGTAATTTTCAAATTTAAAGAATACCTGTCGGAAATTGGCTTCGATTGCTTTGAATTCATAATTCAAACTTCGAGAATCCATCATTTGAACTGGAAGTATACCCATTGAGTTTACGGGAACAGGGCAACCAATCAGGGAAGAAATCAGAGGAGCAAAATCGATTTGGTGTACGTCTAATTTTGGACCTCCTTTCTTGATTCCGGCACCCCATGCGACAAACGGAGTGAGCACTTCATCGTCACTGCCTGCTCCATGAGATCCCCAATCTGTCATTCCATGATCCGATGTGAACAGCCAGGACGTCTTGTCATCACCGAAAAATTCATCCACCAAATTTTGAACTCTCTCGATTCCAGTGTCAACCACTGAGAGAATAATTTGTTTTTAAACACATTAATAGAATTTCATACCTTTGATGTTCTCGATGTATTGCTTCGATCTTGGTTTATTCCCATGCCCATTAGTATCAATGCCTAGGAGATGCAAGAAAAATACACTTTTCGGTTCATTCAACTTCTCTCTCAAATCCTTGCTTTGTTTGGCTGTTGAAATGAAATTCTAAAAATATCCGCTGATTCTTTGCTGTTTTTTAATGTGTTTAACCTCAAAATGATCGAAGACCCATTTGTCGAGGTTCGAGGCGTCTGATGAAGCGAAATCTTCTTCATCGGCCGAGTAGGAGAAGGATTGAGCATTTGGAAGGTCGTCGAACAGGTTTACAATGTCCGGGCTACCCCACATCCAGCTGTTGGAAGATCGATTGAAGACACTGTCAAATTGCACTGGATTCTTTTTCCATCCTTTTGCAACTGCGCTGATATCTTCTGTGATTCCAGCAAAGATTGCTACATGACCAGGCCGAGATTCTGTGGGAACATGTGATCGGGAGAGTCCATAAATACCCTGTAATCTTCAGTTTCAGACAAATATTTGAAATGTTACAACTTACTTTTCTATTATTCATTATCGAATGAAGATACGGTGACATTTCCGGATACTTGTTGAACGTGTCGTATCGTAATCCATCTGAAGATATTAAAATTGTTCAGTAGATCTAAAGCAGGAACCTGTACCTGCTGAAAAAATGAATATCCTTCTGGCTGGAAATTCATGACTGTTGATAGACTGTGGCTGTATTCCATGAACCAAGGGACTTGTGTAGTAAACATCAAAAATTGAATAAATTAGAACCAAGTGAACTGTTATACTTGCTAGAAGAATCTTCCACGACATTCGGGTCAGTTCCCCAATACTCCTAAAATTTATTTTATTCTCTAACACAGCGAGGTCAATTTGCAGTGTAAAGTCGACGGGAATGACACATTGCTCCACCCTCCGACTCTCAATTAATGCCCGCGGACTAGGTTTTCTAATCACTCGGCCACGACGAAAAATCACTTATTTTCAGTTTTCATCAAAGTTTCAGGCTTTCTCGAAAACACAAGTACAAGTCTTGTACAAGATAAAACCTAAATTTTACAATTTTTTTCAGATACGATGATAGGCTATCCTATTGTGTTCCGATGTTGCGAATGCACTGTGGAAGAGCGTGAGTATTTTATTTTATTTTTAAAATCAATCGTGAGAAAGTTTTTTCAGAAACTATGGATCATCTTGAAAGTCACATTTGGAGTCGTCATTTGCAGGCTTTTCCATACAGATGTGGTCTTTGTGACTTCCCAGCACTCAGCACAATCAGTTTACTCGAACATTTCGAACAAAATCATGCTGGCGTAACTGTAAGTTGGAAGTTACAATGAGGTTAACGGAATAATCACATTTCCAGATAGTCGAATTCAAAAGGAATTTAGAAGATGAAAAACAATTTCGAAAAATGGTGGCTGAGTCGATTGCAATAGAAATCGAAGATAGCTCACAACAAGACCCAAACTCTCAACTGACGGAATTGCAGCCAATGGTGAGTTTTCTGCTTTGCGATCTGAGCACTTATTTCGTTTCAGATGCAACCAGATACAAGACAAATTATGCTATTACCCCCACAAAGCAATCAATATGAAGTGAGCTTCGATAAGAAAGATATATATGCTTTTTAATGAGAAAAACATATATTAGAAAAATATTAAACTGCTTTTTCAGGAAATCGTAGACCATCGTGGGACAGATGAGGATGATTTCGGTGTTATGGATGACGATGAAAACGTAGAAGGTACATATAGTAGAATTTATTCGTCTGCAAGAGTGACGCTTTCTTAGAGTTAATCGGAGATGACGACGATGACGATTATATTGATGAACTAGGAAACCCAGTTTTCATTGGAGCTCACGATGACTCGAACTACTTATATGATGAAGACTTATCGCAATCAGGTAACAGGCGGACACCCAATACATATGTGAGTGATACCCTGATTTTTGCCTTAATAATCGTTTTCAGCATCTGAAATACATGCGAACAAGAAGAATGGACAAATTGATAGATAATGTGGCCGCTCAAAGAGATCCACACGATATGGTAGAAAATATCGAAACCACAATCAATATACCTATAGTTTTCAGCCCAATCACAATGTCGATGATAGCCGGTTTGACAACGATGGAGATGGCGGTCGAAAGATGGGAAGATATCATTGTGATCACTGCTCGAGATCTTTTAAGGTTTTTAAACACCCTGGTCTAAATACATAATCACGTTTAGTTTCAATCGAAGTTGGATGAGCATCGAAGAGCCCATCTTGGAGTGCGACCATTCCCATGTCCGTATTGTCCTCGGGAGTTTACTCAAAAGGGAGCACTAAAAACACATATGCGGTTGCACACAGGAGAACGCCCATTCGTGTGTCAATGGGAATGCGGAAAACAGTTCACGTCAGCTTCTGCCAGACAACACCATGAGAAATCCCACAGTGGAGAGAGACCTTATCTTTGTAACGTGTGTGGAAAGAGTTTCACCAAGAATTCACATGTAATCAGACATCTCAAGGTGAGAGAGTTAAGGAATCAGATCAATGATGACGAATTCATTTCAGAATGTACATAACAACATAATGATGCGAGAAGCAATTATGCGAGGGGAAGCGCCAGCAAATCATGTAAGAAAATGCTGCAATTCTTTAGATTTTCACTCCATCTATTTTCAGCCAGCATCAAACCATATGGTAGATATCGAGCCACGTGGAAAAGAGATTCATGTTGTCAACGATATTGTCGGTAAGTGAGGATCGTTCAAGTATTGGATCGGAATCCCTTTTGTTGAATAAGTAATCGGAAAATAAATCTTTCTTCTTCTTTTGTCCTTATTCTAAATCCGTTTCAAATTAAAATTTTAATCCAACATTTTTTTTTCCAGAGCAAATCCATGAAGAGAAATTCCACGAAGATAAATTCAACGAAAGAATGCCCTTGTGATCACTTTCCGCCGTCTCAATTACATATTTTGCTCGTTTCATTCATTTTTTCTTTTATCAGGAGCCATGTTTCATCTACGGATATTCTCTCATTTTGTGATGCATTTTTCTATAAAGTTTTTTTTCATACTTTTTTCCGTCGAGTCATTAATGAATTTCTCGCCCATTTCCGAGATTAGTCCGCGCGCCCCCACACTCTTTCTTCTCAGCACTTATCGGAATAAGGTGATTAATAATTGAAAGAGTCTTCCCTTTCATCCATTCTTCAGGTCTTCTTCTCTTTTTCACTTTCTGCACTTATCAACTTTTAATACTTTTATACGGATTTCTTCCTATATTTTCATTCCTCCAAGCTTCATTTTAATCTTTCTATATTTGTCCATAAGGCGTTTAGGGAACTTACCTCTTACTGATTTCCCTTATTCTCTGAAGCGAATCTGAAAAGTTTTTTGGGAGATACAAAGTGGGGCATTTTTATCAAATTTAAGGTTCAGATTCATAGACAGTATTGTAGTGAGACAATTTGCCCTATTTGTTGTAAATATACAACTCTCGATCTTCACTTTTGTAGTTGACCACTTTTTCTGGAAATCGCTGTCAAGTTAGTTAGCGTATAGAAAGTCGTCATAAGACTCGTTCGCTTATTGCTTTACTGGATTTTAAAACAATTCGTTTACTCACCTTCAAGGACTTCAAAACGATTCTCATGAAAAGTAGGTCACTAAAAAACACAAATAACTTTGAAATCTCCCATCGTCGAAAGCCCATTTTTTACTCATCCAAGTTGACCATTTCTAACTGAAAACAATAATGTTGTACATCCCACTGCAGAGCACTGAAGTCAGTTCCAAAATCGGATTTTCTGATTTACATTCGAATGTATCATTGTCTAGAGAAAAATTCCACATGAAGCACTTCACAAAAAATGCTCCACTGTTGAATTTTGGCAAGTTGGATCTAAGATTTCACATTCGAAACTGTGAATTTTTACATTCAGCAATAGTTTTTTTTCCGAAATTGGGAGTGAATCGAGAAAATCCTGAACCTCTGTGAACTTTTCAATTCTTCGAAAAGACCCTTCCATTTTCTCACAATTTTCCCAAAAAGTGCACCTATTGATGTCTAGGATTCAGATCTCAATGAGCAATCAAAAGGATTTTGTGAAGACAAATCACAGGACGTTCTGACTGAAGTGTGACACTAGACTCCTGATTTGATAAGCACTGCAAAACAATCTTCACAGTTTCCTGGTTTTCATTCCGTCACTTATTTTTTCTGAACCATTGATCAGACGGGAGGAATTCCAAAAAAAAAGAAAAGTGATCAAAAATGTCACATGGGTCTATGAAAATAGAGAGTGTGGGGGTATGTAGTAGTACAGTAGGCGTGGGAACCGCCTGCGCACTCCCTTCTCTATCAGCCCAAAAACATACGTCAATCAGATATCCTTTCTCTTTTTCCCAACTTTATCAATTCTCACATGTTTTCTTATGTTCTCGAGAGACGGAAAGCTGAGAGAAAGCATTTGGATATACATGAATGAGAAACGGTTGCATGGATACGTTCTATTTATTTATTCCTCTCGCTTTCCCCATCTTTATTCGAACCACATCATTTTTGTTTCATCTATAGCTCGCTTTCGGAACACCATCCAGAATATGAATTCATTTCAGGCTGTTTGAAGGTCAGTGGAGGATTCTGAAGGATCGGGAAAAGTGGGCAAAATGTTACGGTGGCATTCGGTTCGGAGGAAACAGCACCAACAGCTGCAAGGTAATATTTAGGTTGCATTTACAGATTTGTAGGGTTCCAAATTTCGAAGTAACACATGGAATTTTTACGAGCTCATTCAAAAAGTTGTTATAATTGTAAAGCAATCAAATTATTCATGGTGTCAATCAGAATATCGGACAGTTAGACCAGCTTGTAGAAGATCCGTTGTATACTCAGTTGTTGAATTTGAATAGTTTGGAAAGCAACGATAAGAATGAGACAATGAATGTGTAATGTTACTAATAGGGATACATTATCTAGCGGTGAGATACACAACCAGGTTTGAGAAGTTGAACTCGGTTCATAACTATCCGATTTCTCCAAAAAATTGGATATATATTCATCAACTCAAGGTCACCACTTCTGTAGATGAGAACTTCGTCTGAAGACTACTTTCTATTCAGTTTTTACACGTTAAAGGATAGTGATCTGAAAATTTTCACAATTTGCACTGAGATCAACCGTATTTCAAAGTCGCGTGATTGGATACGACAGAACTACATTGATTGTCATTTTCGGAAAAAAGTTGTCTACAAATGAAGATCTTCAGTTGCTCCGTTCACCAATTTACGAAAAAAAAATCGTGTTAGCATTAGAAAAAAAACATGAAAAACTATCAAACTTGATGTTTTTGAGAACTTGAGAAATAGTTCTCAACTAACCATTTTTTTATAATTTCTTTATGTATTAAACAGCCTCTTATCTTCATTTTTGTAGTTGATCAATTGTTCTGAAAACCCCTCTCAAGTCTGTTATGTCGTATATAATAACACGACCTCGAATTTCGGTTCATTGCAGTGAGAGTTAGGGTCGCGTCACTATCCACGATGAAACTGGCAGCGGAGTGATTTCCAAAAAGTTGTCAACTACGAAAATAAATGTCTCACCTTGCTCAATACTCAAAAATTTTCAGAGAAAGGTCATCCTTCAAAAACGCATTTTTCCAATCTTCAAAGATGACTTTTACCCACTGAAATCACTCCGGTTCATATACTTTTTGACGGCACGTGATCTGAAATCGAAAAAAAGCTTTCTCCCCCAATCAATTTGAAAAATCCAGATTGTTTGCCTGTTTCTCACGATTGTGTGGATGTTTTCTTTCAGCCCTTGCCGAATTTCCATTCTATAATGAAAACAACACGAAACCAACTTCTTTCCAAGAAATTTCAGTCAAAAACAAATCGCAAAAATATCTTAAACAAGTCAATATTCAGGTTCCGATTTCAGATGATTCAAGTTTTAATGCTATTCCAAAACTGAAGTTCATTTTCAACTTCTAAATGAGTCTATCTCAAAAAGACTTGGGTCCATTTTGGCTCCATTAGCTCTTTGCTTTCTCGACTCATTTCATGAAGTGGGCAGTTGTCGAATAATTACATGGAAACAAGAAAATGAACTCCGCTTTGTTGGATTCACTTCGTCCTTCCGAAGTTTCGTGCATCTGATTATTTCGACTGATCCTTCATCTCTATAACACATTCCCACGCATTCATTCCGCATGTTTTCTTCGATTCGAAATTAAAAAGAAAACCCCCGAAAAAGATAAAAAAATAGGATTGAATATTCGTGAGTCTGTCGACTCGTTTCCGGTTGCCTGTCAGGATAGGTTTTCTGCAGAAAATGAAAGATTTCGCTCATTTCCTCACCGAATTAATCATCCCTCTTCCCATCTTCTATTTCCTCGCACTCTTCTCGTTTATATTTCGACTCCCCTTAGATTTTAGTCTAGATGATTGTTCCCTCTGAATCAATCCTGTTTGCTGATGAACTTCCTATTCTTGATTGCATATCAGGTAAGAAAACAGGACTTCCAATTCTAGTGGAACGGTAGATCTCGAAAATAAGGATTCTTATGAAGGCTCTTGTAGACGTGCTCATTCCCAACCTCATTTCTCCATCCACCCTCCACCGTAGTAATCAAAAATTCAATTGGTTATTTGCGGCCCTCCTATCCGGTTTCTTTTCGTTTTTTTCTTGTTGGAAAGACATAGCAACTGGTAAGGAGGAATTGGTAATGAATGCAACAAATGATATACAAACAGTGGAGATTCCAACTCGTTTTTCTCTTTCATTTATTCTCCCCAATAATAGCAACTCACTTTTTTTCAGCTGAGCTGTCCAGCGGAGCAGGGAGTATGCTCTCCGCACCGGAATCTCGGCGGGTTAGTCGATCCATGAGTGTCAAGGGTTCGTCTTATCCCTTTGATTGTCTTTAATTTATAATTTCAAGCTCCAACAGCAGCAGAATACATGCCACTGCCGGTTGTCGACAAGCCCCTAACATTGACAGTCTCGAATTCCCACAGCATTGATCCGAATGAACCGATCGCAGCGTTGGGAGGACTCACTCCGACGAAGGAGGGAAGAGTTGCAGCATTGAGGAGAAGGAGTTCAATGGTCAGAGACAAGTGGGCGACTAAAATGGAATTCCTGTTAGCCGTTGTTGGGTATGCAGTTGATTTGGGTAACATTTGGAGGTGAGTTCAAAAGAGGAGAGACGTTGAAAGGAACTGAAAATCAGTTGATTCACCCGATGTCCGGTTCAGAAATTCTCTTAGATGTTGTTCTAAATATATTGAACTGCCAGCATTCAGAATAGGAAGGAAATGTGAAAGTCGTTCGAAGGGGAATATGGGGAAAAATGTGAAAAATGCACCAAACTTTGGAGAAAATCATCTCGATTTCTAGAAATTTGTGCAGATGTCTAAATAGCACACGTACCAGCCCAGAGTTAACTCTACATATGGACAAAGTTAGAAAAAAATCAGAGAAACTCTAAGCCGGTACATTCTGGTTAGTATCTCCATAAACAGTGTGACCTTTCATGGAACGTTTAGGGAGCAACTCAAATCTCAGAACTTCGACATTAGGATTTGGAAGTTTCTCGGTCTTTTTGAAACAACTTGTTAAGTACAGTTTATCGTGAATTCTGTAACCATCCGTTTGACCAAATTTATCACGGATCCAGTAGCTGATATCAAAAATTTATCAGTTATGAAATTGTTTCCAAAAATGTCATGAACGTTTTGTTAGCTGACCACCTTTTAATGGGTGTTACGGGAAGCGAAATGTATTTGGTCAAATGGAGAGTTCGGGGTGTTTTTCTACAGTACTGTAACAATCCGAAAGGTTTGGTTCTCAGTGCATAACGGTCAACTCTGAGCAGTTGGAAAAGTATATTCAGATTACCCGATTACTCTGAATATTTGTAGATGGTCAAACAGGCTAGATCTTCATTTTTGTTGTTGACAACTTTTTTGAAAAATTGCTGTGAATAAAGTTATGGTTTGAATAGTACCGCGATCTTGAATTACGGTGTGATTTTCCAGCAAAGAAATCGTCAATAACAAGCATGAAGATCTGGATTTGCTTGATATATCTACCAATTTTCAAAACAAAAAATCGGTTCATTGAAAACCCCTTTTTCAAGTCTCTAAAGTTTACCGTTTTGTTGTACTGGAAACCACGCTTAGAGGATTAACGGTATGGGCAGTGATCAGATTTTCTGTTACACAACCAAAGCATTACCCAACTCCGAACATCTTCGTAGAAAAAAACCAATGCCTTGTGTCTGAGAAGCATCCGATTGCTCTAATCACCCGTTTTCTATGATCTCTTCGTGATATTTTTGTATATAATGCTGCGGAAAAGCGCGAGAAAAAATTTTACATCGTATTAGAAAAATGATTTTTTTGGGTCCGCACAAGCTCATTTTTCAAAAGGAAAGTCTGAATAGACATGCATCATTATCTTGTGAAAAATAAATTCATGGAGAGCCAGTAACTAAAGAGACCCACAAACACACTAGATTAATAGTGAAGATTATCACTGGTTTCAAATTTGAAAGGTATTAAACTGAAAGTCTAGTTTTTTCTGATTGATGATAGTAGCTAATTAATTTCAATATTATCTATTCAGATTTCCGTCAGTATGCTACAAACATGGTGGTGGTGCTTTCCTGATTCCCTACTTCATAATGCTCATGATCGGAGGACTCCCGATGTTCTACATGGAACTCGTGCTGGGACAATTCCACCGAGCTGGATGTATTGGAATTTGGAGAAAAGTGTGCCCGTTGTTTCGAGGTGATTTGTTTAAATGGGTAACATAACAACTCTGTGATATTATAGGAATCGGTTATGGTATCTGTTGTATTTGCACATTCATAGCCATCTTCTACAATGCGATTATTGCTCAAGCCGTCTACTTTGCAATCGTGTCTCTCTCAGTAAGTTCATTTACAGAAACAACTCTCTTGGCAATATACATCTTCAGAAAATCTGGGACTCAGAAGTACCGTGGGCTTCTTGTGGAAACTCGTGGAATACTCCGAGATGCTCGGATGACCTCAATGTGACGATTTCTCGAAACGGAACCAAACTGAGCACTCCATCGGAGGAATACTATCTGTAATAGAGCCTATCTAAAGAGTCTAGTACTGAAGTTTTCAGATATAACGTTTTGGAAGTTCAAAAATCAACTGGTTTCGAGGATCTCGGCGGTGTTAAAACTTCGATGGCCGTCTGTCTTCTTGCCGTCTTCATAATGGTTTATTTTGCTCTCTGGAAAGGTCCACAGTCCTCCGGAAAGATTGTTTGGGTGACAGCAACTGCTCCATACGTGATTCTGTCGATCCTTTTGGTGAGAGGACTTCTCCTTCCTGGGGCCAAGAACGGTCTCTACTACTACATTACCCCGGATTTCGAGAAACTCAAGGATCCGGCTGTCTGGTCAGCAGCTGCCACTCAGATCTTTTTCTCACTTGGTCCCGGTTTTGGAGTTCTTCTTGCTTTGAGCAGTTACAATGATTTCAACAATAACTGCTATCGGTAACTTGTGACGTTTGTTCGGAAAAGAGAAGGTGGAAAATTTCAGAGATGCTGTTACCACTTCAATCATAAACTGTGCCACTTCCTTCTTCTCGGGATGTGTTGTTTTTTCGACTCTCGGATACATGTCTCTCCTCACAAATCGACCGATAAATGAGGTATTCATTGTCAGAAAATTTCTGATTTTAGATTCTGATTCCAGGTTGTTGGTGAGCATGATGCCTCTCTCATCTTCATTGTCTATCCACAAGCCCTTGCTACAATGGACTACAGTTGTTTCTGGTCCCTGATCTTCTTCATAATGCTCATCACCCTTGGAATCGACTCAACATTTGCTGGAATTGAAGCTTTCATCACTGGATTTTGCGACGAATCCCGATTCCTGACCAAAAACCGGAAATGGTTTGTCCTGGTGATCTGCATCATCTACTACTTCCTCAGCTTCCCGGCAATCAGCTATGTAAGGATATTCTTAGATTGATTATGAGCTTAGTTTCCACTTTTCAGGGTGGCCAATTTGTGATTCCTTTCCTCGATGAGTACGGTGTCTCTCTATCTGTTCTTTTCATTGTCACCTGTGAAATGATAGCTGTCTGCTGGTTTTATGGAGTTGATCAATTCTCGAAGGATATTCGGGCAATGCTGGGATTCTACCCCGGAATCTACTGGAGAGTCTGTTGGACCTGCTCTCCCGTATTCATCAGCGTAGGTTTTCAAACGCTCCGTTTTTTGCTATACGCTTCAATTTTTAGTTGATCTTCGTGATGACCGTCTACAACAGTTCCTTCAAACCAATCCAAATGGCTTCGTACACTTTTCCATGGTGGAGTGTTATTCTCGGTACGAGAAGCAATTCAAAACCAAGATGTAACTTACCTTTCAGGATGGTTCCTTCGATTGATCTCCGTTCTCGCTATTCCGATCTTCGCCATCATTTACTTGCTCAGTGGCAACGGAACTCTCTCTGAACGGTTCAAATGGGCGATCACTCCACAACAACGTCGGAATTCCGCAACTTCTCTTGCCGCTGACCCAACTCAAATTATCGACAGTTCTCTCCTTGATCCCATTCATACATTGACTCCAGTTTGAATTCTCCCTCTGATAATCGTGCGATTCTTGATCTTTCTTTGACTATTATGATCTCTATAACCATCCACGCGGTGTCATTTCTTCATTCCCCAATCTCAATGTACCACAGCTTTCCATTTTAATCAGGGGACGGTTTAAACGAAAAGTAGAGTTTCGAGAGCATGACCGCTCTCAACCCTTCGGTCAGACCGTTCTCTAGTATGTCCTTCAAATGTTTTGGAAAATCAAAAATATTTATGCATGTTACCATTTCTACAAAAAAAAACAAACCTACAATTAGAATGTTAAATGAAATGATGAAATACCATGTCAGATCAGCAGCCAAATCCGTATTTAATGATGGGACAAGAGGGGTTAGAAGTAATCACAGGAAGCAATAAACGTAAAGATATTTACACTACCGAGGGGATCTAAAGATACAATGGCTGACTAGCTAATGAACGGACAATCCAGTGAACACATCGTTCAATGTTGGTTCCTTCTAATGCAGAAACGGGAAGAACAGCTAAATCAGATCGATGATTGTCATCTTCCAACAACATTCGGACCTGAAAGCGCTTTCATATATGAAGCTTAGAGACACAAAGGAGCTCTGAATTCGATGCCCACGAATTTTGAAAAAAATCTTCACCTCGGCGGCAGCTGCAGCTCCTTCTATTTCACTTTTGTTTACAGCTACTAACACTGGAAGGTTTTGCACAATATCATTTGCCATCACCTCTTCTGAAATTTGACACCGTCACTTCTGTTTCAACCAAAGTAACATACTGAATAGCGAAGCAACGGTTGGAAACAGATCACTTCTTGTGGCGTCGACGACAAATATCAAAGCATTCGCATCATCATAATAAGTGGCCCATAGCTCTCTTAAACTTTCTTGTCCACCGAGATCCCAGAAATGAAGACAAGTGTTGTTAAGCTCCACTTTTCCAGCTGAAGCATTGAGCCAATTTGGACAGAAACTAGCGAAGTCAACTCACTGTTTAATCCTACTGTTGCTGTGATTTTGGATGGATTCAAAACTCCATAATCTTTGACAAAGTGCGATTTTGCTTGTTCCAGAAAAGTCTATAAACAGTTGATAAGTGTGTTTCGAATTTCAGAAGAGCTCACTGTTTTTCCAGCATTATCCAATCCGACGATTACCACATAATAATCTTTCTTCTGAAAAAATTTTTCCCAGATACCGGCCGAAAGTGTGTACATGTGTGAAGAATACGATGACAATCAAGGCTTCGTCGTACTCTGGTTTCAATAAATCTATATTTCCTTCTCTGTTTGGTGGTTGGCAAAGAGACGGAGACGGGGAAGACGCAAGGAGGGGTTGCTGGCGCGAATAGTGAAATTGGAGCTTTGGGTGTCGTGTACAAAGCATTTTCATATTTCGAATCATTGAAAGTATGCATGTATGGGAAGTTTCCTTGGAAACGAAAATAAATAAAGTGCATAAATTTTCTAGAACTGTGAGCATGTTCTCTTCGCAGAAGTTCTAAAATTTTATCCCGTTCTTGGGTTTTTTTGATCGCTGAACTTCCAAGAGTTTGAAACAAAAACTCGAGAAAAAACAGGATTTCCTCCGATTGAAAACTGAATATTGTGACATAAAAGGCTCGAACCATAATCGTTTATTGCTTGAGTCTCGACAAGATTTCATTTTTAGGATTACTGTTGCTCATTTGAGCTCGTGGCTTGTTTTGAATTACTTTTTCAATCGATTTTCCTTCCGCGTCGCACAGAATTTCTTTACCTTTACCTTTATTTCTTTCCAGATGTTCTTTCACTTGTCGCTTGATCATGAAGTTTGCCTTCACCCAAAGTACTTCGGACCACATTTGAACGAGACGATTAAGGCAAAGCTCTTCAATGAGGTGGAAGGAACTTGCACTGGCAAGTACGGATTCGTCATCGCCGTTACCACGATTGACACGATCGGCCATGGACTCATCCAACCAGGACGCGGATTTGTCATATATCCAGTTCGATACAAGGCGATCGTTTTCCGTCCGTTCAAGGGGCAAGTGGTCGATGGCGTTGTCACACAAGTCAACAAAGTTGGAATCTTCTGTGACATCGGACCACTCTCGTGCTTCATTAGTCGTCATTGTATTCCACCAGACATGGAGTTCGATCCAAACAGCGAGAAGCCATGCTACAAAACAACCGATGAGGCTACCGTTATCCGCAACGACGATGAAATTCGCGTGAAACTGATCGGAACCCGTGTCGATGCCAACGACATTTTCGCCATCGGAACTCTAATGGACGATTTCCTGGGATTGTGTCCAGCGGAGTGATTCGATTTTGATCATACGATCTACACATTGTACCATAATTAATTTTGATAACCATGCCTATTCTATATTTTTCTTCTCAAAAATGTCCTGTCGTAATTAAAGGATCTCATTTTTTTCATTTTTTTTCTATTCGTAATCTCTCCTGGGTTTTCAACCTTCTGTTTTCTTTTCGTAATCCTGGTTTTTCAAAACTGGAGAAACATTTTCAATCTCTCATGTATTCCTTTTAGATGAGGTTCCTTCCGGATATCGCCATGTTCAACGAAATCAGGCAGATGAACGTCCGCCAAGTAAGTGAAGAAGTTTCATGAAATGAAGACCAAAAAAAATGAATGATGGAAGCAGCATTTAAAAATTCAGCTATTCTACCAATGCCTCAATTTTGCTATGGTGGTCTCATCCGCTCTGATGATTTGGAAAGGAATGATGGTGGTGACTGGATCTGATTCGCCGGTTGTCGTTGTGCTATCTGGATCCATGGAGCCAGCTTTCTACCGAGGGGACTTGCTTCTATTGACTAACGATCTTGAAGACCCGGTTCGCGTGGGTGACATCACCGTGTTTAAGGTCGAGGGACGAGAGATTCCGATCGTGCACAGAGTTATCAAGGTGAGCATCGGATGGTGAAGTTGGAAATTTATTGAGTTGTTCAGGTTCATGAAAAGTCTGCTGGAAATACCAAAATTCTGACAAAGGGAGACAACAATCAGGTAGACGACCGCGGTCTTTATGCTCCCGGACAACTTTGGCTCAGCCGTTCGGACGTTGTTGGTCGGACGAAGGGTCTTCTTCCGTACGTCGGAATGGTGACTATCATTATGAACGACTACCCAAAGCTCAAATACGCCGTTCTTGCGTTCCTCGGTCTCTTCGTTTTGCTGCACAAAGAAAACTAATTTTGTCATTCCCATTAATATTGCTGACAGTACCATCTGCTGTATCCTTTATTTAATTTTTTTTCTGTGACGCTAGTCCGGATTCCAAAGCAATTTCATGTTTCATTTCATTGAATGGGTAATAAACATTGGGAACAATGTGGTTATCAGTGAACCGAGACGATTTTTAGATCAGCGATGATTGACTGGAAACATCGGGAAAGTTGAATGCAGAAATAAACTAGTTAAAAAGTAGAAACGAATGTACAAAGCCGAAATTTACAATGATGATGGTTTTCAAAACTGTTGCCAGGGATCTTGCGGATCGTTTTCAGTCGAGGTCATCGAGAACTGCTTCCTGTACCTAAACCAAAAACAGTATTTCTCAATTGCAATACACATTTGATATTACCGTCTTCTGGTGTCTTTTCTTCCAGCTTGACATGCTAACCTTCTGACGACACACTGGACACGAGTTCTTTGTTTTCAGCCATGGTTCAATACATGGACGGTGGAAGATGTGGTTGCAGTCAAGCGCACCGACGTCCTCTCCAAGCTTGAATGTGTCGAAGCATGTGGTGCACTGTGCACCGTTGTCGATGTGCTCCTTCGTCACTTTCTTCATTGGCAAGTATTCTGTGATATCACTATCGGAGAATCCGCGTGGAACCGTGGCTGCATCACCACCAGTCAGTTGGGCGATCATTTCCTGCATGGCATTTTCCAGCTCAACACGGTCTTCATTGAGATTGGCAACCAATGGCACTCCGTCTGAGTGGGCCGGTCCTGCTCTATGGGTCTGTATCTGAACTCCGACGCCTCCTGGCATCTGGAACGTGAACGACAGATTCTGGGGACCGTCATTGGCACGCGGCTCCAACTGAAAATTGTCGGACTTTTTAAACAAAAAGCATGGCCAACAAAACTAACTCTGAACATGGATCCAATAAATTGTTCGAGTGGGATAGGCTCGTCGTTGGCATTCCCACCAGCTGCTGCGCGTGGAACTTCACCTTCATTTTGCTGTGGCGCCTGTTGCCCTGGTTCTTGCTGTTGTGCTCCTTGTGGAGCTTCGCCTTGTACCAATCGGTTACGAAAAATGCCGAAGAGTTGATTCACGGCTTGGAAACCTCCTGGCATCGCAGCAGCTAACACTGAAACCAATTTATGTATTAATGAAAACAACGTGTGTTAAAAACATGAAAAAAAAGAACTCTACTCATGTTTGAAAAAAAATAAATTAGTTTCCTACTTTTCGGAAGTCAACTTACTTGCCGGTCTATTGACTTGCTCGACGAACTCCCCATGGCATCTAGTACAAGCGATTTCAGCCGACGCGTCGAGATCGAACGAACGAAGGCATCGGTGACAATAATACTGTGGCATCCTGGTAAAGGAAGTATAAAATATTATCCACGAATCACATAAATGAGTTGGAAAATACCTCTCTTGGAAAGATACCAAGAACATTCGAAAACACCACAACAAAAAACAACGAAGATAACTTCTTGAAACAGATAATACGGATCAGAACAAAAAAAATCAACAAGGGAAGTTAGAACAACAAATTCAAGGCAAAGACGGTATTATTTCCTTCTGCCTCCACGCTTCGATTCGTTAGGGTTGCGACTTTGTCTGGCTTTATTATTGATCGTCCTGACACCAAGCATTGCAGATCTGAAAGTAGACACGTTTGAAGTAATACTCGCTAAACAGGTTATTTCAGAAGGTGAGGGAGAGCAGTATCACGAGTAGCTGTTGTGAGTGAGAGATGCAGACATGATTGCACGCACGTCTGCGTTCTCCTTTTCAGGCACCTCTTGTTTCAGTGACGACATGCTCGCTAAATCTGTTTTAAAAAATGAGCAGAATACCTGGAGTTAACATCATGAACAGAAAATGGACCATCGGCAAGAGGATCCAGATGAACTTTAGCCATTCTCATATGCGGCATTGGTTGGTCTTCAAACAAACGTTCATTGAGAGCATGCTTTCCTCCTTTTGGATTCGCGAGGGTATAGACCAGTCCACGTCTGTTGCCCATACGATTCCAGTTAACATGCAACTGCTGTTTTCCGTCCTCATCCACAGAAACAGCGCACTGAAAGCAATAAAAGTACTTAGTAATTGAGAGGGAGAGAGAGAGAGATATGAAATCGGAAAATTGTAATGTTGCTCTTATCTTACCTTGTGTAGTGTTTTGTGACCACAGGATGGACAGAACTCCTTTGTCATGACGCTGGTGGTTGTGAAGCAAGTTCTGCACCGAAGGACGAATGACTTGAGCTTGCGGATTCTATAGCCAGATAGGGAAACGAGGCTGAGATTCATGGCGAGAAGCACGTTCTGGAGGGCGAAATCAGTAGTAAGACATCCAACAACCATATTCTCTTCGATTTCAAACGCTCCCAACTTTTTCAATGTCTCCTCAATGTTGTCCTGCGTAATCCAACCTTCTCCATCGTCACTGTCGGATTCGTCATCTGTTTCAGAACCTTCTCCATCAGAAAGCTTCTTTTCTTCTCCAACAGCAGAGTCCTCGTTCTCGTTCTTCACTGTTTGTCTCTCGGATTTGGATTCATCGATTTCCACCTTTTCCACTTTTTCGCTCAAGTCTTCGATGATTTTTTTGCTTTCATCTACAGTAGTGGCGGCAGTCTCCTTTTTGGAAACATATTGTCCATGAAGATCGTAAGTCAGCGCGATCATTTTAATATCAACAAGGGAAAGCGATTGGAAATCACCGGTTGTTTTGGAAGCATCGATGACAGCTCGCAAGGCCGTTTGCGTTGGCTCTCGAAGAATGACTTCAAAAGGAAGTGTTCCCCAGATTCTACGGGCTTCTGAGGAACGCAATTCATCCAATATTTGAGGAGGCGCATAGTATTGCTCAGCCAAAGTCTGTGAAAGTCACTGATCAGCACATAAAAAATTGCCTGACTCACATGAAGACTGCGATTGGCAATGATTGCACACGTGTCAATCACCATATGCTTGATTGGCTTTTCCTTGCTCGTCATCTAAAAAGAAAGTTTTGGAGGAGAACGTCAGCGGAAGGGGATGCGATTAGGATGAACACGAGTGGATGAAAACGCGACCGAGCGCCGAGAAATTTTTATCATAATAATTCACTTGTTAAAGTGAGAACATGAATCAAATTGAGCAGGATGCGCGAAACCGAAAAATCTTTCGAGAAGCAATGAAAATTTCGTTAAAGCAAAATATCGTCTTTTTTTGTTTCGAGACAACGAAACTCCACCATTACGGCAGTGCGCGCTGTTCAACTCGCCCCGGTTTTCTTTTTTCTTGATCTGATTTGTAATGATTATTTGATTTTTCGGAAGCGTCAATAATCATCTTCTTGAATATCGCGTACAAAGACATGTCAAACTACTCTATTTCATTGGTGTGGTCGAATTTTCATTCTCGAAAATGTATTTCTCTCCAGGGCGTTTTTTTTGGCAATGATATTACTTTAAACTTTAATTACTGTGTGTTTTATGTGATGTTGAAATTATAGAACTATCCGTCACATTTGCGAGGTAAATAATTATTCGTTGTTGCAAATAACGATTTCTGCTCGATAAAATCTCTGAAAAACCACTTCGACTTCAAGTACCATAAATTCGCAGTCTGTTGGTACTCTTTTAAAGAAACATAATGTGATTTAGAAGGATAAAACGAGCTGTGAGATATCCTTCCGAATCATGTTGTTTTCTTGTAAAAGTGTGTCATCAGAGAGCGAATTTATAATAATTATATGCAGTTCATTTCTGTCTCGATAGAAGAATATACGTCTATTGGCGTAAAATGGGTTCGTCGTTGTTTAAATTTATTTTATGCCTGCTTCTCCTCTTTCTACTCTGCTCCCTACTCGGCCCATTCTCAACTATCCTTCTCCTTTCTCGGGAGTCCGATTAAATTTTTAATTATTTAGTCGCTCCCGGTTTCTCTTCTCCATCGCTCCCTCTCCACTTTCCTCTTCTTTTTTCTCGCTTGACCACATTCAGCGTGAGAGCTTTCTCTCCCTCCTTCCTCGTTGGCAGCCCGGAAGAGCATTCAATAAGCCAAGGCCGCTTCGCAAGTCACTTTCCTCTCTTTAATAGTTTTTTCACCTGTCTTTTTGCTCCTATCACCATGGCGATTGCAGACGATCTCACTTTCACTTTGAATTTTTTATTGGACACAGCTTTACAACACCCTGTCATAATTCTCATTTATCCCTGTCAGCTTTTAGCATGTCGAGTGGGAAACGGCGTAATCCGCTTGGACTCAGTCTACCTCCAACGGTGAACGAACAAAGTGAAAGTGGAGAGGCAACTGCGGTAAGCCATATTCATTTTTGTTATTGCTAGGAAAATTACGATACTGAAAACGGTAAAAATACACTATGTTCGAGGCAGCAATCTTAGTTATGTTATGATAAAATAAAATAAAAAGTTTTCATGCTTTAAATTTGTACTTTTAGGAGGAAGCCACTGCCACTGTTCCACTCGAGGAGCAGCTTAAAAAACTTGGCCTCACAGAACCTCAAACACAGCGTCTCAGTGAATTTCTGCTTGCTAAGGAGGGGATCAAGGTAAAAAAAAACAATAGGAAACAGTTCAATATTATACACCTTTCTAGGAGTTGAGCGAAGATATGTTACAAACTGAAGGTGAACTTGGACATGGCAATGGTGGCGTAGTCAACAAGGTGAAATAGTCGCATTGCAATGATACAAAAATATCACAGCTAATTTTCAGTGCGTTCATAAGAAAACAGGAGTCATAATGGCCAGGAAACTTGTTCATCTGGAGATCAAACCATCCGTGCGTCAGCAGATAGTAAAAGAGCTCGCCGTTCTCCACAAATGTAACAGTCCGTTCATCGTCGGATTCTATGGAGCTTTTGTTGACAACAATGACATATCGATATGTATGGAATACATGGACGGATTATCACTTGACATTGTTCTCAAGAAAGTGAGTTGAAATACTTTATTCGGTAATATACAAATAGCTTCCACCATAATACTAGTCGGCTCAATATCCTGGGGCAAGACGGGCTGGTGGGCAGTGTTCGCATGATCCTGGAGATCCAGCTTCTCCTGGGGCTCCTGGAGTTCCAGCTTGCCCTGGTGGTCCTGGTGGTCCGCGTTGTCCTGGAAAACGTACGCTTGAAAAATAATAAACTCTCCTCATGGTAGTTTTTACCTGGTTCTCCTGCAACTCCAGCATCGCCGTTACTTCCATCTTGTCCTGGTGATCCTGCCTTTCCTGGCTGTCCTGGAGCTCCTGGTCTTCCTGGTGGTCCAGATGGGCCTGGTGGAGCATCTCCTCCTGGAAGAAGTGCTCCTGGCTCTCCTGGTGGACCACGTTGTCCAGGTTGTCCTGGTTGTCCTGGTGGTCCTGGAGGTCCAGCTGGTCCTTGTGGCCCTGGTGCTCCGTCTTCTCCGTTTCTTCCTGGGTTACCTGGAATACCATCTTGTCCTGGAGGTCCTGGTGGTCCACCAAGTCCTGGGGCAGCGGTACATGGACATTGTGGGGGTACTGGAAGAATTCTGTCGTGAAGTTCGGCATCTGGCCCTGGTGGTCCTGGTTCTCCTGGTCCCGTTCCTGGTTCTCCGTCTCTTCCTGGTTGTCCTGGCTCCCCATCTGGTCCTGGTGGTCCCTGTTGGCATGTGCAGCACTGAGCGTCAGCCTGACGGGTAGCTCTCAGCAAGACATCAAGTGGATCGTCTGGTCCTTCGGGAGCAACTTCTACCATCTCACGCCACATATCACGAGATCGTGACTTGCAGTATTCAACTTCTCCTTGAACGGAAGCTTGGAGAGTTTGGACATAGTGGAAGACCAACGGGAAGGCGATCAAAACTGCAGTAACTGCGACGGTGGAAAATGTCACAGCTACAAATGCTACACTTCGCAGCGATCCCTTGCTCTTCTCGTCCATCTGAAAATAACGAAAGTGAGAAAAGAAAAGGTTTGGGAATAAATCAGATGTGGAAAGGAAAGGTGGAATGAAGCTTATTGAATTGCTTCTTGTAAGAAAGTGACATCTGCCAGAAGACAGTCATTTGCTTTCCTTCTACCGGCGCTTATATGCGGTCGCGTAGGTGGAACGAAACAGCAAGTCGCGCACTTTAATACTGCGTCTCCGCTATGCGCATGCAATTTCTTCAGTTGCGCAGTGAACATCTTCTGCGTTTTTCTTCTTCTGTACATGCCTTCTACAGTTGATCATGATGACGGCAGCAGTTGAAATATCAAGGTGTAAAATACGGGAATTCTGAAAATTGATGAGGAGTTCAAAGTTAATTCTGAGCAATTCAAAGTTAATTCAGCTTCAGGCCGGCCGTATCCCAGAAAAGTTCGTTGGCAGAATTTCGGTAGCAGTTGTCAGAGGATTGACCTACTTGAAAGATGAAATCAAAATTTTGCATCGAGGTTATTACACATGAAATATCAGATCCTGATCTGTGTTTTTTTTTCAGATGTGAAACCCTCCAACATGCTTGTCAATAGCAATGGTGAGATCAAGCTGTGTGACTTTGGAGTTTCTGGAATGTTGATCGACTCTATGGCCAATTCATTTGTCGGAACCAGAAGTTACATGGCTGTGAGTAGGAAGAAACACTGTATATCATCAGGATGATTTTTTCAGCCAGAACGATTAACAGGATCCCATTACACGATCTCATCTGACATCTGGTCCTTTGGCTTGTCACTTGTCGAGTTGTTGATAGGAAGATACCCAGTTCCAGCTCCCTCCCAAGCAGAGTATGCTATATTGTTCAATGTGCCAGAGACTGAAATTGAGCTGGCTGACACTCTCGAGGAAGCAAGTTACCAGGCTCCAAGCAATCCTGCATCGATGGCCATTTTCGAGATGCTCGACTACATTGTCAACGGGCCACCGCCAACTCTTCCAAAACGATTTTTCACGTAAGCTTTTCAGATCAGATTCGGATGTTGAATAGCGAGAGAAATAGTACTCGTTTCATCATGAAAACGAAATGCTTTTTCCAGCGACGAAGTGATTGGATTCGTATCGAAGTGCCTCCGTAAACTCCCAAGCGAGCGTGCTACGCTGAAATCTCTCACTGCTGATGCTTTCTTCACCCAATACGCTGATAAGGACGATCAACGCGATTTCGCTGACTTTGTGAAGCAAACTCTCCCCTTACCGAAACTGAACCCATAAATGGTTGACTATTTTTGTATATCTTTCTAGCCGTTTTGAATCTCCCGTCATATATTTTGGCCGTTTCCAGTCAAAGAATGGACATTTTCTAGTCTTATGACTTTTTCTTATCGTGCTGTTTCCCTGCTTCAACTTGTTTTTATTAACCCCATTTTTCATCTTCTCATCAAGTAGAAATTTATGAGAACCGTTCATTAACTATATTCATCAATTATGACTAACATGTATAATATAGATCTATCGATCCCATCCTTTTCTTCAATCCGATTTCTTTGAGTTCAGCTCCTTCCCGTCAGTTTTTTGTGTCGCCTTCTTCAGAGCAGTGTCTGAAACAAAATGCTATGTTCTAAATTTCGTATTAGTATAGACTTTTTCTCTACTTTGTTATTCCATTTGTAGATTCCCAATCAAAATTTCACAACTTCTGAGAAAAGTGCTGCTGATAATGAATCATTTCAATTGATTTGTGTGTATAACGTTGTTTTTGTAACAGTGGCGAACCTGATCATTATCTACTCAATTTTTCTTACCCGGCTCATCTGGAGTTTTTGAGTTGATATAAACAACAGTGAGAAAAACGAGTAGCGCGACGATTGGTATGAAAAAATGAACAGCTGAAAACAAATGTGATTTAGAGCATTTTTTGATAAAAACGCTTACATTCGACTAGATTATAAACGGAGTCCATTGTGCGTAGTGAAGCGGTGAGTGCTCGTCTTCTTTCTCCAGAAAAAAGACGCCTTCCTCGGTTGCGTTTGATCGATTTTCGGAGACTTAGAAAATAAGAAGAAAGCTCCGTGAAGACGAAAAAGACGCTCTCGCTGGCAGCCGAGATATGAGGCGCCTTTCACGAGAGTGTGCTTGTATCATCTTGAAAATTCTGACGGGAAAAACGGGAAAAAATAAAAATCATAATTGCAGAGAGATGGCGACCGGTAATCGTGTGCCGGAAAACTTCCAAACTCTATCTCCAATCGTCAAGGCTCCACTGTCCGATACTCTTTCGGTGCCACTTTCTCAACAAGGACGCATTTGTGGATTCTTCGAATCTCAATTCTACCGATGCATGGAAGCCTACGGAGCCAAGATGGGACGCAAGTATTGCGATCTCGAACATCGTGACTATCAAGAGTGTATCACTGGCGACAAACAGAAAAAAGTAGGACTTCTTACAAAAAAAAATAATAAGATAATTTTTCAGAGAGCTGAAGCTATTGCTGCTCAACGCAGAAAGCTGTTCCTCGAAGGAAAGCTCGATTCGCCATTCCTCGACAACCATCCAGAACCTGGGCAATTCAAGACCGATCATTTCCAGTGGAACCGCATCAACTAGATTGTTTCTATCTAATGTGCCTTTAGACCGACATCGACTCTTTAAAACTGAATTTCATAGTTTCTTTGTTACATATAAAACGATTTATTGATACCGACCAGTTGAACAGTGAACTCGTAACAAAAGATCCGTAATTTCTAATACACGTTATTATCTTCGAAATTTTTTACTGGGTCGATTAAAAGTGGAAGAAAAAGTCTCCACGGTTGCCACCACCACCACCCCTTCCGAACGGGTTGAATCCCTGGAAACCATGGAATCCACCGCCATGATGATCATGTCCTTTCTCTGGATCCAACGGATCTTGTCCATTATCGAATGTCCGCCTTTTCTCCTCATCACTTAGCACTTCCTTAGCAGCAGCAATGTCGATGAACTTTTTCTCAGCTCGCTTTTTTTCCTTTTCATCTTGGAAGTTATCTGGATGCCATTTCTGTGCCATTTTTCTGTAGGCTTTTGTGATTTCTCTCTTGTTCGCGTTCCTTCTCACACCGAGGATCTTGTAGTAGTCTCGTTTTCCAACTAGTTCTTTTGCTCTTTTAGCCTGTTCTTTTCCTGATTTGGCTGCCTCGTTCGAAGAATCCAATTCTAGAGCTTTTTCATAGTCCGCAATTGCTGAAATCGAAAGTTTTAAGCTAATGCTTTCTCAGAGTCCAGTCTTACACAAATCATATTCCTCGTCTATCAAATACGTCTCCGCTCTGTCAATCCAAGTGTCGACATCGGACTCGTCGAACTCAAGAATCTGATTACACTCTTCAATAGCTGCTCCAATATTCCCTTCTTCTCGGTTACATTGGGCAGTCAATCTGTAGACATTGATCTTCACAGAAACATTATCATTCCATTTCAGCAATTTCCCCCCAGTCTCAAGACAAATTGTCCATTGTTGTTGCTCAATTGAGGATTTCATGGAATCCAAAGCTTTGACCACTTTTCGAAGTGATTTGTACGACGAATAGCATTTCTTGTGGTCCGGGTTCAACTTGAGGCAATCTCGGATAGTACTGAAAAATAGCGAATTAATTAGGTTAACTCGATTTCATATACCTCAGTGAATCTCTTATATCTCCAACTTCGTATTCGAGCACAGACATATCATAAAGGAGATCCGTATTATCAGATGACAATTTTGAGGCATGCTTGAAGTCGTGAATAGCAGCTTTGAGTCGATTCTCTGATTGATGACACTTAGCACGCTTGATGAAGAGAGAAGCATCCCATGGTTGCGATTCGAGGAGTTTAGTTGTAATTTCATCAACTGTTTCACAATTCATTCCAGAATGGTGTTGGTTCAGAATATTCAACTCGTTCATATTCTGTTCAATGAGCTCTAACTTTTCTTCGATTTCGAGAGTTGAGATTATACCGCTTTTCTGAAATATTTCACAATTTCAATTTTCGAAATCACAATAAGAAAACGGACCAGTAGTACATTCAGATCAAGAACTGCATCATCCAGTCTTCCTAATTTAAGCAATACGTTTGCTCTTTGTTGTCGGGCTCCCGTGAAGTCTGGTTTCTGATCTAAAACTGTGTCAAGATCAACGAGACCCGGTTTTGTTCTTCCAAAAGTGAAATAAGTTGTGGCACGACGGAAAATAGCTTGATAGTTTGTTGGATCGAGTTCTATTGCTTTGTGGTAGTGGCTTAGAGCATCAGCGTATTTCTTCTGAAAATTAATCGAAATTATGATACAATGATAATTTTGAGACTCACATTCACAAATAGAGCATTTCCTGCTTCATATTCCAGTTTGCTTTGACTCCTTTCATCGCCAAAAGTAAATCCAATGAAGAAAAGAAGATTCACAAATCTCCTTATCATTTTCTCCATTCTATTGCGTAATCAGCTATTTATTTGTCAGAGTGAATATGCGCAGAGCGGAGATAAGATGACGTGTATTAGTGCAACGTTTCCATGAAGAACAATGTTTTTGAAAGCGGAAACTGTGACTGGTGCATTCTCGCTCTGTCAGACTTGAAGAAATATCCTGAAATTCAGAAAATGGAGGGTATTTATATAACTCGTTCTAAACGCGGGTTTCGAATAAGGAAGGGGTTTATTTCGCTGCAATTGAAAGAGTCAACTGAATAGAATAAATAACAGATTTGAATGAAATTCTTGAATGTGATGCCGCGACTAATGGTCTTCCTCCAGTTTATGGGTTTTCTCGGAGATTACTGTAGTTTTGGAAAATCAGAAGAATTCATCTACCGTAAAAAATCTGATAGTTTTATCTTTCATTTCAGTCATTCCAGTCATACAGTTTGGAGATGAACGGAAAAAAGAAACCACATCGGAAATTTCAACCAAACTTCCATTCAAAGCTTCTGGATAGAGAAATCGGCAGAGATTGGTTCAAGAGTACTATTCAATCCTTTCTGCATTATCTAACGTAATCTATTCAGATAAATCTATTCGGAACTCGTATTACCACTCTTACCAGCTACTCTCTTCTCTCTACCCGGACCACCTCGAAAAATTTGATATCAACAAAATCGAGCCATCACAAGGGAATTTTCGTAGCTTGAATAACGATGCCGATTGTTTAGGATTTTCACCTGATGGGAGGTACCTGGCGTTTCATAGCCATGGACGCAGTGCGATAACAGTTTTGAAGTACTGCGGAGTTGAAGACTCAAAAAATGGCAATCCACTGGTGAGAACAATAACAAAATTAGTGAAATGTTGATAGTTTTCAGCGTTGTTTTGACGCTACAGCGAGAGTGGACTTGGAAACGCTCACCAGAGATCATCACTATAACAATGAAAAAGCGACACGTAGCTGGTGGACAGATGATTCCACCACAATAATTTTACAAGTGTTCTTGGAAGATTACGATGACGAAGAAGAAGGACATGATGAACCGGAGGAGGTTGTTCCCAGGAACCAAATTAAATCTAATCAATGCCTTTCAGGAAGTGTTTGTTCAAGTAGATGACATCACCGCGGATATAAGAGGCTTAGAGCACTTACGAGATGTTCCGAATCCGTTAGTCTGGGATCGTGTGGTAGATGGGTTCTCTCATCCACACAATCAAGATAACCCCGGAGTGCAAATATTTCAAAATGATAGAGAAAGAGAATCGGAGAGTGGCCACGATTTTCCCACAGGATTCACCCAGAACAAAAGTCGCGTTCAAGTTTTTTACGAGCAAGAGACGAGCGGCATCTATGAAGAGGACGAATTCTCATTCGAGGATCGTCCAAAAGTATCGTACCACCGAGAAACAAGTCGGACAATGCCATACTATATTGCGGTAGAGGCTGCCGCACAAATGGCTATTGATGAGCAATGCGTACGAGAAGAGACCAGCAGAACAACTCCTGTTTACCATTCTCTTGTCTCCTCAGCTGCTTTGAAGAGTGAAGAAACGTCAGTAGAAGAGGAACCTTCGACGTCTACCCTTTTTCGTAGGATTAGAAATACATGTCCACGTGGAGAAGAAGAAGCACCCAATCAGAAACGTCAAAAGATAACTCCACGAGATGATTTGGTGGTTGATAAGCAGACTCATACTAATCACGACTATGCTTCGAGATCAGTTCGTCAAGTTGTGCATAAACTCCGGTTATATCCAGAGTACGCTAGAACTCTGAAGCTGAAGGGATCCAATTCAAGTGGCCTCGGATACACGAGAAGAGATGCAGCACCAGCTCCTAGTTGTCGAAATAAGAAGAACTCATATTCCGATCATTTCCGAGATGTATTTGATTGCCTGGAGAGATTCGATTTTGCAGATAGCGTTGTTAAAGTCGACCGTATAGAAACAACAATACTCTTCTTTGCTTTCAACGTTGAAGTCAGTTGAGAACGGTTTAGTCACTGTAAACCACTACCTATATTTCAGACCGAATTGATCTCGATTCTGGAGTTTGATAAAGTGATGGGGCAGTTTGATTACCATGCCAAGGATCGTGACCTCGCTGTTTCTATCGAAAACTCCATTCAGATGTATCATCTGTCTGACAGAGAATTTCTTCGTTGTGAGGATATCCGGATGTCACAAATAGATACCGAATCACTGCAGTTAAAGTTTCATACTGGCATGATGCCGGGATTGCCGTCAGAGATGAGAGATGTGCAGTCTGGGTTGGTTAAATCTTCAACGAATTAGATAGACTTAGTTAATTTCAGAACAGTGATTGGTGATTTATACGATGTCGGATCTTTTCTCACTCCCATCCAGCAGGATGTGACAACCCTTTTTCGCAGAGACGCACCTGAGTTTTTCAGAAAGCGCGAAATTCTGGAGTATGTTAATTTTTAAAAATCAAAACACTAAATACTCATTTTTTTAGGGAAAAACCTACTGTACAACGTATCAAATGCCTCAGCCATAACCTACTCGCCATTTCTCTCAGTTATCGTGAGCTTTTTCCAAAACAAATATGGATATAGGAAAAAATTTCAGCATGTGAACCTACAATACTAATAGGAGTCATCATTTCGACAATTGATTATTCAGTAGCCGTCTACCCTGATGTAATCGACAAAATTCGAAATTCAAAACAGATTTATTTTTTAGTACCACGAGTTTCTCAAACTTCTATTCACTCACCATCTTCCTGATTTACTGCCACGTCACTGGAATCTGAACAATCCATTTCCAGTGGTCGACCAATTATGGTTCAGGAACGAAATCATAGATATTTCTAAACCTGAAGGTGTGATGAAGTGTACTAACAGATCGTACCACTTCTCATTTCAGAACTATCGGATCTCACACGACTCAACAGTATTTACGAATTCCTACACAAGACATGGCATAACCCGGTAGGAATCACGCTCGAGAAGCGTTTGTTTGTCAATAGAAACATTGAATTGTTCCAGAAAACGGTCTCAAATCCTCTACAATCCTCGGTGTTCAACACATCCCATGCATATCAGCTATATTGCAACTAGTAAGATCACAACAGGCTATTTTCTCCATATACGTATCTTTCTTTAGCTTATTCTCCAAAAATGGAAAGATATCTTTCAAAGATCTACATGTGAACAATTGTCTACATATGGAACAATATTTTCATCCGAATGACCCATTCAAGGTGATCAAAAGTGACTTATTGTGGTATTCTGCTTTCCGTGAGAGCGATCCAAATGATGTAACTGTGAATACCAACTCATCCGACGATTGCTTTTCATTCCGAACTCAGTAATCATAGATCTTTTCTCACCTTGTTGAAAGCTTCACTATGTTTGAAGCATTTAATGAATGTAATAATACCAACGGAACGTAGTTGAACAGCTGTTGAGAGAGTGCATCACGAGAGAGATATTGATGGAGGTTTAAAGTAGAGGAAAGGTGAGCACAGACGCCTCCGAGATCTCCTTTACTACATTCTCTCTATTACTACTGCCGGAAAAATGAGAAATAGCGCACCTCTTCGAGAGCTGCATGTGGCCTTAGTAGGCATGGCTGGTTCTGGAAAATCAGGTGAGTTGGACATACTTGAAATCGTGTAATGCGTCAGTTTTCAGCTGTGGCAGTTAAGTACATCACGAAGAGGTTCATCGGAGAGTATGATTCGACTCTTGAGGACAACTACTGCAGACAAGAAACGGTAGGAGGTCAATGTCTGATGGTTTGGATGATGGATACGGTGGAGAGTGCGACAAAAGACGAGATGAGATGGATTGCGTGGGCAGATGTTTATGTCGTGGTTTATGATGTCACTAGCCAACTCAGTTTCCAGTAAGTATCCTAATCCAAGACAACATTCATGATCTATATTTTCTCAGATACGCTGAAGGAATTCTGGAGCGCATTTCCCGACACGAGCATGTTCTTTGTCCACGAGAACATCGAACACTGCTAGTCGGAAACAAAAGTGATTTGGAGAGATATCGCCAAGTATCTGAAACTGAAGGAGAACGACTTGCATCCCAACACAAAGCGTACTTTGCCGAGTGCTCAGCTGCCAGCGACCTCCGCCAGTTCACCCAAAGTCTGCATTCAATTTTCCAGGTTTCAGAGAATATGCGCGTTGGAATTTATTCTATTTTTTTGTAGAACATCATCTCTGGAGCTCGTAGTCCATCACCAAGACAATGTTCTTCCGACTCGGAAATCATTACTCCAAGAAAAGGTGCATTTGCTGCCCTCCGATCTTCATCTAGATCTTCACAAGTTCGGGCTAAAACATCCACAACTAAGGCTCCAGCTCCGCTTCACAAAACACCATCGCTCAGTAAACTGAAGACTGGAAGCAAACTTCTTAAACTTTTCCATACCTGATCTGTACCGTCTCCCAGAATGAATCTTTATCAGTTTTGTTTTTAAGTTTCGCTGATCACAATATTATGTTTGTGTTATCTACGTACTTCTCATGAAACAAATTATTTTCAGACTTTGAGATGTATTTCAGGAAATGAAGACGTTCAACCAAAAAAGGAAAAGTGCTAGCAGTTTAGACGCATTGCTGAAGGCAACTGCCACTGGAAGTGAGCAGGAAAGAATTCCGAAAAATGATCCGCATTTCTGCTTTCAGATGATCAAGATAACACAATCGACAAGGCTTTGAATACACCTATCGATCGAATTATGAAAGCTAATTTGGAGTTCGAGAAGGTGCACACAATCAAAGCGACTGATTCGTCTGAAACCGAAAAGTGAATTTTCGCATCCATCTCTTTGAAATCGATGTTTTTTCCCAGATACACAGTATTGAAACCGTCAGTCGAGAATGAGCTGGAAGCAGCTCGGAAGTTGAAGAGTCTCGGAGTCACTCCTTCGTACCGTCTCTGCCACGTGGAACCGATGCCACCGGCGTACCTCAAGTGCAACAAGATTTACAAGAAGGATCAGTGACTCAATTTTTAAAACTCTATTTCGTTGGTTGTGAAAAGTGTTGTTAAATAAAAATTTATTGAAAAAGAAAATCGAATGAACTAAATTTCCATGTTAAAAGTTTCGGAAAGGTGAACATGAGATCCAATTGAACTCGCGCCAGATGTTCCCTGACTATCAAAATTTGTAGCTGCTGTTTCGTCACATTGAGTCGTGGTTTGATCGATTTCAAGTTTGATGGATGCTTGATCTCCTTCTTGGCCTTCGCCTTCTTCTGAAACTGGCTCTTCCTCTGGCTCTGCCACATCTTCTCCTAGTTCTACTTGCTCTTCCCTTTCCTCGATTTCCGTTTCTTCATTAAGCTCTTCACTGCTTTCTGTTTTTATTACTATCTTCGTTTTTGATTTTCCCATCTTGTTTTTCTCTCTTCGTGGACTGCGAAGACTGCCGTGAATCAACTGAAGGACCGAACATTTAATTCAAAACTGGAAAGCCAAACCTCAGTGATAAACGCTATGAGAATAATGGAGCTCGTCACCGTGCTGATAAAAATTGAGAATCCGATAACAAACTTTCGAATATCATTGAATCTAAAGGAGAAGTGAAATAGTTTGAGTTTTGAATTCCCTACGATTCGGTTTTTGTAACTTCCGCAGTTGGAATCCTATAATTCTCGGACTCGAACATTTTGTCGATTGAAACTCCATAACAATTTCGAAGTTGATCGTTTTGAACCACGTGGCAATTTACGATTTTATCTACGTGTTCTCTTTGGAATGAAGAAAAAGTAGATCCATTTTCTTGACCTAACTGACCTGAATATGATTTTAAGAAGAAGTGTTTAACTTCCAAAATGGAGATCTGGAGTTGTTCGATACACGCACCAATTTTCAGAGAAAGCAGGTAGTTGAAGACCACGTTTCATGTGCTCCAAGTGGACTATTTTGCACCAAAATCATCAAGGTTGTTATAATTCTGATCCTGATTGAAGGTAACCTGATTGTGTTAATTTTACAGCGTTTTTTTCTGCTTGATCTACAAAGCTTTAGTTTTTCTTAAGTTCTTACATTATTTTTGAAGTTCTTCTGATTTAGCCACCTTCTTATCCAGTTTATCATCGTCATACTATTCGGAAAAGAACGAGGAAAAACTTCAAATGAACCGCTTCTATTCTACTTTTTCTGCAGTTTTCTCATCCTATAAAATGGACGATTACATCGGGGAACACCCAGTTTCTCTCCCCAAGAAAATGTGGAAGTTCGCGATAGGAAGTGTTTCCTCGGCGGCTTTCTTTGCCACCATTTGCACTATTTACTATTCTGTTTCGATGCTCAATGAACTCGATTCATTCCGTGGACGGCTTCGTGATGAACTTGAAGACTGGAAGGAGGTCAGTGATGACACGTGGCAACGATTGAATGATATGACATCGAGAAGTGCGCCGAAGAAAGTGAGCATTCTCAAGGAATTCGTCAGAGGAAAGAGAGACAATGGAGACCAGTGCAGTGAGAAGTGAATCATGTACTTCCAAAACCTAAGTTTTGAATTGCAGACTGCGCTGAGCCAACTAAGAACTGCCCAGCTGGAGCTCCGGGAGAGAAGGGCGCTCCAGGAAACCCAGGAACATCAGGTCCAGATGGAGTCGATGGGGACAACGGAGTGGATGGAGAAGTTGTCGAGCATGAGATGCCAGATACCAAGGAATGCATCAAGTGTCCAGCTGGACCTCCGGGACCACCAGGACCTCCGGGACCACTCGGACCAAAAGGAGAGAAGGGATCTGAAGGACCACGTGGAGCTCTCGGAGATCAAGGAGAGACAGGACCAGTTGGAGAGGCTGGAGACCAAGGACCTTCTGGATTGGTTGGAAGACCAGGAGCCAAGGGACCAGCTGGACAACCGGGATCTGTGGCTATCGTTGGATTGGCTGGAAGACCAGGGCCACAAGGACCACTTGGAGAGGCGGGAAGTCAAGGAGAGCCAGGAGTGGATGGCAAGGATGGTGCTGTTGGAGAGCCAGGAAGAAAGGGAGAGAACGGAAGAGCTGGAAAGAGAGGAAAGGACGGTGTCGCTGGAGTGCCAGGAACTCGTGGAAAACTTGGAGAGGATGCCGGATACTGTACTTGTCCACCAAGAACTGCTTAAATTATGTTGTAAACGAACTGATAAAGGATTCATTTTTCAAAAGAGAATTGAACATCTAAACAGGTTGTAATAGTTTCTGGGCAACTCCTTCAAGTCCTTTGCTCTCTTCTGTTGCAGAAACCTGAAATTATTCTTTCCTAGTACTTTCAGAAATAGCAGACCCCTACCTGTCCCTCCAATCGATCCGAGAAGTAGTTCTTGACTGCATAAAACACAGATAGTCTCCAGAAAAGAATCGCACCAATTGCAAACACCACCAATTTGACAACGACCACGACCAACGCCTTCTCGAAAAACTCCTCATGATGGCCTTGAGAATAGAAGTTTAAGAAAGACTGTGTGTCAAAAAACGCAATCAGTAGTTGTAATAACGTCAGAATTCCCCAGAAGAAGAATTGGGTCAGCTGAAAACAGGAAACGTTTCTTCATAAAGAAGATTTATCACCGTAAGCAAAACCATTGGCCACATGAATCGGTGTTTGTTTTTTCGAAGTGCATAGATTGTGACTAGAATCAGAACGAAATGGAATCCAATCCACATCAACCACCATGGGAAAAGAAACAAGATGTAGAGAGGAATGACTATGAATACTTCCAGAAGCAGAAGCACTTTCGCAGCATTCTGAGAATAAGTGATGGTTTTGCGTAGAAAAATGTTAGATTCTACCTACCAGAACATGACACTTTCCAAAGAGACACCTATATTTTGGATTGGCGACTTGAAAATCCACATAGGAGTTGAAAAGTTTCGTGAAATACTCTTTGATAGGCACATTGTCAAACAGAAGTACCATGGTTGAAATGGCTGATTCTGTCCGAATTTTTTTCACTTCAAGAGAATTCGGAAGGTTCAAGAGAGAGAGAGAGAGAGAGAAAGAGACAGTGCTGGAATAGGAGAGAGTCAGAAACGCAGAGACTATCAAATCAAGGGTTATTACAAATACCTCGAGAATAACGTGACGATGGGTGTGGTGAACAATTCTGATCTGTTTTTTGATTCTCTTTTTTTTATTGGCAGAAAGGAGATGGAAACCATAGGCACGGATGAAGAAATCTTAGGAGAAAACCTAAAATTGTCTAGGTCATTTGAATATGGATTCTCTCATGAATATAATAATAAGGGTTAACCAACTTTATTCGTCTTTTCAGATTCAGTCGAGATAGCAATATATATATATATATGTAATTCTTACCGAGACGGAATCTGCACTTGTATGCTCCGTACCGATAATTTTCAGTGAAAAAGGTCAATTTTGATAAGTTGAAAAAGCGGTTTTCAAAGCTCCGATGTTTCTGAAAATTTGTGAATATGTGAAACAAATCTCGATCAGCATTTTTGTAGTTCATCGTTTGTTTGTAAGTTGAAGTCAGTTGTGCCGCCTTGAGTGACGAAATCTCAATTTTCAGTTTGGGACAGTCCTAATTGCAAACAATTTCAAATTTTTAGAAAAAATCACCGTATAATTGAAAATATTTTTTCAACTGATCCAAGTTGTGCATTCCAAAATTTCCTTCAAAGAACCTCAACTGAATCTGGTAAAACGTCGTTATTTTGCTTTCCATAGAAACTCTCAACAAGTAAAAAACGAATCAAAAACTATCATCTATTTGCAATGCATCTGACTCAAAATATAAGATTTATGAGTTCCCAGCTCCTCCATGGATTCGATGCCACATCGATCCTTCACCAGGCTCTGTGTGCATTCGTATTCTTTTTCATACATTTGACAGGTTCCAGGACGGCCAACCTGCCGAAAGATCTGCATGGATCGGAATAAACTCTGTGTTTCCTACCTGATTAATGAGATGTCGGGCACATGGATACTTTTTCAGCGATGGATGATTTAGTCGAAGCTGAAATTGCAATTTTAGTGGGTTAAAAAATTTCAGAATCACATCTTCAACACATTTTCCAAATGGACCAGCCATGAATTTCATTCCATTACACATCAGGGCGACACTTTTCTCTCTTGGTTGAAGATGTTTTTGAGCATCCGGACAGTCGATTTCCTCAAGACACAACTGAAACATAAAAGTGAATAGACCACTTGAATATGGGCATACCAAATAGGATTCACACAACTCCACATACTTCCCCATCTGACTTGCGGGCGGCATTTCTTTCAGTTTTTGAAGTTCCAAAGTCAAGTTGGAAGCAATGTCGGAACATTTGAATAGTGGCAATAGGATGGACTGATCACAGTATTCAGACCAGACAGAAGGGAATGAGAACAAGAAAAACAGAAGTAACATCTTTCTTCGAATCAGATTAAAACCGAGTGACTTGTTGGTTTCTTGGTGGCGAAATAAATAGAGACTGACTTTTGGTTGATGACGAAACGACATCATAAGTATCATTGAGTAGAGTCTGTCCATCTGAATTGGACGAATTCAAGCGATATCACAACACACACACACAAAAGTTTGATTCATTGGATAACGTACACTTATTAGGCTCAATAATTAGCTGATGGTAGACAGTTTTCAGTTATCAAATAAATATTCTAAAATTTTTCTCCGAAATTTTATTATGTGCTTCCGTGCTTACAAGCTTCCACCGAAGCCAATGTTTTCCAAATTCACAGATCTTCAAAATGTTCAAAATCGAATTGAAAGTCGAAAGTATTGAAAGTCGTAGATGCCAATGATTCATTCTCTCTCACAAAAAGTTCAATACATTTATTTTTCTACTTTTCGATTGTATTGGTGATTGTCTTTTTGGCATTCTTTTGTCCTGTAGCGCTGACTCTGAAACTGGAAAAATAATTATTTTCAGATCTTCAAAAAGACTTACTTGTTCGCTGTAATCTTCTTCTTTCCCTTGTTTTTGATTTTCCTAGAAGAATTGGAAGCATTGCGAGGAGTGGAACCACCAGTCACGGGAGCCATCATCGAACGATTGACATCCGAAGTTCTCGTGTAGCGTTCGGATCTCTGAAAATGAAAATAAGGTTCAATTCTGAGAGGATCTCACATCAGCAGCAGTGTTGAGGGCTGCATTGGCAGCTGCAGCATTGTGCATATCATTGATGATTGGTTCAATGAATCTGACAACGTCATCCATGACAACACGTCTTTTCGGATCCACAACAAAGATCTTCTCGTGAATGAACGAACGGAACTTGTCAGGACAAGCATCAGGCATAGTCAAGTGTCTTCCGGAGACAACGTTTCTCTTCGTCTCCGTATTCCGGACACCATCCCACGGCTCTTCTCCTTCCGAAAATATCTCGTAACACATCACTCCATAACTGTAGACATCCGTTTTGGGAGTGAAGTAGAGAGTTGTAATGGTTTCAGGAGCAAGCCATTTGATTGGAAGCTTCTGAGAAGCACACAGTTTGAATTGGTTTCCAATAACGGACAATCCGAAATCCGAGAGTTTCACCAATTTATCAATGGAATACAGACAGTTTCTTGCAGCAATATCACGGTGGATACAGTGGTGAGCATGAAGATATTGAAGACCTTGAGCTGCTCCGAGACACATTCCAACCAGTTCGAAGATGCTGATATTCTTGTTTTTCTGAAAGAAATCAGCTGGTGTTTGGTTTACAGAATAAAGACACCTGAAGATAAGTGTTTAGTGCTCCTCCATTGACCAATTCCAATAGAATATACAATGGTTGCTCCACAACAGCCACTCCGAAGAATCGAACAACATTTTTGTGTTTGAAGTTTCTCATCAACCGAGCCTCATTCATCATCTCCCGGATCTCCAACTTGTTTAGAACCCCTCCTTTCATCAATTTGACAGCAACATCCAGCTTCCTTCCCTTTCTTTGAAGAACTCCTTTCCGAACTTCTCCATATGCTCCTTCTCCCAATTTATCCCCCAACTTCACCACCGAATGTCTATATTCCCATCCTTGCAACTCAATCGGTGTCTTCAGAAAACGGTTCTCCTTCGATTCGTTTGTATTCGAGACGTGATGATTTTGAAGGAGAGCCTCGATTGTGGGGAACGAATGACCTCCCTTGATGGCGTACCGTCCATCGTATCGACGGATCACCAGGTTTCTCATCTTTCGTTCTCCCGGATTCTCCGACTTCGCATCTTTCGTGTTGTTGTGTTCAGTTTCAGTGCCAACACGATCCGAGGAGCAAACCGAAAGTACAATGTCTCTTTTGATGCCAATGTTTCCCTCTTTTCTCTTAAATCGGATTGTGGAATCAAGAACTATAAGAATCTTTGTACCGTAGTGATTTCGCTGACACGAATCAAGTAGTCCCCCTCGTTTCGAATGATGACTCCGAGATCGTCACGGGGAAGGAATCCATGATAGAAGGGCATCGCCTGGAGGCTCTTGTACAACTCTTCGTCTTCAACGACATCTTTCTCGATGTACGTGGACTTGCTGACAGCCGATTCGTCTTTTCTCTCACTTCCCTTGTCCTCCTTCCGATCACTACCCTTCTCATCACTGACTGCTGTCATTTCCTGACGTCTATCTTGATTATCCTGAATATACTTTCAATTCTTCTCATCTTCGTTTCAGAACTCACTTCCATTGTTGCCTCGCCACTCGATCGTTTGTTGATACTAGCGTCAATGTTAGAATCGCTCATTGTTTTTTCTCGCAATTCAATGAGAACAAGTGTGAGAACTGATTGTGGACCTTGCGACTTTTCCCAATGTTCTTATGTTTTTACAGGACCTCTTGGAAGAAGTCATTCACGTGATTATTCAAACGGAAATTAAAGAGTCTATGCTGTTGATGTTTCAATCTGTTTTTCTGTATCGTATAATATGAAAATCAATCACTTTTACTAAATTACAACAGTCTTTCTTTCTGATTCAGAAAACATACACATCTTATTGGAAATCGCATTTTTCCGAAAGCTGATTCATCTTCCTTGACCTGATATCGAAACCAACAAATTTCTAGTTTAGATCTCATTCTCTCAAACATCATTTGGAAAACAGATGGGAAGGGTCAACATTTCTTTGGAAAATTACCGTGTAGAAGCGCATCACCACTTTGTCCAAATTCATCTCGGTTCTTATAACAGATATGAAAAATTGGTGAACTAACAAAATGTTAGTTAAACCATGAGAAACATTTTCACAGTTGACAATTTTTTGATATCTGTTACAAAAACCAAGATAAACTTGGTCAAGATGAATAGTTTTGACAAAAGTCAGCCCACTAGAGAACATGCTAGGGTTGCCACAAAGTCACTTTCTAATTTTAGTGTGCTTCTTTTCTTCGCCCGTGATTAACAGAGAGATGAAGTTTTATTTGGAGCATTCCATCATTCCAAGAATATAATCCATATGCTTGCTCATCGAATCCACTGCTTCCTTTCCACACTTATCGGATGCTAGTTTCGTAGTACACTGGAGTTCATCTTGATACATTTGGCAGTTCCCTGGACGTCCTTTCTGTAACATTAATCATGTTTCCAAACTTCAAAGGATGAATTGTATACCTCTGTTTGAAGGAAGCGAACACATGGATACTTTTTGAGAGATGGAGGAGTGCTGCGGAGCTGGAAATCGAAGGTTTCAGAAAACAGTGAGGCATCATAACCTACGTTATCAATACATTTTCCAAATGGTCCAGACATCAAGCTGATACCAGTGCATGTTTTGGCAATGAGCACGGTAGCGTTTTTGAGGACGTCGCATTTGATTTGCTCCATGCAGGACTGCAAGTTTTCTTTGTACTTGAAGGGCTAAATAGAATGGAAACCACTCACGAGAGCTTCTTCGCACATCGTCTTGAAGCCCTTCAACTCGTCCGGAGGTGGCATATCCGCATACTTGGCCATCTCGCTTGCCAACTTTCCAAGGGATGGCTTACATTCCATCGACTTGATTGCATCCAGATGATCACAAGGAACGGCACCATCTGTGAAGATGGAACGGAGGGAGAGGAAGAAGAAGAAGACGGAGAAAATGATCTGCATGATGAATGAAAGAGGAAGAAGAACAACTGCGGTTTCTAGCAAACGGATGACCTTGGCAGCCTACACCGGTAAACATTTCGCCGACATGGCGGCGTCATGATTTCCGAATGTTAATGTTCGTTTTTGTCTGAATAGCGAATAGTCCAAGAAAGATGAAGAAGGGCCCTTATCAAGTGATGAGTATGCGAATTGGAGAATCTGGTGAATGGAATAGACGATGAAGGGAATTTTTCAAAACAGAACGTCGGAGAAAAGTTAACTACTTAACAAAATCTTTCTAAGTTTATTATAAAAAGTTTTGTTGAATGACCACTTCTTGATAACTGTTACAGGAACCGAGATATTTGTTCAAAATGACGGGAAAGATGTGCCGGTTCATTGGAGAAAAATACGGTATATGCTGTTGACAAAGTCTTGGTTTTGACATAGTCCAGTATTGTCAACTAAAATAAATCGAGCGGAATAGATTAGACTCGGTTCATTTCTAGGTTGGTCTTACTGTAATAAAAAAAATTGGTGCAGTCAATTAGTTTCTTTCTTTTCGTCCGATTCATCTGAATTGACTTTGATTATTCTCTAATGGTAATCCTCATCAGAAATTATTATTATCCATTTTCATAACTGGGAGTTCAGCCTTGGCTATACCTTTGTCAAGGATAGAAACATTACAATTTCTTGCGAAACCTTCTCCTTTTTTTGAAGAATGATTTCTGATCGGCCAAATCCCTGTTTAGTCGTGTCAACCGGTCACCAATCCAAGCAACTGGTCAATCTGCAATCTGAAGGTAATGCTTATTTTGAGGAATTTATTTGGGTCACAGAAAGTTGACGAATAACAATAACAAATAACTTTCTCGAAAAGAAAAACAAGAAAACAACAGGAAGTAAAATGAATCAATAACGAAAATTTAACGACGACCACGGAATCCACCACGTCCTCCTCCGCGACCTCCTCGATCTCCAGATCTGTCACGGAAACCACCACGATCGCCACCTCTTCCTCTGAATCCTCCGCGGTCTCCACCGCCGAACCCTCCTCTGCCACGGAATCCACCACGATCACCGCCTCCGAATCCTCCGCTTCTTCTGAATCCACCGCGATCACCGCCTCCGAATCCTCCTCTGCCACGGAATCCACCACGATCACCGCCACCGAATCTTCCTCCCCCACGGAATCCTCCACGATCCATACTCCGGCCTCTGTACACTTCACCATCATTACTTCTTCCACGATAACCGCCGCGATCTCCACTTCCACGTCCACGATAGCTGCCACCGTCATCATCTCTTCCTCGGAATCCTCCGCCTCTACCTCCACCGCGTCCATCTTCATACCGTCCTCTTTTGGGATTGTCAGTCCCCCACTCCTCATTGGCTCGTTTCAGCTCTCTGAAATAGGAAAGAAATGAAAAAAATTTTCCTTTGGGTATACCGTTCTCTGTTCATCGCAATCTCTCTGTCTTTCTCCTTTTGATTTTCAACTTCTTCCACCTGACCAGTAGCGGCAGCTTGTCTACGAGCAGCATTTTCCCGAATAGCCTTTTCTTCTGCTTCATCCGCGTCTTGCTGTTCCTTGGCGATAGTCAGTCTTCTAATGACTCTCTGCTCGCTTTCTTGTTCACGACGCTTTTTCATTTGTCTGCAAAGATCGTAACGTTCTTTAAAGATCATATTCCAGTTCTAAAGTCACTTTTTCTTGTCCATATGGGCCCTCAGCTTTATCAACTCATCCGGAGTTTTGGAGTGATGCTTGTGGTAGAGCACTTCCCCCTCATCGATTCCTTCCTCAATTTTGGTTAGCTCCAATGTCAATCGTGGTCCAATTTCGTGCAGGCGAACGTTGCTTTTCTGTCCGAGTCCGCATCCACGTCCCTCAGAAATATCCTGGGGAAGTTCAACCTCTTGCTGATCGCCTTCGAACTCCGAATCACTCAACTGTCCTGGGCTGAAATTCGATAGTTTATTGCCAGCCTCATATAACGTCTTCACTTACTTGAGAAAATAGTCACTGATATCCTTGTAAGTGCTCAAGTTCGGAATGTTTTTACCCATAGTCTTCTCGGCTTGCATGAGCTTCTTTACAGATTTATTAAGACCAGACGCGACAACACGAATAGCGCTGAAAATAGAAGAAAAAAATGGAGGACATATACTGTGAACTTACTAGTGCCTCATCTGAATTTCGTCTGTTTCCTCGTCATAGCTTACAATCAAACAACGTTTCAAGTTGCTAAGTTGAATCGTATCAACGTTTATAGCTGGGAACATGTTTTGAATGAATGTTTGAACCAGCGAAAGATGCTTTTTTCCTCCATCTCCAAAACCATTCATTACAACCAATGGAGATGATTTGTATAGTTTATCGGTGGCCACTGGACGTTTTTGACAATTCACGACGTGTCGAGCAAGAGAGTACTCCTTGACTTAAAAACTGACGATTTTGATATTAGACACCGAATTCGATTCTTACCTTTGAAGGAAAGCGTCGGTCCTTGCGAGAAACGCATCATTCTCAATTGAAGCGAGGCATCGCTTGAAGTCAAGACCATCATGTTGGTAACACCTAGAACTGCACCGTTCACGATAAAATCTTTGATATTGTTTCGCTTGAGGATCTTAAGGTTTTTAGCAGTGTTTGGTTCCACGAGATTTCTCAAATCGGATTCCAGTCCTTTTACGTATTTTCCGACGTCTCCACGGTGGATTACCAAGCAATGTGGTTGCCTGGAAATGTGAACGTCGAAAATGTTAACTTAATAGAAAAAACCTTGCGAGCTCCTTTTCTTTGTTCTCAAGAAACTTTTGCTTCTGAATCTTCTTGACGAATTTTTCTTGATGATAGAGAGCATCTTTTTGACTCTGAAATACGTTCAATTAAATTTTTACAGTCATGACTCCTTCCAATACCTGAGCATCTACATTTCCGCGATTATGAGCTCCAGACTTCTTCTTCTTTCTCCCGTTCTTCAGCTTCATCGCGCAGACCTGCAAATTTTCGCGATTATAGCTTTTGAATCAAATTATATAATGGAGAACTACTTAGAAAGTTGGGTATATATGGCGATTGCTTGGGAGTAAGAAATTTTATTTAGGAAAAAAACGAGAAAGAAAAAATTTTTCGAAGGTTTCTTGGTTCTGCAATTCCCCGTGTGCGTGTTTGCAGTCGGTGCATTGAACATCACGACGAAGAATCGCTAGTTGTTTGCGCCAAATTCAAATGTTGAAATTTTTCACTAAATTCGTGATTATTTTCCTTAATAATAACTTAAGTTATTATAGTAATTACTTTCAGGAAAGAAAGTAATTACTATAATATAAAAAAAGAAAGTAATTACTTTCAGGAAATGAATAGATTTGTTACGAGAAGTAAACCTCCAAGCTATAAGAGCAACTCCGTTCAAAAAAGGCCAGTCAGTTCGAATGATGAAGTTGCAAACAACGAAAATGCTCCAGCAAATGTACTGAACTCTCTTGACAAATCGAGTAAACACGTTGAAGAAGCATCGCTTATGGCCAGACTAGTTTGTATTGAGGAAATAAACAAATAATCTCTGTTCTTACAGCAATCTGCAATAAAAAGCAACGATGCGCAGTTCACATTCGACACTCTCTCGAAAAATAGACCTTTCGATAATGCCATGAATGTAAGTTTTCATGTTGAAATTCATACGGAACAAGTGATTTTAAAGAAAACTATGACAAAAATGGAATTCTCGTCTTCGTTCTCGGATCCCAGTTCTGAGTATATGCTACTTTCTATCGATGAATCTGTCGTGGATGCTTTCAAGGAGGGACAAGGGGTAGCAATTCGAGGAGAATCTACGGACGACGCAGTTCTTTGCACCCAAAACACAACTTTCCCAATGAAAATTATAGAATCTGCTACGACTGTACTTCTTCTTCATAATTGTATCGATGCTCCAAGTTCTCCAACGGCTCCGATTTTTAAATTTGAATCAGTTGGTTGATGAGTTATGATGAGATGATCCCCGCATTTTCCAGGTGGATGGCAAGTGTTATTCAACAGGAGAACTATGCCCTGCGGTAGACGCTCTCAATGTCGGCCGTCTGAAGGACATACTCCGAGAGCATGAACTGCAATGGAACTGGAAACAAAAGGAGCATTTGAAGGGATATGACCTGAGAGAGTTGCTGGATCGTGTGCAAATGAGTGTTGGCGAATTGAAAACAGCTTTGATGGATTTGCCAGTCGTCAGATTCCCGAATGGAAAGTATCATTATCTCTCACACAAGTTTCGTGGAGAAATGCTTGGAATGATTGTCGAGGCTCTTGATGACGACTCTGTTGATAATTTAAAGCTTGAATCAGTGAGTTTATATAATCAGAACATTTTAACATGACGAAACTCTAATATAACAATAGTAACTAAATATATAACTATTTCAGGTGTCATTCGAGGGGCTCCGCAATTCCCTCCCTGAAAATGTTCCTGATCAAGTGATTGAATGGTTTCTACACTCCAAATGCGAGAAGATCCCAGATGAGCCAGATGAGCAATATCGTTTGTCCGAAGTGAATTTGATTCGTGACTTAACCGTCGTCATTTTGCATGGGGTCGGAAAAATGCCTTACCATCAGTTCAGCGAAATTCTAACTAAAATTCTGCCATTCGGTGTGGCTGTCAACGAAAATGTCTTCGAAGGAATCGCCGATATTGCCGATGGTTCCTTCGGAAAAGTTATCACTTACTTGGGACCGGAGGATCTTCCAGATACAATCAAAGACAGATTGATCTATCTTTTCGATTATAGAAAACTCTGGAGCATGGAACAACTTCGTCCGTACTTCAAAGATGTCTACAAGTCCAAAGTCTCTTTTGACAAATACGTTGTCCAAAACTGTGAATACTCACTTTCTGACACTAACGAAATGATGTATTGTGGTGTGAGATGATTGATATATGTTTTTAATGAACAATTTTACCTGATACAGTTTATTGAACTATTTTCCAGGGAACTATTCTCAAAGAGCTGAAAGCGAAGATTCAAGATGGAAAAAAAGGACCTCATAGTGACAGAGATGGATGCGTGATGCAGGGAGAAAATAGAAGAGGGAAGGGGCGGGAACAATAAAAATTGTGCATATGGGACAAGAATGCAGTTGTGATTTGGCAATATTAAAATAGATGGTAGCAATGGACTGATTAGGCCTAGAAAATGTTTGGGAATAGCTGTTGACGAGACACATGTTATAGTGCAACTTGAGTATTATGAAATGGTTGGTTCTATGATTATTGTGCATACTGCTTTCAGAAAAAATAATATAAAGAGATTACTTGGCTCGAAATAACATCAGCTGAAGAAGTAAAATGATAGAGATTGGGAGATAGGAGATCAAAAATTACAAGAAAGCAACCATGCACTTCACACCTAACTCTCGTCGGTCCGAGAAACTGACAATCATTTAGCACGAAATACCGAGAACATCATCAGGCACCCGCAACATGGCTTTGTTATGAGATGCAGAAGAACAGTGGGAAGCGGATGGTTGTTTGGGTATCGGGTCAAGTAAAAAATACACAAAAATCACGAATCAACAACGGGTAGCACTAAGAAAACGGGTTTCAACAAAGCTTACAAACAACTGGTAATGATGAAAAGCCGATAAGAGTCCGACGCTGTTAACACTTTGGATGCCTTCCAGCGGCCGTAGAAGCGAAAACTACAAAACTACGATAAAACTGTAATGCACCTCCCGACCTTAAAATTAAAGATCTGGCATGAGCAAAACAATGGTACAAATTGCCAGGCAACAACAAGTTGGGTAGAAAAAAGATGTAAAATAATGTTATACTAAACACCCTAAGTCACGCATAAAATCCATTAAGATATTTGTCACTTAAAGCTCTGAGAAAAATGATGATTAAAACAGTTACAAAAAGAATAATGAAGAAATTAAGAAAAGGCGGATCGTTTGACAAGTTTAGAATAGAAAAGAGTAATTAAGAGTGGAAAAGAACAAGTTTTTTAGAAGCGAAAAAACTACTAATAAGAAGAATATGATGCGAGGCCATGCACGGTTTATAAAGAGACAGGAAAAGAAGCAAAGAAAATTCCGGATTTCCGTTTTTTTTTTTGTTGAAATATTTCGCAGTCAGTTTAAGCGCGTGGTGCTTGCCAATGGTCGATTGGAGCTTGCGAGCCACCATTGGAATAGAATCCTCCACCATTTTGGCGATTCATTCCGTTGTTGAAGCCACCTGAACAAAATAGTATAGGCCGACAAAAATCGTCCTTTTTACCTCTTCTCGGTCCACCAAATCCGCCATTAGACGATGAGGAGAGAGAACTATGAGCTCCGAAACCACCATTAGTAAATGGGCGGCGTTGTTGTCCTCCAAATGATCCCCCAAAGCCACTTCCTCCGTTTCCTCCGAAACCAGCCGAATGACCGCCAGCATTGTACGAATTGAAGTTCCTATAAGAACATTCAACTTTTGTGCTGAAAAGCAAATAAGATTTACCCTCCGAACGATCCACCACCGTTTCCACGCCGGTAATCAGTAGCGCCGAAACGACGATTTCCTCCACGTTGTCCGGTACCGATACGACCTTCGGCAGCAACTTGATGAAGCCAATCAGGAACTTCTTGGTTGGCTTCCATGATCAGAGTCTTCAGATCGCGGCCGATTCCTCTGTTTTTGTCGTTGAAGAAACTTGTGGCGATTCCCAGATTGCCACATCTTCCAGTTCTTCCGATACGATGAACGTATTCATCGGAATCTCCAGGAAGATCGTAGTTGATAACATGGCGAACATTAGGAATATCCAATCCACGAGCAGCAACAGCGGTGGCAACAAGAATCGGGAACTGTCCGGAGCGGAACATTTCCAGGTTTCTCTCACGTTCGATTTGCTTGAGATCACCGTGGATCGATACGGAACGAATCTGCTGACGATTCAAGAAGTATGCTAACTCATTCGCTCCTCTCTTCGTTTCGACAAATACTAGGACCAAGTTCGTTGCATCTTCGTTCATCAGAATATCCATGAGATTTTGTCTTTTTTCCATTTCATTCACCCACAGCAAACGTTGCTCGATGTTTTCTGAAGTGGATCCCACACGACCAACTGCAAGGAACACGTAGTTTTCCTTGAGAAAATCTTTGGCAAGAAGTTGAATCTCTTTCGGGAAAGTAGCACTGAACATGGCGGTAGTACGAGCAGTTTTCGGTGGCATTCCTTGTGCAACGATTTTCCGGATTTGCGGCTCGAATCCCATATCAAGCATACGATCGGCTTCGTCAAGTACAAGGTAACGGCATCCAGCAAGTCCAATGAATCCTTGTTCAATAATGTCAATGAGTCGACCAGGAGTTGCGATGAGGATATGAGCTCCACTGCGAAGGCGGTTGACTTGATCTCGATAGTTTTCGCGTCCGCCATACAGAATAGCGGTTTGAAGGTTTGTCTTGTGACTGAACTTGGCAGCCTCCTTGTGGATTTGAATAGCCAATTCACGAGTTGGCGACAAAACCAAAGCAGATGGGAAATAAGTGCGTCGACCGTTGGTGAATGAAGGCTGTAAGTTTTGGTTTAAAATCGCGTACCATTTCGCATGACTAACCGTCTTGATCATGTCTGGGCCACCAGCCATAATATGCTGAATAATTGGCAAGAGGAACGCCGCAGTTTTACCAGAACCAGTTTGAGCACAAGACATCAAATCGCGGTTTGCCAACAAAGTCGGGATCGAATGCTTTTGAACCGGAGTAGGTTTAGTGTAACCACTACGGGTAACATTCTCCATCACAGCCGGTCCGAATCCAGCCTCGGTGAAATTCTCGACTGCTGCCGGAACAGAATCACCACTGACTTCGACCGGAATGTTCTCATACTTGTCGAAGTTGATGCCACTGTTGGTACGATGGAACAAATTGCTGTAAAACAAAATTTCATTCTGAACAAAATGTTGTGGGTTTACCTCTCGGTATATTCGGCGCCAGCACCACCCCATCCGTTTGTCTCACCACCGCTGTAATATCTGCCAATATATTCATGAACACTTTTCAGATTCAACCTACTTATTGTTATAGCCGTTCCCACTATCGTAGTTATTGTATCCGTTGGACCTATAAATTTAGAAGTGCAATGAAGTTTAAAACCTTGCAAGAAGCAACAAAGGAAGAAAGAACAAGCATATGGTTAGAAGGCAACACAATCACCAACACACTATACACCTGTTCTCACCCATTATCATCGAAGTTATCGTAGTTCTCAGAATAACTCATTTGAAACTGCTGTTGGTCTGGGAAGTAAGGAGGAATGAACCCTCCTTGCTGAGAAGCCACAATTTGGCCCCTTCCATTTGGAACCATAGACTGTTGAGTTGCATACCCGTTAGACGGACTTCCGTTTTGACCGTATCCGCCATTGTAGAAGCCGCCAGCAGCCATATTGCCTTGTTGTTGTGAATACGATGACGACCACCTGAAAATGAAGATGAAGATAAAAAGATGCTGTTTTCTGATACCCTTGCCCTTGTTGTTGGCCGTTCTGATTCGCGTAATATTGTGTATTCATAGTTGATATTTAGATAAGACTATATCAAACGGAAACCCGGAATTCGAAGAAAATCGGCGAGTCTAAACCGATTTTGTACCCAATTGATGTTGAGATAACAGAGCTTGTATCTGAAAATTCAGATTAATATTATTTTTACAGTTAAGATTGAAATACGAGTAACGATAAGTATTATTTTAGCTGATAGTGAGAAGGAAGGTTAAATAGCGAAAATAGAAGTTGTTGGGAAAACACGATGAAGCCAAGTAGAAACTGAGAAGCTCCACTTTTACGCCAAAGGATACCTTGACGTTCTTTAAAGACATTTAGAGGATATAAGAAGGTATCGCAGTGAAATATCGCTTCGATATTTGCATAAAAATGTTTGGCGATGCAGAAAAATGATGATGAATCGCAAAATCGAAGAAAAAATGAAGGAAAAGCACAGAGAAAGAGAGAGCCGGTTTCATCGAACTATGACGAAGAGACGTATAGTTTCGCTCCAAGACCCGTAAGTCGCATAACGTTATGCGCCTTTGAAGTGCGTGCTGTTGCGTCTTCTCAAATTAACTGAATCTGGCACGCAACAAGAAGTACATGTATAATTCTCAATAAGATAGTTAAAAAAAGCAGAGTCAAAAGTCAGAAAAAAATGCTTAACAAAAATATTTCAAAAATAAGGCGTCAAACACAATAACATCTCAATATATGTGTAGGAAAGTGTCTATGCTACCAATACAGTAGCGTAGATTACTGTATAATGTTTTCCGCAAGATTCAATTTTGAACACAAAATTATTTTCACGCGCGAAATTGTGCTGTTCGGAAAGTGCCACACGTTCATCAGAGCGACGTGAGGTTTGCTATAAAAGGAGCTTGAACAATCGAAAGCGCCAATATTGCAGTTTCAGCTTTTCAAAGGTTGAACCGCCTGTTCCACATCATCGAAACAATGACTGCGCCGCCGGAAGTTCAGAAGGCTATTGAAGATGTGAGTTTTTCAACTAAAGGGAAAATTCAATTGTTTTTACAGGTTTACAGCAAACTCCAAGGAGCTTCTGACTGCTCTTCTCTGCTCAAGAAGCACTTGACCAAAGACGTTGTCGCTAAGAACAAGTCGAAGAAGACCCGTCTTGGTGCTACACTTCTCGACGTGATCCAATCTGGTGGTGAGAATCTGGACTCGGGAGTTGGAATCTACGCTCCTGATGCTGAGAGCTACACTCTGTTCTCTGATCTCTTCAATCCCGTCATTGAGGAATATCACAACGGCTTCAAGGCAACTGATACGCAGCCACCAATGGATTTGGGGGAGAAAAATGTAGGGTTGGCGTCTCAAAAATTGTTTTATAAACTTTTCTTGCAGGTTGGAGACCTCGCTGATCTCGACCCCGAGGGTAAATTCATTGTTTCGACTCGCATTCGCTGTGGACGCTCTCTTCAAGGATACCCATTCAACCCGTGCTTGACGGAGACCAACTACAAAATGATGGAAACTCGCATGAAGGAGATTTTCAGCACTATCAGTGATCAGGAGCTTAAGGGAACCTACTATCCATTGACCGGAATGGATGAGGAGACGAAGAAGAAGCTGATCGCTGATCATTTCCTGTTCAAGGAGGGTGATCGCTTCTTGAAGGCTGCCAACGCTAATCGATACTGGCCTAATGGTCGTGGAATTTTCCACAACGAGAAGAAAACGTTCTTGGTGTGGGTGAACGAGGAAGATCACTTGCGCATCATCTCGATGCAAAACGGTGGCAATGTCGGAGAAGTCTTGAAGAGACTTATCACCGGGTTGAACCTTGTAGCGGCTAAGGCTCCGTTCGCTCGTCACCCTCGTCTCGGATGGCTCACTTTCTGCCCCACCAATTTGGGTACCACTGTTCGCGCATCAGTTCACATCAAACTGCCAAAGATTTCGGCCAAGGATGACTTCAAGAAGATTTGCAGCGATATGAAGCTCCAGGTACATGAACAGAAAGTTTCATTAACACGTTTTTGATTTTTACTTTCAGATTCGTGGAATTCATGGTGAGCACTCTGAATCGAAGGAAGGAATCTACGACATTTCGAACAAACAGCGTCTCGGACTTACCGAGTACCAAGCCGTTCGTCAAATGTATGACGGAGTGAAGAAGCTGATCGAACTTGAGAAAGCTGCAGCTTAAACAAGTCTAGGACTAAATACGTCGTCCAAATGGTCGTCTGTTTTGTATTAGTGAAATAAAGTAGTGATTATATATATCGTTTTGTGTGTTTTTATGGAATTTCTTCTACTGCCAGAGGTTTTCTCACCTAAATATCTGTGGAGATGACCATTAATCAGAATTAAAGCTGATAATATGCTGCCATACGGGGCGTGTGAGGTTTGAACTCCCGCGAAAATAAGTGCGAGGCCTAGAAACGTTTCTTCTCGGCCATCGATTTTTTTTTGCCTTTGCTCTCGAAATTCTTGAGACCCCACAAAAATCGGGGAAGGGTAAACTATCGGGGACAGTTGGCGGAGCATGAAAACCCCAAATGCGGCGCGAGTTTTTTAAGGCTTTTATCAGTAAAAAACAGGTGAAACTTCGTGCGCGCTGCGTTTTTTAAATATGTTCCGTTCACTGTCCCCGATCGTTTACCCTTCCCCGATTTTCGTGGGGTCTCAAACTCTTGTACGATATATTCCAGAAATAGGTCAGCAAATGTCGGCGCACCGAGTCGCCGCAACGTTGCCACGAATTGGCGTCACCGTTGGACATGTGCCACAGAAACTGAAAACTGGAGGGATTGAACCTAGCCGCCGAGCTAGACTCGAAGTGCTTCGACGTATTGTAACCAGAACAGTCCGTGAGGAACGAGTTGAGCTGAAATGGAACCGCGCTGTTGAAGCGAGACCGTATTTGGAGAGGGTGGGTTAAAAATCAGATGTATTTCTGAGCCGTAAGGAATTACAGCTTATTCAATTGGGTGTCGAACGGGGACCGCTTGATGAACACACTGCGGAAATGATGGAATGGTGGTTGCCAGAGAAAGATTTGATTATCAAAATGCACGAGGTAACTGCTTCGTCTGGCCATATGCGATTTCAGTTCTCTTGTTCAGGTCATCGTTCCGCGTTTCCAAAATCGAGAGTCCCCATTCACATCTCTCTTCCGTTTACCACCACAGCGTCTTCAACAGTTCATTCAAAACAAACGCGAAGTATGGAAACGCTACGATATTGGGGTGCTCGAAATCGATGGACACCCATTCCCACCAGTTCAATCGGAGCACCAAGAGCTGTCGAACTCAATTATCGATGTATTGCTGGCTGATGCTCTGAAAAATCATCAAATCCATCTGCAAGATGAAGTTAAGCCTTCTAATACGCACTGAAAATATGTTTTAGATTCTCGTAGTTCGTTCTTTTGTTATATTTGTTGATGAATACAGTTTTTTCTGAAATTTTGGTGTTCATTCTCCGCCTCTTATGCCGTTATAACGTTCATATACATTCCTAGATATTAGTTTTCTTCATTCTCTTGATGCATTTTTTTAGAAGATGATGTTCGAAGAACAACCTGAAGTCAATGAGGTTGTAGAGAATAATCGTTTTGAGATCGTACTGAAAAACGTTCGGATTGATTCGGTGAGCGAAGCAGCCAACGTTTCCCAGAAGCGTGTCTTCGAAAAAGTGAGTATTGATTCTTGCAAAAACAATGAAATTACCGATGATCTTCTATTTCAGACGCCGCAATTGAATCTACTGTCTCTTACCGGCTGCTCGCTCCAAAATCTCACATCTTCTATAAATTTATGTACCAATCTCATCTCGCTCGTGTTGCCTCAAAACGAATTGAAGCAGCTTCCTGATGTTCTTGGTAATTCGTATTGTTAGAATTCACCGAAATTTTTTTCTTTCCAGATAGCTTCCCGAAACTTCGGTTCATTGACGTCTCCCACAACGCTCTGGATACTCTTCCACCATCACTTGCTTCGTGCAAGAACCTTGAATCACTCATCCTGAACAATAATTCTCTGAGTGAATCAAGCTTCCCAGATATGTCGAACCTCTCCAATCTACACATTTTTGATGCATCCACTAATAATCTTTCAAAGTTCCCTATGTCTATCACCTCGGAGAAGCTATCTGCGAAGCTACATACCGTTCTTCTGTCTCACAACATTATCGATGAGATTCCGATTAGTTTGTGTAATCTCAAGCAATTGAGAGAACTCAAATTAGATGAGAACAAACTCAGAAACGTTCCAACAGTACTTGACCTTCTTCCTAAGCTGAAAGTTTTGGACATATCGAAGAATTCATTTGTGGACAGCCGTTTCCAAAAACTGGCTAACGACAAACGGGCAAAACTGAATGCGATTGTTGCCTTGGCACAAAAAGTTGGGAAACCAGTCAGAAATGTGGAGGAAGTGAAAACATCAGCTGAAAATTTGGATGGCGGTGATATTGAGAAGGAGAGTTCCCTCATCGTACGTACAGGAATCGAGAATCTGACCGTTCGGAGGCACCAGAGCATTTCGGAGATCAGACCATACCTTGTCTGTTGTGTTTTCAACAACGTTGACTTGAATGGAGACTCTTTCAAAAAATTCATTGCACTTCAAACCAAGCTTCATGCTTCCTCTCTATGCGAAAACCGAACCCTTTCTGCTATCGGAACTCACCGCTTCGGTTCATTTCAGTTGCCTTTGTGCTATATGGCTCTCCCAAAAGATGACCTCTACGTATGTTTTTTACTTGAATTCAAGACTTCTGAAATTTACTTTCAGATCCGTGCTCTCAACAAGAAATCTAGCGTCAGTGCTTCTGAATTATTGGACAGTCTTCTTCGTGATGCTGAACTAGCGAGAAAACGGAGTAAAAGAAGTAGTGTTGACCCGTTGCACAAATATCTGCACATAGTGAAAGATGAAGATATTCTCGCTTGTCTCGTCGATTCTGAACAAATCGTCATCAGCCTGCCGCCAATAACCAATTCGGACAGCACTAAGGTGAGATCTAATCAGCAATAATTTGTTACATTAATCTTCATTTGCAGCTGACCGTTGATACCACAAGTATTTGGGTGGAGGTTTCATCAAAGCAGTCGTTGGAAGTTTGTAAGAAGACTATGGACGAGCTCGTGAATGCAAGCCGTGTTATCTTCCCTTCAATGTCCATAGACCAAGTTCGTGTGGTGGAAAATGAAACACTAGTTTCGATTTATCCGGACAAGAACGACCTTCCCGGAGTTTCAGTGGAACGTGTTTCTCAGTGATCAGAATTTTTGCCTGTTTTTTCTTCAATTATTTTTTTCCCTAGAACTTTGTTGGCCATTTTCCTTGTTACTCTGTTTTTCTTCTCATCGTTGTGAAACACATCATAAACTATACTGTTCTCATCGTGGGAAGCACTCGTCTTTTTTTCAAATACACTCATTCTCTGACTGGTATCTCACCATGAACACAGAATATTTATGGAGTAGCATTGTTGAGTCAGTGGCTAGAAGTAATGCAATTTTCAGAAGAAGGAACAGTATCATGACGGACAACAGGTGAGTTGTTAAATAATTGTTCGCGGTATATTGAAATACGAAACGAAAAGTACCTCGCGGCGAGATCGTTGTCAGTTAAAAAGTAACCTCTTGAAAGTAGATCAACTTGTAGCGAGACATCTTATTGAATCTGCGTCTTTAATGAGTGTTTCAGTAGTGTAACGATAGCAAGCAGCACAATCGTCTGCGTCGAGGCAGAAATAAAGGGTGAAGTGACAATCAAAGAAGGATGTGTTGTTCACCCACATGTCGTTTTCGACGCCACCAACGGTCCAATTTACGTCGGCGCCAACAACATCTTCGAAGAATTCGCAGTTATCCGAAACAAGTAAGAAGTTAATGGTAGATTCCAAACAACACTGAGTTTTTCAGCAGCGAAGGTCAGCCAATGATAATCGGAGATTCAAACATCTTTCAAGTTCACTCCAAGTGCAGCGCCAAGTATGTCGGTAGTCGGAACGTTATTGGTGCTCATGCCGTACTGGAGGATGGATGCTCAGTGTCTGACGACTGTAGCGTCGGTCCCCGTTGTCGTGTATACTTGAAACAGAATCTCGAGCCTTTTGTAGCAATTTATGGCCCATCGAATATGCACCGAACGACAACTACTCCCAATCTGGTAAACGTTCTTGAGAAAAATCACATTATTTTTTTTTGTTTTTAGAATCCAAATGCGCAACTGGAGTTTCTTCGAAAGATTCTACCATCCTATCATCATCTTTATGGCAAGAAAAAAGCAACTGCTGCTCAATAATCGCTACGTGTTCCATACTGAGGCATTTTCAATGAACCACCGATTCTCTGTGTTTTAATAAACCACTTTTAGAGTTGTATCAACTTTTTTCAAAAATTTATTGACTCAAATTTTTGGGATTTTGAAAGAAAATGTGTAACAATTGGAATTGGAGAAAAAAAAAGAATCAACAATAAAATCAACAACACTGTTTAAATTAGAGACACAAGTGAGCCTGTTTTCATTCTTCCATAGCAACCTCATTATCCGGCGATGCCTCCACAAGAGGGGTTTTTCTCAAAGCCTTCACCTTTCTCGTCTGGATGTCGTCGGTTCTCTGTTTTCCAACATGAACTCTAGCCAACTGATTTCCAAAAACGTCCTCGCTCGTGTTCTTTCTTCTTTTCTTCATGAGTGCCTTCGGCTTCTTGCAGGCCAACTTGAAGAGAGCGTCGTCAGCCAACTTCTTGCGCATCACTTCAAAATTGAGAGATGGGCCCATCTCAGCCAATTCCACTCTTGGAGTAGCAGTTGCAGACTTCTTCAGCATTGGACGATAAACACGAAGTGCGATCGATTTCTCATCGAGAGCAGTGAAAACAATGACTGTCTCTAATCCTTCGAGACGAATAGTGTCGGTTTTCGGACCGCGGAACCAGTCAATCATCAAGTTTCCAAGGCGCTTCATGTCTGAATCTGACTCAAAGGCAGCACCTTCGAGAACGATGCAAGGCTTTGACCCGAGAGTCATTTTCGCTGTCTGAAAAGTTAAAATCTTTTCGGAATTATGTAATTGAAAACAAACATCGAAATTTGAAGCAGATTTGTAGGCAGTGATTCTAAGCTCAGCCATGTCGAGAAGCTGTCCGTCGTATGTTCTACCGAATGTAAGACAATTCGGTTTCTTTTTCGAGTTGGAGCCGAGCACGAACATCGATGTATCGAACTTGGAACCGGCACGAACGATCGGAGTTTCGTCCTCGAAAAGATGGTATGGATTGTGCCTGAAAGGAACAAGAATTTTTGAGGATAAAAAATGAATTCATACTTGTCCATTTTCGTAGTCAATGGTTTCTTCATATCGTAGAGATCCATCATTGCATGATTAATGATTTCATTGGTTTTGGTTCCACGACAAAACAACGTCTTCTTATCGTTCTCAACAGTTTTCGGTGCTTTGTCATCCAGCACTCGCTTTCCTTTCTTCGTTTTGATTCTCTCAACACGAACCATCCTTTAAAAAAACGAAAATCTATATAAATTTCTGACCAGCTAGGATAAAATAGGATTGGTCTGCAGAAAACAGGTTTTCGAAACGATTAAATTAGCGAAAATAACAAAAATCAAGTTTATATCCGTAACTATCACCAAATTTAAATTATAACATGAACGAAACAGTTGAGTTGTTCCACAAATAAGCATTCATGTAAAGTTATTTCGACAAAGTGGGCATGTAGACTGATTGCTCGACTCGAACCATTTGTACTGAAAGAAAATAAGTTGAGGGGAAGTTAGGCCACGGCCACGCAGGAGCGAGAGAGCGCGAGACTCAGACAAGCAATGAACGGAGTACGTGGAGTTGAAGAGTTGGGAATCGACAGTGTGTCTCCGGAAATTTTTTGTTGAAGAACTATTTGGTTTGTGATTTGCCGGACCGGAGCGGTGACCCGAACCGAGCCGACGAAAAAATTTCAGGACCCCACCCGGAGGAAAAATGGAAATTAATTTTTTTTGGTAAATAATTCTCTTTGTTTTTAATCCGCCAAAAAAAATCTACGATACTCCGGCATAAATTTTTACTTACTAGAACAACTGATACTTTCAAATTAGAAAAATTTCGCGGCAAAATAAGTTTTCTATCCGCCGGGCCGGTAAAAATCAGCCCGTGACCAGTCTGGGAAAAACTAACCAAGCAATTCGAATGGAACTTATTCTTGCACTGCTTGCATCTGATTTTCGGTAGCTGATGGGTTTGCTGATGTACAGTCATCATGCAAATGGTACAATCTTCGACGCCTTCTATTCCCTTGTCTACGTTTCGCTTCCACATTTCGATTCCCTCCAGGATGGCTCCATTTTGATGGAAGAGATAGGCGTTCAATTGCAGCAACCATTTCTTGGCTCGATCGCCTCTTACGATCGCTTTGTCAAGATTCAGCGAGGGTACCGAAAGAGGATAATCCGCTGGCAGTTCGATTGTCAGCTTCATTTTTGTCTCCTCCACAGCGTATTCGGCAATGATTTGTCCTGTGACGGGAACTGTTCTCACTTTCAACCGGTCTCCAAACTCTGCCTCATTGACCTTGTTGAGCTCGGTCTCAATGAGCAACCTGCTGGCGTATTTCGTGACTACTTCATGGAAAATGGGCATGAAACAGTTAGGCATGTTCTTATGGAACATGCGAACTGCTGCAGGCAGGAGGGTTATCGATTTGAAGAGCAATCTCGAAGCGAACCGATCGAAGAAGTTCGGATTAGCAGTCATGTCAGATTGAAGATAGTATTCCCGCTCACGTTGTTTTGCTGCAAAGGTCGAAAAAAATACTCGAAACACCAAATGTTTAACTCACGGATTCTGCATATGATTGGAGTCTGCTGGAATTCAAAAGGCTGATCCAGCATCAAAGCGTTCAAGGCATTCTTGAAAAAGTTATTGATTTCTTCACAGTAAGCCACTCGTTGCTCTTGTCTGAAATTGAGTTCTGCCGTTTCAAGAGGGGAAATGGCCAAATCGAGCAACAGTGGACCAACGTGCTTGTGGACGTGATCACTCGGATATGACTTGGAAATCATGAGAGGAAGCGACAGTTTCGGACGATTCGAAGCCTAAATTTGACATTGGAAACAGTTGGCAAGAAATGACAACCAACTCACCATAACTTCCGTGTCATCTTGTTCCATGAATGCGTGCGAATTCTCCGTTTTGAACATTACCGGCATCAACCTGTAAGACGATGAATGGAAATTTTTGAGAAATTTAGTTCATTACAATTTGGCGACAGCGAATCCGATGAGTTGAACATGCTCAACGTCCGATGAGAAGAGGCCAAATGCTTGAGAAATGCATGATTCCTCAAATGGAGAGTACATGAAAACAGAAAGCTCGGGTACGAATTCTCTTCCTGTGGAGCTGTCGTTTGGAACGTTGCTTGGGAACTCCTTCAGGGTGAACAGAACTTTCAGAAGAGTTCTTACGAAAGGCGTTGGCTGCTGATCCTTTCGAATCATGCGGAACATACGGATGAACAAACTGTTGAGAGTGGGAACGTAAAATTCCTCCCATTCCTCGACGATTTGTGTGGACTGATTTCCGCTCTTGATGGATTCGTTAAGAACCAGATAAAGTTCCATATACAAAGTTGTCAATGCTTCCAACCGTACCTCCTCTTCGAAATAATCTGGGGAGGTAGTTAGAGTGTCGACACATTCCTGGAAAATGAGAAGTAGTTCAGTTCGTTTCCTGATCCACTTACGTCCAAAACCGTCACTATGCCACAGAAAACGAAATCGCGAAGACCCGACACTTCATCTTCCAAAATATCTCCAACACACCGAATCATATGTTTTGCGAACATTATATTTCTGAGCCATTCAAAATCATTCGTTCTAAAAAAATACTGTTATACTTTCTTTAAAAAACCAATTCAAACCTGTTGAATTGGAACAGTTGACAACCGTTTTCGGACTTAGCTATTTCGAACATATTTTTAACAAAATGAAGTGGTGATTGATCATCCCTGAAAGTAGTAGCTGAAAATACGAACATGAAAAGACAGGAAACCTGTTGAGAACTTCGACAATGTCATCGTCTTGTTGAGATTTTCTGATTTCTGCCAGCATATATTTCTTTTCCTGATCTGAGGAGAAGCCATATGCATACGCCAGGAAAGTTTCATGAGTGTTTCCATCTAATTCTTTTTCGAATTCTTCTGATTTCAACAGTCTTCTTCTGATTTCTTCTTTCAAACTGTTCAATTCCTTATTCAGATGACTCAAACAATATCTTGTTTCAAACGCCAGAATCACACCTATCACCTCCCAGCCGAACACTTGGTGAATTAGAGTGTGATCTGAAAATCAGTCTTGATTACAGGAAATCAACAAGTTCTTACTTTTGGAAGCCAAATGGAAGAGTGCGATTCTTGCTGATTCGGTCACCATTCGTTTCGCCGTATCCTCGTCTAATTGAGAGACGCATCGACGCCGGAATGTATGGATAATGAACGTTTTTTCCACGGAAGCCAGAATTTCCAGTTTCAACTGTAACAATTAGCAGACAATTATACGCATGCATCCGTCATGTAACTCACGAAATCAAGTTTTGAAATCACAGCTCTGCACTCATCTCCCGAAAGAAACAAAGTTTTCACCACTTGCTTATTTTCTCCATTTTCGTACAACCCAATGAGCTTATCGAATCGAGATGAACTTTCGAGGATCCTATCGATGTCGTTGTATTCTCCATTTTTGAACAAACTCTCAAAAAAGTTGTCAGAGTTGAAGTCTGGAGTCAAGTACGTTTGAAGGTTTTGGTAATGCTCCATCTTCGGTTCTTCATCTGACTCAAAAAGTGCAGCGAACAATTTCAATACAAGACTCTTCTTCTCTTCTTCTGTTGATCTACCATCCGTAGACACCTTGTTCAGAAGATTCACAAGGAAGTCCAGATTTTCGGCAGCTTGATTCGTATCCACCTCAACTCCCATGGATCTCAAATATGTAACTGCATCTGCAATAGCTTTTCCGTTCCTCGTTTCATGCCAGTGGTTGACCATTTCTTGGAAAACGGCGACAGATACTAGTTTGAAGTATCTATCCCATATCTTCGAATCTCTCGTGAGCAGAAGCCGACGTCCCACGTAATCATTTTTTGCGATTATATGCAAAGATTCTGCCACCGAGCCATTCGAGATACGCGAAAGCAGTCGAACAACCTCTTCCGCTTGTGAAATATCAAACTGCTCGGTGTTCTCGATGAACGCGAAGTCGTTGATGTTGGCTGTTGTGGTGTCAAAATATACTTGATCTGCACGAGCAAGATTCTGAATCATCGTAAAGTCGACTAGCTCGGAATTCGAAATGAGATGGCCGTGTAGTTCAGCAAGTTCCAAATGTTTTCCAGGCTTCGTCAACGAATTTCTGAACAACCGACACTTCTCTCTCCCTGTTCTCACGATGTAGCATTCAATGGATTTAAAAAGTTTTTTCAAGTCCGACGAACTGATCGCATTCTTCTCGATAATCCAATGAAGGAGTTCAGTCACACATTCCGTTGCCTCGCTGGTAGCGATGACAATCGCTTGTTCAGTGACTTTGACTACCTGAAAATCTCGGGTATGAATGAAATGAATCTGGGTCGTAAATATACCAAAGGCGATAGAGTTTCCCAAATTTCCAAGTTGATATGATCGTTTGATAAAATCCAACGAACGAAATCCGAAAATGTGCTGAACCAACAATGAATCGCATTCAAACTCGACTCCGCTGGCCATGGCAAATTATCGATGAAACTTTCCATTATCGCTTTCAAAGGTTTTAGATCGTTGTCAAGTTTTTTCATCTCTCTCAGAAGAACGATTACAGATGGAAGAAGATAATGTTTCAGTATTCTCCAGTGGTTTCCTTTCTTCCGCATTAAGTTCAGGAATCGAGGATATATACCCTTTTCCAATGAAACCTTCGATTGGAACTGCTGATTTGGCAACAACAACAGGATTCCTTCCCAAGCAGTTGCACATTCCGGAGTGAAAGTTTGAGCATCCAGATTGCTTTGGATGAATGGGACTATTGCTGGAACAGTGAGCATAATTTCCACATTGTTCTCGAATCGATAGGACAGATTCAGAAGTTGAACCTTCATAGTTTCTTTGTTGCCGGCAAACACCTTCTTCACGAACTCTGCGTTATCGAAGAGCTTTCGAGCATGCCCTTCCCAGATGTTCGATTCGGCGCCAAACTCTTTGATATAGGACAGAAATACGTTGAGGGACTGAGTTTCAAGCCGTGACTTTCTGGTCTCTTTATCCTCTGACGCATCATACTCGACGAGTGAACACAAGTCGTGCTTTCCTTGAACGATGGAAGCTGCCATTTCGAATGTCAGAGGTCCAAATAAGTTGAGGATTTGCTGTTTCTTGTCGACTTCAAAGCCATCTCGAATAACAGCTGTGGCTGCCGCAGCAACTCCATTTGTGACATCCGATTTTGCGAAAAGGACCATTGGAATAAGCTGAAAAATATATATGTCAGTGAGGCAATATTACAGAGAGCTCACCCTTTTCAATCCCTTACTCGCACTCTTTTTCAATTTGACTAGGAACATTGATATCGTCTTCATCGTGAGCAACCTGACCGACGGACTTCCATCTGTACTAAGTTGTGAGACAAGTCCGCAGAAGTGTTCATAGCAAGTTTCTGTCGAACCAGTGTTTGTGTTGATGAGGTTCATCAGCTCCTTGAGTCCTTTTTCTCTTGTCTGACAATCTTTTTTGGTCAGCTTTTTCATCACGATTCTCGTCTCATCGTCAATTCCAGCAACATGGTGTAAACGATTGCTGCTGGCCATCTGAAAAATTACTCCGAGATGTTTTAATTAGAGAAATGTCTTATACCTCGAAGATGTTCATTTCTGGTGTCAAACCAACAAACGTCTCTCCTCCTTGAGCCAAATACCCGTGGGCTGAAGCGCTGCTAGCATTCTGAATAGCAGATTTTGAATTCTTGACCATTTCATAAAATGAACCTACTTTAGCATTTCCTTTCCGCCTTTGTTGTTTACTCATTTTTGGATTATCACAATGTTGACAAATATTTCCCAATATTTGAGAAAAAAAACGACAGTCGACGGTCTCCGTTCAGCTGAATTTCTCCTGTCAGACTTTCAACAGGGCGCGATTGCATTGCAAATACTAAACCGCCGCTTAATAGCAACGACTGAACTTTTATAGGAGCAACAAACGTAAACGAACTTTCATAAAAGAATTCGAAGATAGAACATGATTGAATTACACAAGATCAGCGAAATATAGTGGAATACCTATTAAATATGGACATGCAATAAACGAAATTAATTTTCAGTCGTCATCGCCCCAAGTAGATTGATCTAAATCCTGATCGTCTGGAGCGAACAAATCCTGAAATTTGATGAGTCAGACGTACATCTGTACAGGAAAGTGAACAAACCTCGTCTTCCTCATCGAAGTCCTCTCCATCTTCGCCCTCGGAGTCGATTGCGGAGATGTTCAACTCGTCCATCGGTTTAACTTCGATTTCTGAAATAAAAAGTAATCAAAAATTATCTCTTATACTTAAATACCCTCGTCCTTGTCCACATCAACGTCCGCCTCTTCAAACGCTTGCTTAGCCTTGATTTTAGCCTGTCTTTGACTGAACTCAGTCATGTGGTCAGCCATGGAAAATTCTACAACAGGTGGAGAATCTTGTCTCTCGTTCCCCAAAGGACTGAAAACTTGATTGAAAATTGATTCATTTTGAGTCGTGCCACTGTATTCGGAGAAATCGGAGGAATTGTCGACATTAAGCGATACATCCAAATCTTCCGAAACGTCTTTGTTTGAAGTAGGTGTTTCTTCAGTACTGGGTTGGACAACTAGTTTGATTCCTGGATATTGCGGTCCCGTGTTGCTGATATTACGAGTGGACCCTGTGGATTTCACTTTCATGAAAAGAGAGAATTTTATCGAACCTGAGCCTACTGAAGATCTCTTGATTAATTTCGCCGTCAACTTATCGTCTTTCGAAGCAACTTGACTGGGTGTTTGATAGGGTTGGTATGGCACAGGTCCTGGTACATCGTTTCTAGTTGCTTCAAGACGACGTAAAATTTCCTAAATATCTGTGCCTGTTTCAACTGATCTGATAAGAATACCTACTTCTTTCTTTGAACTTCTACTCTCCGAATCCGTGATTCTTATAGCGTTCTCAGTTACCTTCAACTTAGTGAACGTAGCTGTGCTTTCTGCTATCTGTTTTCGCAAAGTCTCCATTTCCGACTTTTTGATTATTAATGCATCACTAACAGTGGACAGCTGAGCATTGCAGTCTTTGAGTTGCTCTATGTTTTTCAATGTCTGTTTCACATCCTTCTTGACAGATCCCAATGATGACTCAAGAGTCTTAGAAGTATCTGTATCGAAAATCGCGTCAGACTGGGGGAAATCGAAGTTTTCTGCAGTCAGGGACTTCCACTCATCGAAAAGTTGTGATATCTCGGACATTTCCAGGAGGCTATCGTTCGGCAAAACATCGGAAAATGTGTCGGCTTTCAGCATCTGAGAAAACTGAGTAACTACTGAGAAAACTGAGAAAACTGAGTACGGAATAGACATCATCCAGTGTGGCAAGAGATTCCGCTGTCGATGTTTCGTTCGTAGAGAGTTGCTGCAACCGCTCGTCTCGAATAGTTTCCGCATCCCTCATCTGCATATGTTCATATAGTCAATAAGGCGTTTAAGAAAAATACCTCAAGATCGGCCGCTGTTTTTTGGTCGGACAACTCCACCATTTGCTCCTTGATACTTTGCAATTTGTTGCTGATTTCCGTGGAAGAACTTTGAATTTGGGTTGTAATTCCCGTTTGGCGTTGAAGTTCCTCTTGCAGCTGGATCATCTCTTTTTCCGCTTTACCTTTCGCCTTCGAAGTTGCTTGTTGAACTTTCGCCAAACTTTCTTTGTCGGTGTTCAAATCGTCTTAAATTTCTGGACAACATTATATCATTTTTGATAGAACATACTTCTCAGTAGAGATATCTCGTTCAGGGTGGCGCGGATATTATTTTCTTCTTGAATGCTCTTCTGAATACGCTCATCGTATGGAAGTGTGATGGTCAAGACAGGAGTTCCATAATGAAGAGACAGATGCTTGATTGCTTTGATCATGTCAACATTCTCGAAGATCGAATTAACTGCAACAGGAAGACATTTTAACGAGACTTTGTCAGAAAAAAAAAAACAAACGCGAAGCGAACGACTGCTGAGCGACCTTCTGGGCTTCGGAGAGATGCATCTCCACGTCGTTTCTCACTTTCGCTGATTTATCTTTGGTGATAAGTGCCATGCGGTTGACTTGAGAGTTGCACGATGCAACTATAAGGAATCAATTACAAATTATACCCGGAAAGTTCTTCTTACGATGTCGCAATGAACGATGGATCTCATTTCGCTGTCGCTCGAAGTTTGCACATTGTTTCTCGACGATATTATTGCTGAAAATATGAGTATGGCATTCAAAAACCACATTTTGAGTCCTACCTTTTTTCGATAGCTTTTAGTTCTAATTCGTTTTCCAACGAGGTCAATAATCTGCTCATTTCTTTCAAAAATACGTAGAATGAAAAAAATGTGAAATTTTTTTTTCAAACGAACAACTGTATGAAATTAAAGGAACGTCGTCGCAGAAAGACGGGTCTCAGCGCGGATGCAAGATTACTGTAATGAATGCAAATAATGAATGTTCCTTGAATTTCCGTCTTATCGAGAAGAAACTTCTCATCTAAATACTATATTCAGGGTCAATAAAATGGAAAAATTAGATTTAACGGGTCGCAAATTTTCCGAGTGAACAGTGTTATTATTGCAATTTTTACGTCTGAAAAATATGTCAAATCTTAAAACTTTTGATGGCGCACATTTTTTCAGACCGAAAAAATGTCTAATCGCGGTGAGATATCCTTTTAAGTAACGTCATGCGCCTTTAAAAGAGTGCCAACAGACTGCGAATTTATAATATACTTCATTGTCTCAGTTTGTTTTAGTGCTCGGAGTTCATCGAACCAACATCAGATGCGACGAAATTCGATTGCGTGAACCTGTGTTTACCTCTGATCATAGAACCCAAAATCCTGGAAACTTCACTCTAAAAAATATATGTTGCCCAAACATCTCGGTTACTATATAAATCGTCACGGCTTCCTTTGAGTACCATCGACGTTTAGTCATTTATTTACACTCTAGTGAAGCCCTATGTTCGCCAAAACCCAGGTGTTTTTTTTCAAAATGCTACAGAAAGACCATGAAACGTCATTTCCCGGTACACATTTGGACAAGGAAACAAGATTGAGATCAATTGGTATTAATCAGATCAAAGACGCTTTGTGTTCTTTCTTAGCTTATTGGTCAAGATGTCAACCCGGGCTGGAGGCGTTCTGCATAAAATCCTTATATCCATAGTACTTAACGATGAGATTCACAACAATGCTATCATTCTGCAGGCAAATTGTTCTGATGTTTTCAAAGAAGTTATCTTCCTTCAAAACACAGTCTACTTTCCACAGAATAGCTTCTTCTCTCCTTCTTCTGCATACACTTCGTTTTCTCGCTTAATCAACTGTAATATAAAAACCATCCGCGTCTCTAATTCCCACCCACTATTTCCAAAGTCTCGAAATAAAAACTCAGCGGGTCGATCGAGACGATCTGGTTTGTCGTCGTCATCATGACGCCTTCTCTTGTGTCTTCAGTCGCTTTCTCATTCACAATCTCATCTCTTTCTCTCTATTTTTTCTCTGTCCATTCTTCTCTCTGTTTGTTTTCGTTCTCCTTCCAATTACTCACTTTTCCCTTCCTATTTACCAATCCCAGCCCACACCTATCTAAAACCAACCACTTTCCTCAGTTTATCATTTAGGAAATGTTCGTCTTCTTGTTGGGTACACTCTGTGTCTCTCTTCTTGTCCAAATCGGAGAGTCTGCGAAGTGCAGTGCCAAGAGTGGAGATATCAGTGCCCGGTGGCAAGTGAGTCACTCTTTGTTTGTAGAGTTCTCTTGTCGAACAAATCAGTTTGTGATGATTGATGCCAAAAATTTTCCAGGTAGTAGATGGAGAGCTTACTGTAGAGGTGACCACCAACAATATCGGAAACAATGAGTGGTCCGCTGTTGGCTTCGGACCCGACATGGTATGAGTATTGCTTCTCCTCCTGTTGAAGTGCTCTGTTTTCAGAGCGACTTGAATGTCGTCATATTCCAAGTGGTCGACTTCAAACCAAGTCTTGTCACTGGAACGACTCAAGGATACGGAGCCCCAACTCTCGACTCCTCTCCTTCTGTAACCCTCCAGTCTCTCAACTATAACAGTAAGTTTCTGAAAATAGCTTCATTCAGTTCTCTGAAATGCTTCAGGCAACACCTTGGTTGCTCGTTTCGCTCGTCCAGTCGGATCTCTTTCCACCTGCACCACATGGAATGTAAGCGATTCTTCTTCTTTGCATGATTCATTCCCTCCATTCCTTCTTCTACCGTAATCCCTTCCCCCCACAGTAACCTCTTCTTTCAGTTCGTCACTGACGGAGCCATCGAAGACGGATCGATTGGATACCATAATACTGCTCCTCATTCTGTCGAAATTTGTGCTGACAAGTGTACCCGCAAGATCTTCACCTAACTTTTTACTTTTCTCTGACATGTCTTTTCTTGCTCACTCTTCTCTTTTTTTTTCGGGAAATTCTTAATAAATCGATGATCACTATTGCCCATTCAGTTCTTCAATGCTCAACCTTTGAGTGGGTCCGCAGTGTCAAACCTTGGATCTCCAGAAATTCAAGTCACGGTAATAAGGTTTCCAGATGGAAAATCAGAAAAAGTTTTAAATTCAGAACGTTTGTCCGAACGAATGTACCGGAGTATTCACACAACGTGACGTGGCAGTCGACCCGGTTCCACAGGCTGCAATTTACAACAATCGGATTTCGAATCGATTTGATGCACTTTTTGATGCGAATTCAGCTCGCAAACGAAGATTCGCTGGCCGTCTTTCATTCTGATTTCTGTATTTTTCTGTTTTTACTTGCCAGTCATTCCTGTCTGTTCCATCAGTTTGTGGATGTGGCACTTTTTATACTACGTACTTGTGCTTCGGACTACGTTTTTGTTGCCATATCCAGAATAAATGTTTCAAATAAAACTACCGGTGTGAAGTTCGTCAGTGACAGAGAATGGTAAATGCTCAGAACTCCAAAAATTGAAATTTGAAAGCTAAAAACAGATCCCCAAAAGGAACAAAAACACTGTAACAAATTATTTTTTTTCAATTCACTTGTTCTCTTTTCCAATCACAGTTCTATTCTCAACGACAGTGAAACTCTGATCTTTCAGATTCTCCTCGTTGATCTCGATCAACTTCACATCGGATCCTGGGATTTCGTATTTCGCATTCATCACAGCCTTCTCCACAATACTTCTAAAATTTCCACTTTTATTTTTACCTAGGGAACCAACCAACTTCAAAGCTCTTGCTCCAGTTTTCCTTTTGACTGCCATTTCCGCAATCTTCTCGATTGCCGACAATGAGAATCTCAATTCGACGTTTTCGTTCTCGAAAAATTTCTTCGTTTGAGCAACCAAACTTCCTTTCGGTTCAGTTAGTACAGATTTCAGATGGTTCTTATCGAGACAATGAAATGGAACAATCACAGGGAAACGACCAACAAGTTCAGGAATCATTCCGAATCTGAAATCTCCATGATTCGAGAGGATGGCAAAATGAGTACTTACGCAATGAGGTCTCCCTGGTCACATTGTTTGAGCATTTCATCTCTTGCCTTCGACACAACTTCTTCATCAGAATCGTTCAATTTTTCAGTTGTGTGCTTATCGATGAAATCGTGAGGGGACCCAGCGGAAGAAGAGAAACCGAGACTTCTGAAAACTGAAAAATCTATCAAAGCCATAAATATTTTGTGCCTTTTATCCATTCTTCTCGCAATGATATGCTCCATATTCGAGAACGCTCCGGATGAAACAAACAGAATGTTAGTAGTGTCAATCGTAACTTTCGAGTTGGGTGCCAATGGATCTCTCACTTTCACGAGACTTCCTTCCACGAGTTTCAGCAATGCTTGTTGAACTCCTTTTCCACTTACATCTGAAACTATGAAACTTCTCATTTCTCCTCTCAAGGCTCAGACCTCTATTTCCAGAAGTGTGAAGAGGATCAGATGACGTATAAATTTTATCGAATTCATCCAAGAAAACGATTCCCCTCTGACATTTGTCAATATCCCCTCTTGCTTCAGCCAACAACTTTTGAATGACCGTATCCACGTCATCACCAACATATCCAGCCTGTGTCAATGTCGTACAATCACAGATCACAATCGGAACATCCAGTACTTCGGCCAGTTTCTGTGTCATATATGTCTTTCCGGTTCCGGATGCTCCAATAAGAATCATGTTGGACTTTTCGAGAAGGATATCCTGACGTTTCTCAAGATCCTTCAAAATCTGCCGCTGAGATTTTTCAATGTATTCTGGATACGGTTCTTCATCGAGTTCGGGATTCTGTTTTCTCAACATCTTCCGTTCTTTTGCAGCGGCCACTGCTTCGGAAAGCATCCATTGCTGAAATATCAAACTAGACTATCTCCAGATCTAATCGAACGTCATAAAATCCGTATCCGTTTTCATTGCCTACCTCGGTCACTCTCAAATTGTTCTCGACTCTTCTATAGTGTTGATATACAGCCACAGCAAGACACTTTTTTGCTTCTTCCTGTCCCACGACGTACTTATTCAGATGCTCCACTATTTCTCTGCAAAAATTCAATACTCTTTCCGATCCATATCCTCTACTAACTTTGGATACAAAATCTGCGCATTCTCCCTTCGTCCCCCATCTCTTCCAAAAGTTGCCAACCCGTTCGGTGGCTGATGTGTCAAGGCATTTTGAATCAGTGTCTTTTCAGATATAAATCCCTCTCCGATCACAAAAGGAAAGGAATCTGATTTCTTAGACAGCTTCTTTGCATGTATCACTCGACGATCACTCTTTCCTCTGAAGCTAGATATTCATACTCTGACTTCTGAACCTGATACCTTTTGATTTTGAAATCGATTTTGGATGTTGAGACGAGTCTAGAAGTCGCTGGTTTCGCTGGAATTGAGTTTTGAGTAATCTTGAGCAGAGAAAATCTTACCAGAAACAACTAGTTGTGAGTAAGAAGAGGATGCAATACGAATCATTTCGAGTAGAAACGGAAATAAAGGTAATTGGGGAACTTTTTCCTGCAAATATTTTTGGAAACACGCCGAGAATTTTCGAGAGCGAGTTTTTTAAAGTTTTGGATTCGTTGATCCTATTCGTAAGAATGTTCCTCGGCATCCCCGGTTGAAATATTTAACATTTAAAAATTTCCGTATGATCGTGTGGATGTTCCACTCTGTGACTCAGCTCCAACTTAACCGATTTTACTGAATCTTGTACTAAAAGATTGGTAATTTTACAACATTTTGGGACGACAGATGTGTAACACACCTTTTCACAGACTCGAAATTAAACAATTTTCATGAAGTTTTTATTCCTGGATATTTGAGGATGATGCCCGTCTAGTTTAATTTATAATTTATCGAAAAATGAGGTCACGACGACGTAAAAACTCTCTATTTTGGGATCAAGCTGTAGTTTTTTCGTGGTCAAATCCAAATTCTTGGTTTTCAACTCCCTACGAATCTTCAGACTGTCTTCAGACTCTTCAGACTCATACTGTGTTCCGTATTCTCTTGCCAAAAAATGTTCTCTTTGAATCCTCGCAAGTTCTCATCCTGATTTTCCGAATCGTCTCCTCCTTCTGGTCAAAGACCTCATTTGCCTAACTGGCAGTATCCAACATCGTCATGTAGTTGGTCGAACTGATATATTCAAAAATGGTAACTTTTCGTTTTGGTTTCTCGAAAGTTCTCTTGATTCGCAATCTCTGTTTTTCTCGTTCCTTTCAAATCAATTTTCAATCATTTCGTTCTTGTCACCAATTGTTTTTTTCGACATTCCCGTCTGTCCGTTTTAAAGTGTAAAACTGCCAAAAATCAACATTTCTTTCTCGTCGTTTCGTCATTCCAAACCCAGCCTATTTCCTATTACTGCTTTGTCCTCAATCGCTTTTTCTTCTCCATCTTCTTCTCGTTGCTGACGTCGTTTCCAATGAAAAATGACTGAAAGATAACGGACGTTAAAAGAGACACAGACACTTCTTGGAGGACAAATTTGGACATTGAATGAACGGGGAAAAGGGAAAAGAAGATGGAAAAGATGAGCTTTTTTGACGGAAGTTGATCATTCAACTGATAAGTTAGCAGCAGTAGCAATACAGTTGATCACCCAGAAGAAGACCTGAAAAGGGCGGTCGGAGGAATGACGGTTGACCGAGAAGAATACGTAGAAAATGTAATACTACGGGGGTCATTGCATCGTGTTTTCTGTTTATGACATTTTGCAACTACAACCTTTCCGGTCTCCCATTCCACAATCTTCTTTTCTGGTCATAATCTTCTACCATTCTTGAATTCTTATTCCTGACGTATATGCCAAGGAGAAACATCAACAGTCACATTAAAGATCTTTCTCGAATATTCTGTTTGCTTATATTTTCCTTTCTAGAGACGAATTATTTTGTTGAAAGATGAATCCCTTCAATGTTCCAAAACCTGAGATCTGTAAGAATGAAAAAGTAGATTTGAAGAAAAAAAAAATGAAAAAGTAGATTTTTTTCTGTTTCTGTTTTTCAAACTCCAAAATGATCAAAGTTAAAAAAAAGGTATATAGCCTTTAAAAAACAAAGTATCGAATGTTACACCGATATATTGACCAATGATTAAAACAACTACCGTAAAAACTGAAATAGTGGGTTCCCCCTTAGCCTCATTTCAAGAAAATTTATCAGGGTTCTTGTTTACAGTTTCAGATAGTTGTCAACTAATGAAACACAGCTCTTATTATGAACACCACTTTATTAGTTGACAGCTTTTTGAAATTTTCAATGAGAACTGAGATAAATGTTGTCAAACGGAGACCGGATTGAAGAAAATGAGATTCTTAAAATTACTAATCGATAGAAAATCTCAACATTCCGACTGAAAATAACTGGACCGTACCAGAGTGTTCAAGTACTCTCCTTGATCATCTTGACTACAAATATTGTGTCTATTCCAGTGACCTTCTTCCACGTCACAGTCTACCCCATTACAAATCCAAAATGTGTGACATTTCTCTTCTCACACATACATTCCCCAGATGGCCATTTCTTCGAGACTCCGCCCATCTTATGATTTTCTTCACTTTTTTCTTGTTCCCTGTTTATTAGTAATCCTATTGTTGTCATTCCTGATGACCTTCTTCTATCCAGTTCAATCAAATTGAATCTGAAAATAAATGAAGGGGACCGGTCCTGTGTTAATAGCTTTCTTACTTCTGTTTTACAGCTATTTTTTGGCGTATTGTTTTTCTTTTTTCAACTTGGCACCTACTAAATTCATTTTCTTCCTTACTGTCTTGATTCTTTTCTTGTCTGTATTCCTTCAATTTCTCAAATTTTCAGTCCATTCGATTCAACTGCATGTTCGGGCAATGACCGTCAGCGAAAAATCACCCGCTACTCATGGTATCACCATTGGTTGAATAATATCTGTTAAGCCTAATTTCAGAAGCGGTGAAAACGACGCGACTAGTCCGCGGAATCTCTTGCTTCTTCGAGAAGTGGTCTCATTTCGTTGCAAACCACGCCGTCGCACTCATCGTCCTTTGTGTGGTTCTCACCTTGATTGGAACTTTCAAGGTGGCCACTACACCGTAAGAATTGATAAACATGGAGAAAGATATAATAAATAATGATCTTTGTAGAAATGATAATGACATCACCGGATACACACCCTACGGAGCGAGAGCCAGGGATGAGTTTGATGTGAGTATACACATATGTCAGGAGATCGTATTGAATTGGAAACATTCAGAAACTTGTAATGTTCCTTTGAAAGGAAACTAACCTGGTTTTATTCAAACTGTAATTTATATTGAAACGTTAGAGCGTCTATTGGAAAAATAAGATTCCAGAAAATATACTTGCAGTACAACCTGTAATATGTAGTGTCTCACCTCAATTGGACGGCCTCTATCTTGGTTCACATTAATGATTTGAGGAAGCTGTCAACTAATGAAATATTGCCTAGAATAAGAGCTAAATTTCATTAGTGAGCATTTTTCATAAATCAAAGCAAGTCCAGATGAATGCTATTGAAGTGAGCGGAGGTGACGCGACACTGTTTCAGGTTTTACGGAAATTCAAGTGAAGTTAAGTTTTCAAAGTTTTAACTCTACCGCTTCCAGGTCATGACCGATTTCTTTGCTCATAATGGAAATGGAATCGCAATGTTCGTCCTAATCCTACCAACCCGTCACGAAAGTGTCCTTCATCCAGCCGTTCTCCGAGAGGCTCTCCGTTTAGAAGACATACTCTCTTCCAACTTTACAATGATGTCAGCTGAAGGAAAACCTGAAAACTATCAAGAGTTCTGCACCAATTTTTGCCAAATCAACGAACCGTTTGTTCAGTTTGCAGTGGGTCTTCTAGGCAAGAGAATTGATGAAGATTTTGTACCTTTCAGAGAAGCTACTTGACAGAACTGGAAAATTCTAAGAATGGAACTGACTTATCGGAGAGGATTTCTTTGAACTACCCAATAACCAGCATCTACTCGAGAAAAATGAGTATTCAGCCCAACTTTTTTGGAATCGAAATGATGAACGACACCGCGAAACATATCACGAATATCAGATCTTCGAAGGTAGATCTCAAGTAGCAAATCTTCAAAGTATTCAACATTTTAAGCTCATCGCACTTCAACTTCGATCTGAAAGAAAAGAGGGATGGAATGGGCAAGCTATCAAAGATTTTGAAATGTCCATCACGACCTATTTCGAAAAGTGAGAATCTAGAAAAAGAAACTTAAATAAGTATTTGAAAGTTTCAGAGAATTCAAATCCCCTGAAATTCGAGTTCTAACGCTTTCCACTTCATATGTGGAAGCAGAAGTCGTTCGTGCTGGAATGTCGCTTCTACCATTCCTGGTTGTCGGTTTCGTGATCATGGCCATAGTTTCCTCAGTGACTACTTTCATCTCTGCTCTCTATATGCAACAAGTCTCAATTCATAAGGTAACAAAAAGCATTTGCCGGGGAGGGCAATCGAACCCCTAAAGGATGTGCATCCACAGGTTCTTAAGACCTGCGCCTTTGCCACTTGGCTACCCCGGCGTCGAGTGATCGAGAGCGCAACTCAGATATAAACAGAATTAGGAGTGAGCAAGAAATTACGGTAGTTTCTTTCAGTTCTCTCTGGCAATTGCTGCATGCATCTGCCCATTCATGGCTTGTGGAACTGCTCTTGGAGCTCTGTTCTTCTGTGGCGTCAGGTTTGGGTCGATTCTCTGTGTAACCCCGTTTCTCGTTCTTGCCATTGGAGTAGATGATGCCTACTTGATGATCCACTCCTGGCAAAGAGTAACAGCTGAAAGGAGAAAGCATCCAGTGGAAAATGATTCTCCGGGTAGTCGACTTTCAGAAGTCCTCGTCGATACAGGACCAGCCATCTTGATCTCTGCCCTCACTAACATCTTTGCTGACGTGGCAGGTTGTTTCACTTCCAGTCCTGAAATATCTCTTCTGGGATACGGTAACATGGCTTGCATCTTCTGTGATTTCCTCTACCAAATTACTTTCTATTCTGCTATTATGACGATCACTGGGTATTTCGAAATGAAGGAGGAAGAACAGAAACGACATATAAAGAAGATCGCGTGTGGTGCTGATGACGACGACTCGAGTTGTACGGTGAGTGACGAAACAGAGAGAATTCAGATAAAATCTCGAAAGAAGATAATTCAGAGGAAGAAGGCTTCGAAACCAAATGACCTTTATTCTTTTTGAAGGTTATTTATTGTTTCCAAGAGAATTTCTTATTCAGAGAACAGTAGGAGGAAACTGGACTAGAGATCCAGAGGGAGAAATATTAAGAGAAAGAGGGTAGGCTAGATGAGCAAGGAACAGGATTCAGTTGAGAGATAGAGAGAAGATAAAAGATTGATGAAAAATTATCTGACAAAGAGCACGTAGTCATGAGGAAGCTCAGAACACACAGTTGGAGCTACCGTAGAACTTGTAAGCGCTCCCTGGCCTTAATTCGAAAACATATTTCTCCGGTTACAAAGGCAATATCTAAGAGTAATGAAATGTAGCTCTTATTATGAATATACTTTTATTAATTGGAAGTTTTTGCAATTCGTAATGCGAACCGAGATAAATATCCTTGAAGTGTGGCAAGCGAGGCGAAACACTATTACATATTTTCGAAGACTCAGACCATGAAAAGTAAAGCGTAAGCTAAGCTTTCAACATCGCCAACTCAACAAGGGTTTAAATAATTCGTTTTCATTTCACAGAGTTCATCAGTGGAAAGTTTCGACGCGATTGTCAAGAGAAGAGTTGCCACTTTTTTGGAAACCTACATTTCTCTTCTCACAAATGCATTCTTCCAATTTCTTGTCATCCTTACCTGGATCGTCTTCTTGATTATCTCAATTTATGTGAGTCTTGAAAACTGAAAATGAGAGTTTTCGTCTTCTATTTTAGGGTATCACCATTATGAACATCAATTTGAGTCCAAGAAAGCTATTCATGGAAGACTCGAGTCTTCGAGAGATGGATGATTTGAGAGTTCAATACGTTGTACCACACTACTACTTGGCGAATGTTTTCGTGAGGAAACCAGGAGATTTGACAGATGGAAAACGACTGGAAAGGTTTATTTGAGGGACAGTTATCTTAAAGACGGTTTGAATTCAAGACTCAACCAATTCGTTGACGAGATGGAGCATTTGAATGGAAGTTGGGGAGCGATTGGAACGAATTACTTCATCAGAGATTTTGTGGAGTTCCAGAAAGCAATGATTGAAGAAGAAGAATCTGAAGGCGGAGAAGAAGAGGCATCAATTGGGAAAAGAGGAGGCGTTGATATCAATAACCTTCCAATGTTCTTGGAATGGCCAGAATATCTCTTCTGGAAGGGATTCGTTCAGTATCATACCGAAAGGTATGTGTCGATGAGAATTTGTGGGTTCTAATTTTTTTTCCAGCAATAAAACTGTCCTTGATCGATTCTTCATGACGTTCGCAATCCACGGAGACAACCTACAAGCTTGGCCAGCAAGAGGAGATGCATTAAGAGAGTGGAGAAAAGTTGTTGATAAATATAGGTCAGTTTTTTGTTTTTGCAAGATTCAGGAAAAAGATCCTCTGCAGCAACGAATTCGGTCTCTCTGTGTTTTCTGATGATGGAATCTACGTGGATCTCATCGAAAACATGCCAACTGACGCGTGGCAGTCAGCAGTTGCCACATTGGCTTGTATGGCTCTAATCTGCTTTGTGTTCATGTATGATGTGCCTACTGTAATTGTGGCTACATCTATCATAGCAAGTATCATGACAGGTAGAGCTTGGATTCTTCTCTTTCCTCAGAATCTTTCTGACTTTAGGAATCCTGGGAATCTTGTCCCTCACCGGAACTGATCTGGATCCCATTGTGATGTCTGCTTTGATCATCTCAATTGGATTCTCTGTGGATATTCCTGCTCACATATCCTACCACTATCACACGTCATCATCAGAGAATGGAATCAGGGAACGTCTCCATCAAACCCTGTCATCTGTGGGATTCCCAGCACTTCAAGCTTCGTTCTCCACTTCGTTATGCGTTCTTGCTCTCAAATTCACAACCATCTATATGTCAAATGTAAGTGTTCAACAATCAATTTTCTCTTATCTCAAGTTTCAGGCATTCGTTAAAACCATGATAACATGTATGATTCTCTGCGTCTTCCATGCTCTCGTCCTACTTCCATCTCTGTTCGCGATCTTCAGCCGTATCTGTTCTCTTTTCCGTGGTGTTAAGACATCTCCAATTGAATCGAAATGATCTCGAATCGCCTCTAATCTATCATGTTTGTTCGATCTTTGTGCACTCTTTCTTTCCCACTTTTCAGTTTGCTTTCTTTTATTCTGTCAACAACTTTACGGTGAATTCATTGATAATACGGTCTAATAAAATCTAGTGCTGATAAAACCCGGGTTTAAACCCACATGGGATGCTTCTTGAAGGTTCCAGGTTTCGATCTTCCTAGTGATTTCGCAGAGTATACGTGACTGACCACACTTCTTTTCCCTCGGACATTTGTCGAAAACATCGAGTTTCTCTCATTCTTTCTCACATCTCTCTCCCATTGATTCGGTTTTCACAAAGAGTGTGAAACGTGCATTCGACTCAGTCTTCAGAAGGAAGACAGTACTGAAACATTCGAAATTCTATTTCCTGCGAATTCCTACTATTTTTTTGTGTCTATTTTTTTTAAAGCTCAAGGTTCTCGTTGTTCGAAGTCACCAACATAGGCTCAAGGCATGACTGATACTTCTGAAATCTTCTTTCTTTCCAAGTTTCTAAATCCAATATAGAGACAATAAACCGAACGAAACTGTTGTGAAACTATCCACTGAATAATGATGTGTGGTTAACAACTGTGATGTGTGTGTCCTCAATAGGATTGAAAGCCTTGTTAGATGTTAAGGTATTCCCGATTTGAAGAAAAATCGAAGTGGTGATTTTAAACTATTTAATTAGAACTGAAATTATTACCGTAATCTCTTACTCACTCTCACAATCAAATCCCACAAAATCACGACGTCGATCACTTTTGGCGTCGCGGTATCCAGGTGGCAAAGAAGTAGTCCTTGAGAACCTGTGGATGCACATCCTTATGGGTTCGAATCTAAAGGAATCGAACGCTCGGTTCCCCTCCCCGGCAAATGCTTCTGCTCGTTATCTCAAAAATCAATCGATTGTTTTGTTTTCCCAAAAGTTCAAAGTATCAGTCCTCCAAAGTATTTTGTTTCTGTCGATCACCTCATTTTGCCCCGCTCGTATCTCGTAGTCTTCCTCTCTCTCTCTCTCTCTCTCGTTGACAACTTACTCTGCGCCCCCCTCGTTCTCCCCGCTCTCTCGCCGTCTTTTTCTTTTCTCTTGCCGATAGACACTGGCAACACAGAAACGAGAAAAAAGAACACAACATCAGATCATTGTTGTGTTTCAAATTACTATCTTTATCATTTCGTCGTCTTTTCAATTTCATTCAACGAGAAAATCAATGTTTCCCATTGAAACAAAAGTGTTTCAGCTCAGCCATGCCAAGCGAGACAAGCCAGTTCGGTATTGAGACCGATTCGATCACTTTGCAACGATATGTTCTCCAGGAACAACGGAAACATGCTGATGCGAGTGGAGAGCTCACCAGTTTGCTCACGAACATGCTCGTTGCCATCAAGGCTATTGCATCTGCTACGCAAAAGGCTGGACTTGCCAAGCTGTAAGTGTGAATAATGTCTGGGAAGGTCGTCGGAAAATACACTTCAGGTACGGAATCGCTGGCTCCACAAACGTTCAAGGAGAAGAAGTCAAGAAGCTCGATGTTCTGAGTAACGAACTGATGATCAACATGCTGAAAAGCAGTTACACCACCTGCCTCTTGGTTTCTGAGGAGAATGACGAGCTCATCGAGGTGGAGGAGAAGAGACGTGGAAAGTACATCGTCACGTTCGATCCACTGGATGGATCCTCGAACATTGACTGTCTCGTTTCCATCGGAACCATCTTCGGAATCTACAAAAAGCGTGGAGATGGACCGGCAACTGTTGATGATGTTCTGAAGCCAGGAAAGGAAATGGTCGCTGCTGGATACGCTCTTTACGGATCCGCCACAATGGTCGTTCTTTCCACTGGTGACGGTGTCAACGGTTTTACTCTTGACCCTGTATGTGAAAGTTCACATAATTCAAAATCCCAATGAATTCGTATTCCAGGCAATTGGAGAGTTCATCCTCACTCATCCAAACATGAAGTGCAAGGAAAAGGGATCGATCTACTCTCTGAACGAAGGATATGCTAAGACATGGAGCAAGGGACTCGCTGAATACATTCGTACTCGCAAGGAGCCAGAGCCAGGAAAGAAGGCAATGGGACAGAGATACGTAGGATCCATGGTCGCTGATGTCCATCGTACTATTCTCAATGGAGGTATTTTCTTGTACCCACCAACTGCTTCGGCTCCTACTGGAAAACTCCGTCTCCTCTACGAATGCAATCCGATGGCTTACATCATCGAACAGGCCGGAGGATTGGCTACTACTGGAAAAGAACGCATTCTCGACATTCAGCCAACTGCTGTAAGTTATTTTAGAAAACCTTCAAAATTGAAACTCAATCCCGATATTTTCAGATTCATCAACGTGCTCCAATCATTTTGGGATCCAAACTGGACGTCGAGGAGGCTCTTGAATATCTTGCCAAATATGATGACTAGGTTCGTAATCCGTGATTAGTATTTTGTTGTACATCTTCTCGTTTCTACTTCTCTTCACCCTTTTACACTCTCTCTGTTACATGTTCTAAATACCACAAATTTCATATTGCTCTATACTGCATGCATGTTCAATAAAGATGATTTATTTAATGAAAGTAGTGAGGATTCGAAATAAACCAAAGTAGGTATGGATTATCCTATGATCCGCCGACAAAATAAACAACGAAGAAGACGCTCTCTTTAGACGGGTGCATGAAAGCGAGAGATGTGGCTCAGCGATGAGACGATCGACTTGGAGGATGAAAAAAGAGAGTGAAGACGAAGAAGACGAATCGATGCCCCGCCCGCTCTATTCAACGACTACATGCTTTTTTTCTCGAAGAGCAAGGAGTTCGTCCGAGAGTCTTGGCAGCGAGCCAGAAAAAAGAAGAAGAAATCATTGTTGCGAAAAGCAACACACACACACCCAGATTTTCGATGTGCCAAAAACCTGTCGTCGGAGCTTCTCATTTCACTCATCAATTCATCCATACACTCTTCCTGTTTCCTGTTTCCTCTTTCATATCTTTTCCTTCGCCTTCTTCTTCTTCTTCTTCTTTTTTTCTTTCCCCACCAAAACTCCCCCACTTTTTTGCTCTTTTTTACGAGTCCACTCCCTTGGGACATCCAGCTCGTTACCCCCAAAAAAACGAAGTAGACTGAAAGAGACACCTAGAAGAAACAAGCCATGTGTTTCGAGAAAAATCGACATGAAAGCTTAATGCACTCAATATAAATGTGTTTTGTGGACCTCTCGCCCACCCACACCCTTTCTTCCTCCTATCAACGTGGAGGAAAATAGGAACTTGATCGCTCTACGTTCAATTTTTTGAGATGTTTCTGGCCTATATCTTTTTACTAAGGGATTTTCGTTGCGTGGTGACGGAATATTTTCTTCCTAGGTTTTTGAGCTGCATCTTGCCATATAAAAACACTTGGCAACAATTTTTAGTTTTTTAATAGCACGCTACTCCTTCAAATTGTCACTAAAATCCCCGAAAGTCAAGGGCCCCTCCAGTTTGCACAACAACGTACGCTTCAACTTCATCAAAACGTGCCAATCTGGACGAATAAAGTTAGCGAAACTTATACCGATCAAATAAAAATTCGAAGTGTGGCGAGTGCTACCGTGTTTGCATTTCACACCTTGGGATCCGCGCACGCGCCAGTGCGATTAAACTTATCAAAAATGTCAGCGAAGAGAAAACTCCATTCAGTAATTGATACCTCGCCATCAAGTAGTTGGCTCTCCTGTTATTGAGAACGGATAAGGTTTCTTGAGATCTGAAAGTTTCTTCGATTAAGATCATGAACCTCTCAGAAGTTAACCCGTTGGCTTTGTACTCTAGACAAATCTTCAGGAAAGTCGGCAGGAGTCTGAAAACCTAATAAGCTCGTGACTCTTTCCAAACTCGATTTCACTGGGATCCTGGAAAGCTCTCTCAGTGAGCTTCCAGTGCAGTTCCTTTCCAACCTCATCTACCGTTCTGCTTCCAAGTTTAAAGATTGTCTTCCCCACAGGGATGGGCGGCAAAACAAGCACGGGTCGTCGGCGAATCCTGACCCAAAAGCTCCAATCTTTTACCATGATGTAATAGTGACGTAATCCGAGCCCCGTCGCTGCTCTGCCGGAGAAAGAGCACACTTTCTAATTCATTCAGTCGGACGAGGTGGTCGTCCACAACCCATTATGTCTTCTGATTGCCCTATAAGCTTCACTTTTCCGGATTGTTACTCTCTCTTGTCTATTTTTTTTTCTCCATCTTTTCTCTATTTCTAGTCTCTTTTTGTGCACTTTCTCGTTCATGGACACTTTACTACGAAGGATTCTTGACGAGTGATGAGTCGAAGGGAGACGCAGGATAGTGGATTTTGCGAAAACCCGCGGGAAGGAGGAAGAAGAGAAGCACATTCTCATTTCTTCGCACATGTCTTGCATGACAGCGGCTCGTTATGATAGAGAATCATTTTCGAATTTTAGGTGGTCTTTGTCCAGAAGTCTCAATCCACGGACCAAAATAACTGAGAAACGCAACAGTGTGATGATAGACGCCAGACAGCCTCTGGAAATCACATGTTTTTTTCTAGAGAAAGAGGGGGTTCAGTTTCTTCTCAACAACAAGCTAGTGTGTTCCCATTACTCCCTCCAAATGACTCTCAAATCATCTTCAAGTGTTTGATTCTCACCGTTTCTTTTTTATTGTTTTTATTGTTCCTTACTATTACCGTATCCCAAAACTTTTCAGATTCGCAAAAATGGACGAATCCAATAAAATGGGGTTCCTAGGAGCCACCTCTTATGTTATCGGTAATATTATTGGTTCTGGAATCTTCATCACTCCAGCGTCGATTCTTCGAAATGTTGACAGTATAGGTCTGAGTCTTTTGATTTGGGTTCTTTGTGCGGTTATTGCTATCCTTGGTAGGTGAAAACTTAATCGTTTTCCCTGCAAGTTTTGAAACGATTACAGGTGCAATTTGCTATATTGAGTTGGGTACTTCGATTCGTGAAGCTGGCTGTGATTTTGCATACATCTGCTATGTGAAATGGTACTCGATTGCTTTCGCATTCATGTGGGTATCTGTTCTGATGACGTATCCAGCAACAATTGCCATTTGTGCAGAAACATTTGGTCAATATCTCATTGAAGGACTAAAACAGGTGATAATTGTTTTCAAATGACGTGAATTTCTATCTCTATTTCAGTACTACGAAATTGACGAAGCACTCGTGCCGACGTGCCAAAAGCTGTTTGCGTACTCGTTATTATGTAAGTATATCTTCTTTTTTTTTTGCATCTTCTGTTCTCGCTCTTTGTACTCATATCCTATTTCTTTGCAGTTCTTGTCACATGGATGAACTTCTTCGAATTGAGCAAATTCGCAGCTCGGTTCCAGATTTTGGCTACTGTAGCCAAGCTGTTCTCCTGTCTTCTTATCATCGGAACAGGATTCTACTTCTACTTCGTTAAAGGTAAACAATTATTCGGATTCCCAAATATACCTGATCTATTTCAGGATGGCACGGATATCTCGAGAATCCGATGCAAGGTTCGAAATGGGGAACCGGAAACCTGATTCTCGGGTTCTACGGAGGTCTCTGGGCTTTCTCCGGATGGGACGTGCTCAATTACAGCACCGGAGAGATCAAGCATCCAAAACGAAACGTACCATTCGCTCTTCTCACCGGAATCAGCGTCGTCACTGCCATCTACGTCGCCATCAATGTTGCCTACTTCGTCGTTCTCGACGTGGAATCTGTGAAACAGTCGGATGCTGTTGCTGCGGTACCATTCCTAAAGGCTCTCTTATTTCAATAGTCCACTTTCTACTCACTTTCAGATTTTTAGTCGTGAGACTCTCGGCGACTTTGCCAACGTCATCCCATTCCTCATTGGCATTCTGCTGATTGGATCGTTGAACAGCAACCTCTTCTCTGGAAGTCGATACATGTATGCAGCTGCAAGACAGGGACATCTTCCGGCGTGCTTCTCATGTGTGAACGGGGAGACTGAATCTCCAAGAGTCGCCGTTCTGGCACAGGTTGGTAGAAAATCTAAACTTCCTGCTTGCAGATTTCATTTTTACTTTTCAGAGTGTTCTTGCACTGATTATATCCTACATCGGCGATCTGGACACCCTTATCACCTACGTTATGTTCGGATTCTGGGCTCAACGAATCTTCAGTTTAGTTGCTCTTCTGATCATTCGTCACAATCACATCCCTGTTCATCCCGATGCTGTTCGAGTTCCGCTTTTCTGGTATTAAAGTGCGTTGTTAGGATTCAAAACTTGATTTCTTGAATTGCAGCATCTATCTCTTCCTGACCATTACCGTTGCCCTGGTCATCATCCCCATCTTCTACGAGTTCCAGTCCACAGCTCTCGCCATTGGAATCTGTCTGTTTGGATTTGTTCTCTACTACGTTTTCATTCACAAGGCGATATTCCCAAGATGGATGGTTGCACTCAACAGTTTGTTTATTTGTTTCACTTGGAAAGTCTTCAAGAATGTTTCCTTTCAGAAAAAGTGACTCTTTGGTGCTGTATTATCTTCGATTGCCTTCCGGATGTTAAGGGAGGAGTTCAGCTTCTGGCTTCTGATAGTTCTCAAGCTCTACTCTCCGAAAGGTTTTTGTTTCTGAATCAAGCTCTCCATCTTACGAAACAAGTTTTCAGACTCTCCTCAACCCGTCTCTCAGACGACAGTCTCCCAGATCTCCACTCCGACGAAAAGAATATAATGCGCAGAAACGGAAGTGCTGCCGGACTGAAAATGTTGTAAGTGATTCAGCGCAGTTACTGTATCAGTATAACCACCTTGATATAGGATTTCCAGCGTTCCGTCATCACTCGTCGACCTCATCAGCGACGTTCAATAGTCAAAAAAACTTCAGGTTTCTTCTGAATCACTCATTCTCTCTTTTATGGGTTACACTGTTGTCTAAGTTGCTCATTCTGTTGTTTTTCTGGGCCCCGTGCGCCGAAGGCTTTATCTTTTCTTGTATGGCACTCGTTTGTTTTCTTTCACTTGTTTCATCAGACATTTCTGTAAGAGGATGGACAAAATAAATGAATTTATTATAGCATACCGACATATTACACATTTTTAATTCTTAAAGGGTGGAAAAGAATAATACCGTATTTTCTCTAATAGGCCGACACCCCTCACATCAATTTGGTGAAAGTAAAGGAAAGGGTGTGTCAGTATATTAAAGGAAATACGGTAACTACACAAAATAACCAATAAAAGATTAGAAGAACTTAATAATGATGCTATCAAGGAACGGAAATAACGACTAGAAAGTAAAATGGAAGACTATAAAAGAAGATTTATGAATCACGAACGACGCACTTGGATTCCTCGTGCTTCGACAAGTAAGATTTGAGGGCAAAACTCTTCCCGCATCTGGAGCACTTGTGTGGTTTAGTACCTGCAAAACGCCAATGAACAATTTATCCCTAGACAATTTGGAGACATACCGGAATGAGTCTGTGTGTGGGCTCGCAGGTTGCTTTTGTCGGCAAATCGTTTCGAGCAGATTTCACATTCGAACGGTTTCTCTCCAGCTGAAAAATGAGCTTGGGAATCGATGAAAATTTTTGAGTACTTCTAGTGTTCGAAAAACTCACTGTGCGTTCTGAGATGCCCTTGTAGAAGCCATTGTCTGCTGAACTCCTTTCCACAAACGTTGCATTGACAAGCTGGCGAATACGATCCGAACTTGACTTTTCTATCCGGAGAAGATGGAGTACTGTAGCTGGATGTGACAGTTGTGGATGGAGAGGTGGATGGAGATTCAGAATCCGATGGAATCAGGAAGAGATTCGGGAAGTTCAATGGTGGAGAGGGGGATGAAGAAGAGGAAGAAGGAACGACTGGGTCGTAGGGGATTGGACGGAAACGGATCGAGACTTTATACTTTTTCTGAAACAAGGCAAATTAGAGAAAAACTTAACGCTGTATAATTTTTTGAAAAATCATTTAGCCATCAAGTCTTCTGGAAATCATCAGAATTATTGAGAACCTGTAGCAGACATTCAATATTTGGTCTCGAATCTTAAAAATCAAAACGACTAATATATGAACTTTCCAAGACCAGTAACATGCTTTGGAAAAGATCTACGGGAACATTACCAAAGTTTTCAAATTTTACATTTTCGGCAATTATGAATTTCGAATTTTAATTTCTTCTCACCTGAACCTCTTCAAAGAGCGACGAAATGTACTGTAGAAGGAATGGTGTAGATAGAACGGGATACGGTGGGATCTCGAACTTGGAAGACATGTTGATCGTCGAGCACCTGAATAAGTTCGGAGTTCGAATGCTGAGAAATCCTGAAAGAAAAGTGGGCGTGTCCTCAGGTACCCCTATTTCCAAAGCTCTACGGTAGCATCGAGACATGCGGGAAATCTGTGGTTGAGGATAAGACAAAGAAAAGAGGAAGCGAGGAGGGAGAACATAAAAGAAAAATTAGAGATTGTCGTAAATTTGAATTGGGTATCTTTGGCTCCTCTGTTAACTGCTCCACAAGACATATGGGATATGGCGCCCATGGGTGATTTGTGTGTATATTCAAGGTGTAAATGCGACAATTTGACGCCCCGTTGAACGGAAATCAGAAATTTTCGAGAAGAGGTAGAAAGGGGAAAGAGAAATCATATCAAGGGCTACTGTGGCAACTGTTTTCAAATCAAGTTTGCCAATTGGTAAACCCATAAATCTGGTCACTCTGAATGACTTGATAATGATTCCGAGGAAGAAAAAACCACTCCTTTTTTCCAACCTTTGACTTTTGAGAGGGAAAGAAGTGGTTAGTCTTTAAGAAAACGATTTTGATGATCTGGACAACAACACTAGAAGTTCCAAAATCTGAAGATGTGAAATCGAAAAAATTCTCTGGACCACAAACGGATATATACTCTAACAAGGAGAATGCACAAGAAAATCAAGCCTAGAGATTCAGATTCTTAAATCAAAAAAAAAAATTCACCTTGACCCAGTTTATGAGAAAAGATTCAACCTTAGAACTCGTCTTGAATCTCAAAAACGGAAAACGAGAACAGAAATCGGCGTATTTTTTCAAAATAAATACTATCACTTTGCTACGGTAGCCAATTACAAAAAGTGTTCTCAAACCTAAAATTTTTTCGAGCCAAGAATTCGAACATCTAACCTAAGACTTCGCCGAACCTAACTGTATTCTCAAAAAAAAAAATCATAAGATGCTGAATTATTCCGACACCGACAGAGAGCCTTTGAATAGAATTACCCACCTACACAAACATTATGGAAATTTCGTTTTCCCGTTTTCTCATACTGTACGTGGCGGAAGAGTTGAAAGGGGATGGTGAAAAGGAGAATGGTTTCAAAAAACATGTGTCAGGAAGTGAGCATCCCAAAAGAACACACTGCGACAAGTGTCAGTGACAAATGGGGAGACAAGTGACCTGGGGTACCGGAGGGGCTCATTTATAAAGTACCGCCCGTTGGGGGCGTGGGCTCTTCCGGTAACTGATTTGAGAGGTACGGATTAGTCGGAATTGAGTGGGAGAGTAGTGAGAATAAGTATTCTATACTCAGATTGGGGGAATTTTGGCTCAGTTCTTGTGGGCGGAATGGGTCACGCAATTCTAGGGAGAGCTCTGAAATTGGAGTTGTGGGCGGAGCTAGAATCAAAAAGTTATTGAGGCTCTGCTGTGATCCTATTATAAATATTGTCACATGAATTTGAGGAACTTTATAAGCACAGGAGTGAACCCACTGTAGAAAATACGATCACAAATGTTGCTGGTAAAAGAGCAGTAACGGAGTGACTAAATAGATACTTCTTGTATGGGTCAAAACATAAACAGTCGGCTAATTTTATTGGGACCACTTTACAACCAGCGCACGCCTATTCCCTTTTGAGTTACCTCCTTTCTTCCCGGGAGCTGGAACTTCGAATCAACAAGACTGTAAACCGGCAGTAATAAACATGTCTATTGCCCTATCTGGGTCATCTTCAAACTTGCCAACCCGAAGAAACAGAATACAGTATTCAAAGGAGAAGGGGTCCAAATCCTGTTATGTAATGCGGAGAGACACTCATCAAAAAGAGTTCATACGCAACGAACTGTCGAGCTCTCAGTGTTATTTGTTGTTACAATGGCAAATAGAGGAATAAGGAGGACCACCAGATATAACTAATCTCATCGGTATTCAGAAATGGAGACGTGAAAACATTCACCAGTAGTGAAAATGTTCGAAATCGGATACAAACATATATCCTTTGAGACTAATTGCCTCACACCAACAGAACCCACTGTTGCAGATATGAAAAATTGAGAACGAACAAAAATTGAACTTTCATTGAGATGGCGATTCATCATACAACACCAAAAGAACACAAATAAGAGAGCTGACAAGTATAGCCAACTGCATCAGTTCTCCTCGAACTCCGAGCCTCTGAATGTGTTCGTACAACTCTTCATCCTCGTCGTCTTCTTCTTCGTAGTACAATCGCATCAAGTTATGAACACTCAGAGCCAAACTAAACGATATGATGAATGCAGCCACTCGGTATAGTCTGAAAATCAAGAAATTATATTCCATGGTTCCAGAAAACGCACTGTCTCAAATCTGCATTCTTATCCAAATCATATTTTTCCTTCGTTGCCACTCTCACTTCCTTTTGAATTTCAAAGCCTTCTATGAACACCTTCCTCTTGTCCACAGCATGATGATAGTCTTTCTAAAAAATCTACTCCACATCAAGAAGAGCTTGTTAACATTTACATTTTCTGGAGATTCATCTGTCAGATTCCACGTGTAATTCCCACTGACATCTGCTGGAGGTTTCCAGAGGGCAACTGCAAGAGGAATGTGCGTGTTGGCACGACAGTAAAGATTCAGAAGTGGCTCTATGATGACATCAGGCATTCCACTGCGACGCATTTCAATGTATTTCTGGAAAAGTTTGTTTTGGCTGAAATTTGGTCAAAACTAGCCTCAAGAAGATCCTTCTGGAGAGCTCCAATGTGACTTGAGTGATTTCTCTGGTTCAATCCGATAATTCTGTACTGATAGAGTAAAAGGCAACTGAAAAAGTGTTCAGTATTTCGAAATAGCTTTCCGTTTTCTCACTCATCAGAAGTTCGGAGCACATCGAGAAAGTCATCATAGATATTTCTCGGTGGTATTAGATTTGCGGTTAGCGACAGTGATAGAGGAAGAAAGACAACAAGAAGAAGAAAAGTCATCATTATTTTGAAAGTTGGAAATACATTTTTACAAGGAACTTTTTCGTGTTGGATAATAGATAGCATTTCACGTCAAGACGATACAAACTTCTTCTCAATATTAAAATTCAACTCATTTTCACATTTATTCAAACTACTCGTTTCTTGTAACTAATACTCGGATGAATGAGTGAGTCCTCATCCTAAAAATAAGCCAATATCCTCTTCAGTTGCTGATAAGAAAAAGGCGGACAACAAACGTTCAAGAACATCGTCGAACTCTCGAGGAAAACAATCGAAAAACGGGAATCAAAGGAAATCAGATACAAAAGAAACGACGAAAACCAAATCGAAAATGTCGGATAGATCAAAGTCATCTCAACAGAAATCAGTGACCAAGGGACTGAGTCCACCGAAAAGTAGATCATCTTATCATAAATCCGCGAAACGAGGAGTGAGTCCTCCGAAGACAAAACCTTCGTCCTTACAAAGTCTTCCAACGGAACCTTCTGATGTGAGAGAAACTGAAGGACGAAATGAAATCGAGTTTTTTTTTCAGCATGAAATGGACCAAACTCAATGGGAGTTCTCTCGATACAAAGATGAAGCGGTGGGAATTGTGAACGAAGATCCGAATGTGTATGTGGTTGATAAAGTAGGAGAGGGAACTCCATTCCTAGCCGAGCAAAAACAGAAAATGATGATTCGAGGAGAGCATTTACAGCAGAAACCAATATACACCCTGTTTTTTCTATTCGTGGAAATCGTTAGTTACCGTAACAAAAAAACGTCGAGGGAAAATTTCAGATTTTGGGTCTGGTAGTAATGATCGGATGGAGTTTTTTCATCGGTGAAAATGGTCCTATTCCGGTGATCCTTTGCTATGCGAACATCATCATTATCCTGATAGTTTTGCTGATCGTATTCGTAATTCAGTTCGGAAGGTTTAATGTGGTTAAAGAAGAGTTGGATGAAGATTCCAGATTCCGAATTCCATACGAGTGGAAGTACTGGGTGAGGAAATGCCGCGTTCAAGGAAATACCCAAAATTTTTTAGCTTTGTCTCCTACACATGCTCCGTTTCTTCCTCATCTGTGCCAACATCACCATCGGTGCTCTGGACAATGATTTCGACGGAGGCACCATTATAATGATCGCTGCGATGCCAATAATGCTCATTTTATCTGCAGGTCACGTGTTTTTCGCGTTGAGACCTCACGGCTGACTATTGTCCCTCAATAAACTTTTCAATTTTACGTGACCTTGCTCACTACTTGAACGGCCTACTTTTTGAAAATCCGACGTGGATTTTCGGAAATCGAATTTCAATCGGTTTTTAACTCCACGTCCTGAACCGTATTTACATTATGGACGCTCGTGCCATCGTCTCGAAATGTGAAGACTGCACTGAAACGGTAGGAATTCAGAATCTTCGGGCGCCATCTAATATAAATGCTCAGGTGGCTCGTAGAACTAAAAAAGTTCTTCCTACAATTGGACGTCTTCTCTTGTGTTCCACCTTTGTTGAGGACGGTTTTCGACTTCTCTTAAACACCGAGATTCATGCTACCCATTTCGTTGTAAACATTTTCATCTAGGAGAAGAACAAATCATGCAGGCTTTCAGAATATATGGGGTCTCAACTATCACTTCTCGTACGTTCTCACTCTCATCATGACTTTCAACCTGCTGGCCGGATCTTTCTTTGTGATGCTTCGATTCAAAGTTCCCGCTTCAACTGCTGCCCTCGCTACTACCATCCTCTGCCAAATTGTTCTCTATCAATTGTACACAACCTATCATCTTCTCTGTCGGAATTTCTCGATTCTCGCAGCACTTCTCCTTCTTGTCACTGAGAACATGCTTCAGAAACCGAAGAGATACAGTCAGTTGCCAAAGGATGAAGGCGATATTGAGGTCAGTTAACTGATAAGGTTAAGAAACGTTAATGATACAATCTCAGATGACGTCGGTGATGTTGTGTGCATGTCGAATGTTTCTCAATCTGATGTTATGCTCAATGGTTCATTTCGATATGAGCTATAAACGTCTTCTTCTTTGCATCGTCTCCTACGTCCTGATGGTTTTCGTTTGGTGTGGATACAAGACTCGAATGATGAGTTTCCTCCTGTCCTCGTGGCTTCTGGCCTACAACGTCTTCCTCAACGACTTCTGGAACCGGTCCTATGAATCCCATGTGATCCGATACGACTTCTTCCAGACGCTTTCTGCAGTCGGAGGTCTTCTGCTTCTGATTCACACGGGCCCAGGAGAAATTTCAATTGACGAGTTGAAGAAGAAATGGTAAAGGGAAACTATGACTCAACAATTTATGTTTTTAAAGTTTATTTTTGGAAAGCAATAAAGTAATAACTTTGCATTTAATTTCCATGGGAACAAATGAAGGAAACCAGTGAGGAAAATTGGGGTTCAGATCACATTTGGAAGTTGCTTGAAACACCGAAAGTTAGGATTTGAAAAAGAAAAGGGAAAATGGAAAGAGAAAATTATGTGATTATATAAAAATGCAACCAGTAGAAGATATGAGGTCCATTGCTCAGACTCGAAGTTCTCCAACTTTTCGCTTTAGTATGGGTTGAGGAGTTGTTGGAGCGGAGTCACCAATCACAACACTCTTTTTTCGTTGTTCATTTGATCCTGAAATTGAAAAATCTAATGAAGAGAGGGTCTTTCTAGAAATGGCCTACAACCGGGACCCAATCTAATACAACATAGTGTCCATCAGCGAAATAAGAAACACGCTACGATTTGTAAAAATCAAAATTCACCGAGAGAAGATTAAGTGAAGCTAAGAAATATATAACGAAAACCACTTGCATAGTTAGTTGTGACTGTTTCTGAAATGCGGTCTAGTTTTCTATTGTGAACTGACGTAGCAACTGAATTCAAACATCTACTTCCATTAAGCTTTCCTCTGAAGTGAACTGTGTGAGTGTATAAATGACGAACGTGGGAGGGTGAAAAGTCAAAAAAAAGAAGCGAACGAACGAACCGACGTGACGAGCACGCTACCTCTGAGCAGTTCTGCAAGAGAAGAAATTTCTCTCGAGATGTCACTCAATTGATGCTCAATTGCAGTTATCCGAAGGGAGAGACCCTCTTGTGTGGAGTGAACATCATGCACCAGCTCATATGTGTTTGATGATGTCTGAAAATAGATTTCTAATTATACATTCTGAAAATGAAAACAAACACGAACCTTGGCGACATCCCCGAGTGAGACCAGATTCTCGGCGAGTTTTCTCTGATCTCTGCGAACGCGACGCATTCTGAAAATAACCTGAATCATGATAGGAATCTCATCAGGTATCTTACTCATAGATAGCGAGAAGGAACTTCCGAGTGTGCTTTCGAATCTTTCCATGGTCTGGTTTCTCGATCAATTTTCTGTACTTGTAGATGAACCAGGTCTCTCGGAGAACGTTGGCAGCAGAGTGTTTCAACTGAAAACTCAAAATATTCTCAGAAAGAAAGCACGTTAAACTAACCTGTCTAGTGAGTTGAGTATCCTGCATGAAATTGTGAACATGCTTCTCCGCTCTCGTCAATTCCAGTTTTCTCGCAATGACTGCCACCACCATCGAGGACGCACAAGTACCCAGAATACCAGTAACCACTGCCATACTTCTTCCACAGTAAGTTTTCGGAACAATGTCTCCGTATCCAACAGACAGAAAAGTGATTGCAACGAGCCAGATTGAGTTGATGTAGCTGAATTCCTTGAGTGGATCCTTCTCCATATTGTCTCTTTCACATAAACGAAGAATCCATCCCGCAACCATCCAGAGGAAGGCCGTGAATATCATCAACATCGTTCCAGGACACATTGTCATCAAAGTTTTCAGTATGAATCGAGCGTTGAAATTGACACGGTTCAGACCAGCGATACTTCTACTGCTGGCGTCGGTGAAGAGTCTGAAAATGAGAAGTTAAACAGTTCAAACAACAGAGTTCACCTTGAATGAAGAAGCATGACTCGACAAAGCCAGTACAGACGGAAGAACATCATGATGGAGAGGAGAGCATTGACTGCGTAGAGGGTCTTATCATGAACCTTATCGCTCATAAACGGCCCGAGAACTTCGATGGGGATAGGGCACAACATGCATATCAATAGTTCAAGCACGATTTGGTATATCCTTCGGAATGATAGTGCAACCATCCAGTCCTCTGCTGCGTTCGCATTCATAAACAGCTAAAAAAGGTGTGAAAATTTAGAGACTTACAAGAATTTTGTCTTACCTGAATTTCAATCACATGAAAGTATCCCACAAAAGTGAGAAGAATCGCAGTGGTTGATATAATGGAAAGCTTCAAAAGTTGGCTGAGGAATGATCCGGGTCGCATAAGCAGCGCGGTTCGTAGTTCGTTCTCGATAATCATAAGAACTGAAACATAAAGTCTATAAATAGAAACGACCCAAACTCATTATGACGTACTTATGCCTATAATTGCAAACGCCAACGCCTTATCCGACACAGATCGACGCTTCTCATGAAGATGCTCCCTTCGGATCAAACGTCCACCACTGAAAAACGTAAAAGAAGATTATTGATGGCTGACCTAGATCTCGTTACCTGTTCTCATCCTTTTCGTCCATGAGAGGAGTCGTCGAATCATCTCCAGTTCCTCCACCTTTCCCAGCTTCCAAATCGTTAGAGTAAGCTATGGAAACTGACTTCCGAGATGCCGTCTCTCCTGAAAACAGAAACTTTATCGAAAATTTAAAGCCTTATGCAGCAGTGATGATTTTCTTTTTCCTGATAATTTTCTCGTACTGTCATGGGAGATCCAAGAGAGTCCTTGAGGTCCGAGAATCCGACGCAGCAGCGCTTGTTCTCTTGATGGAAGATAGGCCATACTCATTCTTCTTCCACCATCTGCCAACATTTCCGGATCAAAGTTACGGAACATTGATTCGGAGTTTGAACGTTGTTTCAACTCTGAGAGTCTCCATTTCGAAGGATCTCGACGCATGGTTCCGAGTGGAGACATTGAGCATGGAGAGGGATTACAGGATCCTCCAACTCCGCCACTATACGAAAAAACAGGGGTTCCATTGGAAGTTAGGGAGATGTGTCCTTGATGATGGTTATGGTTACTTGTTAATCCTCCATAACTAAACTTTCCAGCTCTAAGCCTATTGGGTCTCTCGAACATATGATAACTGCCCGATGTAGAGACACAAGAGCTCTTCGCTGTTGGAGTTGGACTTGCTGGAACATCGAATGACAACTGTTTCGGAGCAGAAGTCAGTCGAGGTGCTCTGAGGATTGACTTTGGAGCAGATGATCCGTTTAGAAGTGGGTCATCGGGGTTATCAGTGACTGGAGAGCCCAGCATGGTCTCATGAATCGGACGAGTGAGAAGACTCGCTGATGAATGAGTGGACCGGAGAGGAATGGCTGGGGATGGTGTTGATGATGGTGATGGTTTGGAGAAGAAACTGGGCGACAGTTCGAACAGAATTATGAGTTATTTCTGAAGAGAAAAAGTGTTGAGAGAGAAGGTGATGATGTTCGAAAAAGCGGAAAATGTCTTCGTTATCCTAATTAGCAAGCTCATCGAAGCATACTGATCTGATATCAACTGATTCATCGTATATCTAACATGAAAAATATGACCAAGGGATGGCTGGGAAATGGGAAAGGAAATGACGATTGGGTGGAGATGAGAGAAAAACGGGAGTGAGAGAGTTCGATTAAAATGAAAAAAAAGGGTTGTGGTTAGAGAGTGAAGAGAAGGAAAAGACGATTACAACTACCCTTCGAGACCATAGCTTATAATTAGTTTTTTTGGTCCCGAGTCGGAGAGAGGAGAGCTCTTTCCATCCGTCCCCCTATATCTTTTCATTATTAGTCTCCATTACGCTCTGGTTTTATTTCTTATTCTAATTGTCCGTCTGTTTTGAATTATGATCTTTCTCGAGGAGGAAGGAGAATATCCGAAGAATGAGAATAGAACGTGAGCAATAAGTGGCAAGTTGTATATCTGGAAAAACAAGGGAAGGGAGGAAACGAGTGGAGATTGAGTGAGCGTGTCATTCAGAAAAAGAAGACGTTTCAAACGGTGGGCAACAGGAAAATACTTTCTGGAGCGAAAGGTTTCGACCTCCAAAAAAAGTAGTTCTGAATGAGATTTTTAGATTCAAAATGATTGGGATCTGAGAAACTTTTCAGATCGCTTTAGAAGATTGGAGTTGGAGTTTCAAAAACGTAGATGAAAAAAGTACCATTGAAAATTTTAGAAGTGTTGAAACTTTTGAAAACATTTTATACTTAATCGTCCTGAAATCATCACCAAAGTCTATATATTTTCGGCCAGCAGTGTATATCTAAGTTGTAGGAAACCTCTGAAACTCAATTTTAAACTGAATCCAAAAATCCTTATTATCAAAAGTGTTACTTGGATACAACTCTGAAAAATAGTTTATCTTATTCCACGCATTTCCTTCTTCTGAAAATGTGCTCGGAAAGTGTCAAATCGACAGCTAGCAAAACTCAAAATGAGCCAAAATCACGAGTGTTTTGAATATGAATTTGGAGCTTTCCACATGATTTATCTATCATGAGAAACTAGCAATCAGGACATGGGAAAGGGCAATGTGGCATAGCTGATATTATAGAGTGTCTCCAGAAATAAAACTTCAAGAGAAAATGTTTGTTTTTGGTGGCTGACTCTCGTAAACTACTCCAAGAGGGAAAGTAAGTCATAATTGAATTTCGCAAAAATAAACGCATTGACCACCAAGAATGACTCTTTATGTAGCTCCAAACATCTGCGCTTTGAAAATTTCGATCTTTCAGACATCAAGGTTTTACTTCAATTTTACGACGTCCAGACATCTCTAACAATAGCATAGGGGAATTTCACAAAGCTCGAAAGGAGAGACACTTTTAGTGGTCACCGTCATTTGCAGACACGAAGAATTGGATGGAATGGGGAGAGCACACGAATAATTGATGAGATAATGTTCGAAGTTAGAGAGGAGACCACTGAATACGAGATGAAAAGAACATTTACGGATGATTCAGAAATTTTCCTTCACAATCCTCAGATTTCAGAGACGTCGTTCGTTTTATCGGATTCTACGAGATGATCCTCATTTTTGTTGGACCGATTTTCGATTGGAAAAAGTACACCTAAACAAGCAGCACGTAGGCAAACGTCATTCGGAAAAAGAAACGAAAAGTCAATTCAATTTGCACTGATTTAAATGTTACCACCCCTTTGCTTCCACTTCCAATTCTCTCAATGGATTTCTAATTCTGCAAAACAATTGGAAACAGAATACTCTTGCTAGATGAGAAAACTGGTAAATCAAGAATTCTCCTGGTTGGAATTCAAAATGCGGAACGTAAAAATGACTAATCTGCGTCGATTAGCATTCCGATCCAGACATGAATCCTTGGGGAAATCGAGACGGAAATTCAAGGAGTTTTTGAGGGGGAGAAGCTTGCAAGAAGCTGTCAGAATGATGATGATCGCATGATCTATTGACATGAAACAGAGACTTTTTAGGGGGGAAGGAAGTTGAAGTTATATGAATTCCAGTATTTCAGTTTTTAGTTATTCTATCTTTAAAGGTTGAAAGTTGAATCTTCAGGAAAAAACGATACACGTCAAAAGCATTGAAGTTTTTGAATTACGACAAAAAAAAGTGAACATGTATTTTTGACAGCTCTCAGGATCACTGATCGTATAGAGTTGGGGGAATTTCGGAAAGTTGGAACTCTTCAAAAAGAGATTGAAATCTCTAAAGACTGATTTCAGAATGATGAACCCATAAACTTCTGAAATTCTTGTTTCTGACACCTTCTGAGAGTCTTCATAAAAATATGACGGGAGCTTGAGATTCTCAGAAACCTTGAATACCGAGAAATGCCGTGAAACTTCAACATCTCGATCCAAAGATTCCAACGTTTATTGATTCGAGGGCAGACACGAGGTTGGATGCTAATGTGTTTTGTAACCCGTAAAAGTAGTGAGTAAAGTTCAAAAAACGAGAAAATGAGAAGACATCTCTCCATGTCACGCTTCAACCTTCTCAATTAGCCATCTCCTTTTATCCATTTTGTGTCTTTAATTTTAGAAGAGAGAGCAACAAATCTTTCGTTTCTCCGAAGAAGAGATTAATCAACAATTGTTGCCGCTCTTTTAGGGACATCGAAGCAGAGCTCAAATGCAAAGAGGAATCACGAGGTTAGGGATATTTATCATCATGTCCCTTAATCCTATATTCTAATCGAAATCACGAATATTAGTTTAAGAAGATTCAAATGGCACGAAAGGAGGCTTGCTCATTGGAGACACTTTCATATATAGACAGCCATTGAAAAACAACCGCAAACAGACACGAAATTTCACGAATCGGTGAGGGAAGAAAACTGGAAAAGACGAAAAGAAGGCGACAGCGGGAAAACAACGCAAAACACATTTATATTGGGAGGAGAGAAATGGAAATTGTACCCTTTTTGTGCATGATCCTGATAATGAGCACATTGCGGAAGAAATCGGATACCAACTTGGATTTTTGTGTTTGTGTACCTAACAACTGACAACATTCGAATATAGGGATTCTGAAGATGTTCAAGTATAGATTTTGGCTTCCGGATAAAGATGTACGTTTTCATGGCATCTACTTCAACGGAGGACTGTCAAAGCAGATTCTACAGAAGCTTGAGGAAATTTCAAGGTCGTGGGGGCCACAAAGATTTTGATTAAAGAATTGAAAATATTCCAAAAGACTATTTGTTCTAACTACATGATGATGTTTCATCATACATCAGACTTTGAGTTTTGCGATACTGAAATCGGAACCAGAAACCATCTTAAGCCATGTCAAAAATTCAAAATCTAAGGAATCAGAGAAACTTGCCAAGCCATCAGTTTTCAAAATGACACCAGGAAACGCCCGTTCCTAAGCTCAGACATCTTTTGAGTCAGCACGGATAGTTGATAAATATAACTTTGTTTCCTCGGGAATCTCTGATCTCTTCTTCGTTTTATTTTTCAATTCCTTCTTTCACTTTTCTTTCAGATGGAGACCTTTAGAAGCGTGCGAAACCTCTGACGAATCCGTTTTGGTCTGACGACGACAAATTTGATAGTTTTTTTTCAGAGAGAAGAAGAGCAGAAATCAGAGAATCCGAGTGGGAGAAGGGAGGAGGAAAACAAGGGAAAAGACAGGGATTTTTAATTTTCTCCTATTTCTCATGTCTTTTTTTTTGGATAAAAACGCGGAAAAGGGAGATATGGAGGGACTGAAATCATATGCATATATTCATCGAGACGCTCGCAGGTGTCCGATTTCAGAGGCGCTGCACAACGGTCTTTTCTCCTAATGCACTTATCTGTCTCGAGCAGTTTTTCGATGTCGAGAAGAAGAGAAAAGAAGGGAAAATGCTTCATAATCAGAAGAAAAAAGGGAAAATAAGGAGGAGGGAGGAAGGACCAGAAAGCTAAAAAGGGACTAATGAACAATGATGAGCAAAACTACGACTACTGGAAGCTGTTTTTAAGCTACAAGCGAGGAAGTCAACTGATAAGATTTGAATTCCCGAGTTTTCTTGGAAAGTTTAGTTCTCATTGTTTTTCCGTGAAGGAATCCGATCAGAACCATCCAAAGTCCACAATAATAAACAAGTATAATTCAGAAGTTCATCTAGAATTTTGTAGGCAACAAAAAATTGTCAAATAAGAACGAGAAGATTCAATGACATCTAACATGGGTAGTTAGGTTTCCGAAAAATCCAGTCAGCAAAAAGTGAAGCTCATGACACTCATCATTTGAAAAGGAATGTATCTAGGCAACGGTTCCCGGTCGAGCGTAACTTTCAGAAAGTTTTCAAGATTCTTTCAGGCGTAGACATCACTCTTTTGTACTCTCGTGACAGTTTCAGAAAAGTACTTTTGAGGAATCAATCAACCGGGATTAGATTTCGGTTGTTTGGGATTTGTTGCAGTTTTGGAAAAACAAGGAAAAAAGGGGGACTTCGATTCAAAAGGTACATTTGGGTAAAACTCGAGCTCTTTTGAGCGAATGGTATATGGATGCACTATTTTGGTTTTACGGCTTCTGAACTCTCCCGTGAAGCTCAACTCGGGTTTTAAAGACGATTTCCTTATTTCTCAATGTATCCCCAAACTGCAACGAATCCCTAATTCTCAAGCATCCTCCGTGAAAACCAAAAAACCATCCGCGTACCTGTCGCACACGCAGCTGTGACATCTGCCTGTGTCCCACTCAATGACAGTTTTCCATCGATCGATGCATCGGCGGCATGCATCCTTCGAAGAGATCCGAGTCTCGAAATTTGGGTTGTTGATTGCGAGTTATGGATTATTGTTTTCTGGAATCCCTCAATGTACGTGATATCTTCTCAAGATTTCCGTACCTTTGGAGTGTGATTTCCTCCGTTGAGAAATGGTCGAAGCGATGGCCCCAATCCGTTCATGCGCATCCAATTCATAGAAATCTGAAACTTCAAATTTGGATCAAATCTCCGAACTGTTCCCGTTTTCCTAACTTCCCCCGTTTCAATTACTAACTTGATCATAATCAACCCGTTTTCTGCGAGGCTTCTGACCTCGAATCATCGGATCAAGAAGGTCAATTCTTGATCCAGTCCTCCTTTGCGGTATCATCACTTTTCTGAAACTTCTGGTTCAAAGAAGAGAAACACGAAAATTGAGCAAAGTAGAAACAAAGAATTGTGAGCAACTAGGAGAAGCAAGAGTAATTGAATGCCCCCATTTCGAGTGTCAAAAACCGAAAGTGGTCGAGAAACTAATAATTGCGGGAAAAAAAGAAGTTGGAAAATGCGATTTCGATTGTAGGAATGATAACTCAATCGAGAACATGGAAGTAGCTTTTTTTGTGTTTTTTTTGAGAATAAACGAAACGGATTTCAGCTTGAATAGAAAGGTAATTGATGTGAGCAAGGGGAAGTATTCTCCCACATCACAAATCGTCACTTTTTGAATAATTCAATTGGAAGTCGTTGGGAATTCAGGCGGTTCTCACGACCCGAAAGTTTTTGATGTTTTTCTAGAACGATTTTTTGATTTTCAAAAAGGTTTCAGACATTAGACGAACTCATTATGAAGGAGAAGAAGACTCGGTTCCGTAAATTAGGGGAAGGAAAACTAATTGAGAAGTAGGGCAAAACACAAGAAATTGGTTCTTTTTTGAGTATACTTTCTTAAATTTAGAATCCGCGTTTCCAGAAGCTTGGCTTACGTCTAGGAGCTTCTACCCGCTTTCGTTTTATCTTCTGAAAGTCACATACCTCAAAGACTCGAATAATCCCACATCTATCTCAGAACCAGAATACGAGAGCTTTTCGCGGAGGAAGATGGTTGAAATGAATCAGAAAAACGAATGTCTCTACAGTGCCAGATTCATTTGAAATGCAAAGCAGCATCATTTGCATATATGATAATATTCAAGAAATCATACCGTATTTCGAAATCAAACATCGCTGATATGCAAAAAAAATCACATTTCGACCTTTTTCAGGCGAATAATTGAAAAATAGCGACAGTTATCTTACTAAAAAAGGAATATCTGGAGTTGCTGGTATCCTGGAAATGTTATGGAAGATTTCCGATTATAAGTTTCAAATTCGAAAGTTTGACCATTTAACAGAAACATTTTTTGAAACGAAAAACGACAAAAAATCAAAAGATTTCTTGAACCTTCATCTTCTTAATCTTGAGAGCTTCAAGAAATGCATTTTCATTCGAAACATTGACCAAAAAGAAGCTTGACCCAAATTTCGAATTCATAGAAAACTACAAAAGTCCACAAATCACGTAGATCGTTGACACTTTGCAAAGACAGGAGTAACCTTTTCAAAAAGCAAACGAATCCAGAGATTCAGAAGACAAGAAGAAGAATCTCGAATTCCAATCTCTAATTTTTAGGAAATGCCCCGCTGTTGGAAATTAATGGAAAACATGAAAGAAAGGAAGTGAGCAATAAGCTTCTAGAATAAGAGAGACAAGCTATTTTGATGAGGGTTTCGAAAAATTGAGATGATGAAGGAGATGTGGAGATGAAAATTGGTATTGAAAACGGTCGAGTGGAAGGAAAAGGCGAGAAGAGAGGTGACCTCCTTGTTTTTTTTCAGGTAATTCAATACGCTTGTTTTATTCCAATGGAGAGATGGAATAACAGCTGGAATTGCTAATTGCCGCCACCGAAGAAATAAAGCGAACAATAATATTATCGAATCCAGTTGCAGAAAGAAAGGAAAGGTGTGAAAGAGGTCTGCTGGAAATTTTGGATAGCGAGGTTGGCTCGAAAATTGCAAGCCTCGAGGTATCTAAGTGAAAGCTCAAAAAACCATCTTGAGCTGGTTTGCGTCAGAGAATAGAGGTTTGAAAAGATCCGAAGTTAGCACTGAAATGGACCAAAGTTTAAGTTAGCGTTACCATACGCGGCCCAAGTCACTTTTCTGAAACAGTTTGGAACTACCAAAAGGAAGAACTGAATATTCTCAACACACTCATCAATTTTTACGATAAATTAGGCGGTTGGAAATGTGCCAATTATAGCATATCAACGATATTTGGGAAGCATGAACACAGGAAAAACTGGATGAGCGGATTTTTGATAATACGGAAATAAGAGGAAGAAGCCTGGATAATCCCAGACACTGTTCAAAAAGAGAACATTTCTTCGCTATTTCTGTATTTGTTGTTATAACAGAAAAAGGCTTCTCCTTCTCCAAGCTCTCATTCTTTATTGACTTCGTGTGGCCAAGATAAATTGATTTTGGTATGTGTCTAAGTGAAGAAGGAAAGACGAAGGAATAAGTTAGAATTATTCCCAACAACAATTGGTCATACTGCTCTCATTATTAGAAAAAAAAGAAGAGACAAGTTCTGGTATCTGAAGAGAGACCTGAACGACAAAAAAAGAGATTCGGAGACATTCTGAAAACAAGGAGAATGACGAAAAATGTATAACTAACGACCTTTGCTTTTGGAAACAAGAAAGGAGTTCGTTCAGTTTTTTGCTTTAGAAACGTTCTGAAGTGTGCGTTGAAGTGTGCATGAAAAGTGATTTGTATGGAGAGATTTGCACAGAAGAAAGGAGAAGAAGAGTCTCATTCTGTGACAACTCTTCTCTTCTTTTGACGAGGTGGAGGAGGAAGACGAGTTTCAGACTTTTTCTCTTAAAATTAGTCAAGCGTTTTTGTTCTCAACTACTTCAGAAGATGGTGGTCAGGGGATATAATTGATATTTGAAGTTCAAGATCCGAAGTTATCATGTTCAGAATGTTAAGATTACAGCCCGGGGATGGATCATGAAAAGTAACTTTGAGCAAGTTGATTTTTCCCCTACCTGGAGCTACCATGGAAGTTTCATGTTTACCAATCGTCTATTGTCTCTTAAACGTTTCGGTTTCACTGTTCCCATATTTCTCACCTGTGCCACATCTTGATTCGAATCAAATGATGACTGTGGGGACCTGCCTCCCAATGGTGGGAATCCTCGTCCATTTGAGAATCCTGAAACGAAAGATTCAGAAGTTGATAATCTTCTAGATAGCAAGAATCATTCCAATGACATTCTTTTGGGGTTGCATTCACAGCAGGGTCAATACCAAACACACACCTGCACTACTGTACCCAGTACCCCCAGCACATGCGAACGGACCGTCTCGCTGCACACTCGTCGTCGCACCCGAGATGCCAGCACGTCGTTTTCGTTGTTGTCGGTACTGAAAATGCAAAGGTTTAGCGGATGAAACAGGTGGATCGAATTGGATATACTGGGCTATGGGACACTCCCATCAGACTGCTCTCATCTAAACTGTACATGTGTTGCAGCATCGGTGACGCCGACATTCTGAATGATTCCATGGATTCAGAGGATCAAGAGAACGGTACAAGATTTGGAAAGGAGACGGAAAAGGAAGAGATGTTACAAGAGAAAAGTGTAAAGTTTAGCGCTCTCGCTTGCTTTTTTTTTCTGACACCTCTAAATTAGTCATGTTGTTTCTAAGGAGACAAAAGAAACGGGAAGTTTTGAGTGACACTTCCCGGGGGAGAGTCAGGGAACGAATTTTGGAGAAACCTCGTTTTCTCAGTAGACCTGAATTTAGGCTCCAAGGTTAACAAGAAGATTCCTCGGTTCTTCCAACTTCATAATTTGGGTTTCCGCAAGTTTCCAGGTTATGAGAAAAAGTTGAACCCCACCAGGCGAGGAAACTCCTCCTGGAAGTATAAGACCGAAAAACGACTAAAAAGGTACAGTGAAATCAGAGTCGCGCAAAAATAGCAATAAATGAAACGATTGTTGGCCGTCAGATTTGTTTTCAATTGCCAATAGATTAGTAGGTGGTAGCTGATTAGAAATTGCTCAATACTCAAATATTGTTTGTTTTCTAGACTGTCAAGAGGCATGTTTGTCCGGATGTCTGTTAGAGTCTCAATTTTCAGAGTGAGAACAGAAAAAGAACCGGAAGGATGATGAATGTGAGCAGTAGTTGAAAAATATTGAAGGTTTGGAGAGGAAAAAATGCAACATGAAATGAAAGACACACAATGTCACCTGCCAGACGAGGGGGTTCCCAAAAAGAGTTTTGAACAAAAATTGCAATAGAAACAGCGGGGCGTTTTGCGGTGGAAAATGAGGTCACAGACTCAACAATTGATGTTTTTTCAACATGCACAGTCGTAGTTCAAAGTTGTTCTTTTTCACCCCCAACTAAACGTTTTCTTTCCCCGAGAAAAGTAATTCATGTGTCAACCGTTCAGAAATCAAAATTGTGAATAAGTCACTGAATTCTGTTGTGTCCAGAGGTAGTACAATGGCTTGCCTTCATCTGGAGTGAAAAAAGCGACAATCAAAGAGCGGAAAAAGTGTCACAGAAAAAAAAGAGTGACAAAAAACCATGAATAACCGAACAGAATGTTGAGATGCCAATCATTCGGAACGGAAATGAGTGAGCAGAAGACACCGGAAGAACCAAGCGAAAAAAAAACATTGGAATTCTGGAAGATGGAGCATTTTTGAGTGGGTTGAAAGTAGGTGAAATCTGATAGCTCATTCATGAATTTGACCTCCATGAAATTTGTGGCTTTTCAACCGAGTGATCTTTTGTTTTTATGTGGCGGTTTGAAATTCAACAATACTACTAAATCTGATTTTCCAGACCAACATTTTTCACTATAGTTTTTGGCTTCCAAATTTATTTTCTTATTCTTGTCTCCTTTCCTCCAACAAAACTAATTCGCCGCCGAAATTCAGCAAGAACAGAGACGACTGACAGAATACCAGAATATAGTGACGTTACTTTTCGTCCCTGCAAAGGAACGAGGGAAAATGGTGTTGTGATATGAATGAGGAAGGGTCGTAAATCCATTGGAGACACAACTTATGAGAATAGATCTGCTCTCTGGGGAACGAAAAGATAGTAAACAGGGAAGAAAATGGAATGAGAAGAGAGCAATACGTCATTTTAGGAAACAAATTAGGAGGAGACAAAAGAGGAAGGAAATGGGCTCATTTTGAGTTGAACAATGAGAGGAAGGATGCACTTTTTGGTGGGGTACAAATAGAAAGAGTACAGTGTGAACGGGTTTGAGTTTGAGAGGATCTTGCTGAAGATAGGATATGTCTGCCGTATCTTTCCTTTGATCAGATTTTTCTCATTTTCTGTAACAGATATCAAAAAGCGGCCAACTGTAAAAACGTTGCTCATACTGTAATGATCATTTTTTTCGTTGGCCTGTTTCTGATATCTCGCACAGGAAACAAGATAGGTTTGCAGAGAATGAAACGATGACTAGACATAGAAAACTCAAACCAGTAAAAGCCAACTCCAGCTTTTAGTTCCAACGGAAAATCGAAATTCTGAATCAACCTAAACATCTTTTTTAAAAACTTTTCACAGTCAACGGTGATTTGAAAAAAAAAGAAAAAATTAGTAAGATTCAGCGGAAACCAATCTAACTTTGAAACCCAAAGCCGAAACTCTAAATTAATCAAAATCTTAAACAATTCCCACGATTTTCTCATTCAAAAACTAGATGACATGAGCTACTTTTAAAAGATCCGGATTTCGTGTTCTTGATCTGAAGATTTAGAAGAAATAATGATGTGATTTGATCTGGAATGTGGTTGACTTGGATGAAAATAGAAAGTGATCTATTCCAGTAATAGAATGACGGTTAATGGAACAACTAAAAAAACTTTGAAGTCATCCGTACAAAATGCAATGTACCTACTTTTCTATGAAAAGAAACTATGTTTTGCTCGAAACAAAAGTCTTTACATACATTTGTAACTTCATTCATCTTCCTTCCGACAAATCTCGAAAGTTTTCTGTTCCCTGGAAGTTAATCTCTGAGTTGATCAAGACCTCCTCCTTCTTTCGAAAAGTCACTCACTTTCTGACTCTTTTTTTCTCCGAAAAGAGTCAGAAAGAACCCATTGAAATAGAACGTTCAATGACCATAAATACCCACTTTTCCCTCGGTTTTTCAGATTCGGAGAGAAGACGATTTTCTCAAGTTCCAAACAATTGATGTTCCGGCCTCCTTGGCCCGAAACTTTATTCAGGGATGCATCTCGGGAAAAAGAAACTATCAATTTAAAAAAAAGAAAAACAACAAAATGCAACTGCAAAGTACACATTTTCGATGTTTGAACAGAATGGGAGAATCTTCGAAAAAGAAAGAAGTGAACTGGGCCGAAAAGAGGCGGATAAGGGGGCAAAGAAAATTGGGTTATTCGAAAAGAAGAGGTGCTAAAGAAGAATGGAATTGTGGAGAACATCCAAGAGTCTTTTGTACTCGGATTTGATTATTTTGCAAGAAAAAGAGAAGCAGAAAAAATACTACAAAAAGTTTGAGCAGATTTGTGTGGGTGGGAAATGTACGGTGGGTTTAGGACGTGATGTGGTTCGGAGTCGAGATTCGAAATTCTAACAAGTGGACTGTTCTTTCTTTTTTTTTCCCTGACTGATAAAAAAGAAAACTTTGTTTCCAATCAAGCTTGCCAGCGCGCCAGAAAAATATTGCCAGTCTATTCGGTCTTTTTTTTCGTTCAAACTTTCAAAACTGTTACATCCCTGAAGCTAATACTTGAGCCAAATTTGGTACACTTGAAATTCCGGTGAGCGATAATTCAGGTATTCATTTCGAGGTTCAAGAGTGGCGTATCAGCTTTCCAGGTTTTTTTTTCTGAATCTTTCAAAGTGTTCACTACGATCGCATACAGACCAAAACTCAACATTCAGATTCGTCACTGTTTCTTCTCAATGTTGATTGAAATGTGTCAATGACTCAAAAACTAGAATTGTAACGAATTGGGGTCATACGGATACGACAATGATGAAGATGATGTGGATTGGAGAATAAAGAAGAGAAAAGAAAAAGCAAGGGGTCCTTCGTTCAATGAATACCAAATGGGAGACATGTCCAAGTGGGTCCTCTTCCTCCTCTCCGCCCCTATTTCCCCAATTATTTCCGCCCCAAAAAAGTATATGCTGAGAAGATAGTTTCAAATTGAACTTGGAAAAGCATGGTTGATTCTTGAATTTCTCTTAAAGTGCATTCGTCTAAAAATGGAACACTTTTACGACTCAAGAGGAAAGCACAAAAAATGTGAAGGAAGATGAAGTGGAGGACAAGAACTTTTCAATTCATATGAATCGAGTAGAAATGTTTTATTGTGCATCGAAAAAATGATGAGTGGGAGGACAGATGGAGCAAAGAACGATGTCTGTGGTTGGCAATACAATCGTTTCATGTTCTTCGAGTTTTTGAACCAAAAATGACTGAAAGCTCTATTATTTTTTCATAAAGTGAGCCATTTCTATGTTCCGAAAACTGGAACGGAAAACATTTTTCTGTCGAGAGTCCCGAAATTCGAACAAAGAAGTTTGTCCACCCACACTTTCTCTTCTTTCTTGCACATTTGTTTCCAGATCAATGAATTTCAGAGATTTTTCTTGAATGGAACCCAAGAGTCAAGACACCCGGAACTCTCTGCCTTCTTGTTTGTTCTCTGCCACAGGATGATGATTTATGACAAGAGACACGGGAACACGCATAGTTATTGTTTTTCGGGTCCTTGATCATTTTCGAAGTAAATTTGAATGAGTTCCGGGGTTTCGTCTTTGTCAAGAAAAAATGACATCAATTCTTGTGGGATACGAATTTAATTAGAAAAATAGAATTTCTTAAGAAAACCCTATTTTGAATGAGTTGATCCAAATAAGATATGAGTGAAGGATTAAACTCTTGGGATTTTAAAGTGTAGATTTCAAGATTCAATTTCAGATAGCAAGGTGTTGCAATTTCCACGAATTGAAGCGAACAGGAAGTAACGGAATGTCCCCAAGCATGCACTCTCCAGGATCACTTTCTTATTGTTGTCCCCACGGGGACTGGGCCGAGCCCGGCAGCAGTGCAACGCCGGGACGACCCTTGGAAAGTCGGAGCAAGCCCCGAGTCTTTCCTAGGTTCCAAAAATCATATAACCTTTATTACACTCATTCGAGTGTATACCGTAGGTTAATACGATAAGAACAGATACTACACTTTGATCTTAGCTAATAAGCCGAAGAAGCGATGGAGAGGATGTGAGGCGACGGGGCTAGGTGTCGCGTGTGTACGGACAAAAACCGGGTTCGCGTCAGCCACCATACCGCAATGGTTAAGGAACTGTGGAGGGAAGAAAGAGGAAAGGAGCGCACGCGTCACAGTGTTTTACAAGAAGATTGCTCGACTTCTTGGGTTGAACTTTTTCTTATGGGACTATGTAAAATCGACCCTGCAGATGTAAATTCTGAAATAAAAATTTCTCAGAATTTGGGTTATTGCCTCGAAAAGTTGTTCTCTACAGTATTGGAAGACCTGATTTTATGAGAATGGCATTTCACGTCCAATATCAATGTAGGGGACAACTTACGAGGTCATAAATCGAATCTCGTGAACAGTTTGCCCATGTTTATTTCAGAATCAGAATCTGTAGGGTTTATTTTACTTTGATTATGAGAAAATTTCTGGAAACGCAAGGTTCGAAAATTGGTAAAGAGTTCTTTGAAGGCATCTGGGATTAGCCAGAGTAATAAACAGAATCTCAAATATGTTCCGAAAATCAAGAATGTTCCGTTTCCCATACTCGTAAAAAGTTCAAAATGATCCTCCCACATCTCCTTGGCAGATGTTTATCTGATGGTATGGGTGAAGAAATCGTTCATCTCTTCGAATATCTTGTTCTGATTCTGATAGCGTGACATTTCATTTATTATTGCTACCTTCCTGCAAAGTCCTCATCTAAATACTTCCAAGAATGTTCCAGAATACACTATTTGACCACATCATTCCTCCATTGTGACCTTATGTTGACTTGAACGGATCTTCAGTTATTCATTGTCTCAGAAAGAAGATGCTAAAATTAGAAAGTGACTTTTAGTGGTCTCTCTGTTCAAAAAACAGAAGAACTCTGGAGACAGATTCTTTTCGGGGCATAAAAAAGAACTTGATGAAGCATAAAAGGAAAGGAAGAATGGAGAAGAGGAAAGTGGAAAACGTATAATTACCGGACCTAAACTGAGATGATTGCTCTGAAAAAAGGGAGAATAAAAGTAGGAAAAAAAAAAGAAACGAATGAAAATATATGATGTGAGCATGCTGGAAGGGGAATATTCCAGAAAGTGTTCGAAGGATGATGAACCAAAGATTTGAGAGAGTCAATAAGTTAATGAATTCGAATAACGAATGATGTGCTAGATTTGTGATTTGAGGTTCCAAGATCGAATCATGAATCACAAATCAGAATAGAATATGGAAGAAAGTGTTCTTGAAGACATAATGATGATGGGCATCGTGAATCCAGAGCAGAAGAATATATCTCAACGCTACTTTGACTGTTCCTATGGGAGATATCAAAATGGTGGTCCACTAACAAAATTTTTATGACAGCATGTGAAACATTTTCACAGTTGACCACATTTTGATATCTGTTACAGAAACCGTTATAAACTTGTTTAAGGTAAGAGGCTTCTATCATTGTTGACTTTCTTGATATTTGAGGCTACTAATTGCAAAAATTGAGATTGATGAAGATAAGGGTTTTTGATTTGCAAACAGAACTCTTCAGAAAAAAGCAAACCTAGGATGTTGGTTTCGCGTAGAATTCAGAAAAACTAACAGAGTTGTAAGCTTGAAAATATCAAAATCTGGCTTCTTGCTATCCGATTCAAATGTTCTTAGAACCCACTATCCAAGAATAAAAAATGCTTTGAAAGCAAAGAATCCATGTCTCTAGTTAGATCTAGACAACAATACTGAAAATGCTAGAGTGGGCTGAAAATAGAATGTTTACTCCTCCCTTCGTTCAAGTTCCGACACTTTTCTATTCAAAACTTTCCTCAATAGATTAAAAGTGTTAATCCTATAAAGAAAGGAAACGAGGTGGACACTCTTGATAACCCGAAAAATAATGATAGGTAATGTATGCTCACACTGTTTTCTCACAAAATATATTATTGTCTCAGAGCTTATCCAGATTATTTATAGCTTTTTTAGCCAGAAGTGATGTGACAGAAATAATCTTGTATCTTAAATTTTGCACCAAAACAACGAAAAAGTTTTGGAGAAGTTACTAAACTTGTCCCCACTCAAAACTGGAGAAGAGAATCAAAAAACTTGGTCTTATTTTTTCGACGGAAGAGGAGTATCAAAGATTATGAAGCTGTGTCCAAAACATCCTTCTTTTTTATGTTACCAATTGGTGTTACTCCTTTTTATCACTTTTCCTTGTCTTCAAAAAAGAAAGAGCAACAATCAAGGAGAGATCTTTTTGACAAGATTTTGATTGGCACGGGGGCACTCGGAACAACTCTCAAGAGTTTTTGAGCCACGTGACGAGAGTAGAATATAATAGAAAGTTGAGTACAAGTGAAGGTACAACCACTGAACGAATCCTATGCAAAAGTTCAGTGCTTCCCAAAATAGACGTTGGTAGTTGGGGGAAACAAAAAAAAAACAAAAAATATGTACATATTTCTTCTTGTTTTATGTCGCTGATTTATGTTCACAGGGAGCAGAAATAAAATGGTCTAGGCTTTTGGCGGTAATTGATTCGTGGACATGAATCGTAAACTATTTTCGTTAGAAGGTCCGAGAGAGGTTCATGTCAATTTCACTTTATGGGAAAAGGGGCGGGGCATTTTAAGAAAAAAAAACGAGGAAATCTTGTTAAGAAAGACACGAATAGATGAAAGCAGACTTTGATTTCAGACAAATTTCAATAACAAGAGGAAAATTAAATACTATCTAAAAACGAAAAACATATATCTAATTTCAAACGTAGCTGATCTTGCAAAAACGCTCTACTGGATATCAGAAACGGGAATTTCATCAGAGCACATGTTCAAGATTTTTAAGTAGGTCAGCAATCGCGCTCAAAAAAAAAGAAACAAGAGACACCTTCAAAATAAAAATAACTAACCGCATTATCAATATCGTTACAACTGGCGAATAAATCTTCACTGGATGCTGACGGACGATCATCGAACGAGTGGTGCATCGAAGATCCTGAAATCAATCGAATTTAGTTTTGAAACTAATTTTCCAGCTTTCTTTCTCTTCTTTCATTGAAACATCAAAAGAGAAACAGTGAAAACTTAGAGGTGAGAAAAAGAGCAGCTGATATATGCTCTTCACATATGTTTTTTGACTCCTCCCCTCTTGGAATAGATGAACCTACTTGACGCGTTTGCAAGCGAAAAATTCCTTCCTTTTTTCGCTATGAATTTTGATTTTCAATGTTTGCGGAGCAAGGAAATCACTCTATCTGGCGAAGGAGATATTATGACCTTGGTGTCCCGAACAATGTATTCATCCTAAGTTATCATGAGATGAAGCCAAAAAGTGGTTTCTGATCAGGATGAACTCTTAAAGATGCTCGAAAAGGAGATTATGCTCACAATCAGATCTCAGATCACTTTGCAGAATTATTACCTTGACTGTCACATATCAGAATAGCAGTGTAACTAGATTTCATTGCGAATTTCAATTCGATTCAAGACGAAAAAAACAGAATCAAGGGGATTCAGAAGCAGAAAAACAGAATGAGAATCATCCAATTGAAAATGCGAATTGAGCCCATTATGGGTTGACAGTGAATTATACGGAGCAGGGAATCCGGTGTGATGCAGAATTTCAGAATTTCAGCAGAGCTCTCTCCTCATGACATAGGGTTTACCGGAATGGAAACACCTGCGTTTTTTTTTTCTTTTTCACTGTTTCTCGAGTCAGACTTTTCAAAAAAGTTCACGCCTTCAGAAGTCTTTTCAAGGGGAGAAAAAGTGAATGGGTAATGAGAAGAAAGAGCAAAGAAAAAACAATGAAAATTGGAAGAGTAGGTGTGGGTTGGGAAGAAGGACGACTTTTGACCCAGGAAGAAAGAGAAGAACTAAACCAGAGATAACTTTTCGAACTTTTCGATTGGGGAAAAATCGAGAAAGGAGGCAACTATTGAATCGAAAAAGATTGATATCACAATTCGAAACGGATATCTTCTCAAGAGTGCAGCGGATGGGACATGTCGTCCGATATCATGCAAAAAAATCAGACCCTGTACCACCTCTTTGACCAAGTTTATCTTGGTCCCTGTATCAGATATTTAAAAACGATCAATGAGCTGAATATTTCTCATGTTGACATAAACATTTTGATACTTTTAGATTTCGTCGATTATGCAAAAAATATCTGTAGGGCTAAGACTCCGACAACGGAAAATGACGCATTGGGAGAACAGGTTCCCTAGTTTTGAACCGAAGGTCTGAAAGCTGATTTGAAAGAGAAACTTGTGAAGTTTCGAATTCGTAATCCTTAATGATTCAAAATTTCGGATCCGTTGCAGATGAACTCGTTGTAAAAGACATAGCATCCTTCTCCACGATATCTAGAAAGTCCTGAGAAAATGGAAATGGAGAAAATAAGAAAAAATGGAAATAGTTCTTCTCCCGAGAAGGCGAATGTTATTCTGAATCACGCAGTCAATCGGAATCGAATTCAGAATTCCAGATGACCTCGCTTCTCACTTTGGGATACTTTCTAAGGGATCAGGGAAAAGAGAAGAAATGCATATGTATGCGTTTAGAGAAACAAAAAACAGATAGGAGAAGAAGAAGAGACCGAATATATAAATGTATATACACAAATGTCCGGTGTGTCCTCCCGGTCGGTCCTTCCAATTGTATTATTCAATTTTAGAGAGACTTCTTCTTTTTTTGGTTTTTTTCTTCTCTCTTCTTCTATGATCTGGATGATGTCGTGGTGACTCCACCACAAAACTTCCATTGCTTATCCTTCCCCTTTCTACTCTCCGCCCCAAATTCAGAATTCCCTTAGGGAAAGTAGCAGAAGCATCATCCTAATTGAAGAGCCTCTTCTGATTTCTTATTTAATATTTCAGAAGATTCTGGAGAGGAGGAAAAGAAGAGATAGAAATAGAAGAGAAGACACTCCAAAAATCAGGAACTAACCCCACAATTGTTGTCGTTCGGCTGCTGATATTGGCGATGCTGAGCTGAGGCAACGACCACTTCCCATGCCTGAAAAAAAAAATAGTTGAATTCAGAGTGAAAGGAAAAGAAGGTCCCCCTTCTCTGCTTTTTTGTTCGTTTTTTAGAGAGAGTAATTTCAGTATTTTTAGAGAAATTGAAAGCAGAGAATTGAAAAGAAGAGAACACACACCAGAATTGATGAACTATCTCGTTTTTCTTTGCTTTGAGTTTAGTGTTTGGAAGAGTTTCCGGAACTTTGATAATTGGTTACCGCAATTCGAGTGAAAGTGAGTTTTCAGCATTTATGAATTGGATGAAACCACTCTGAAGAACTTAGGAACGGAAGTAACTTTTTGATCTTGAAACCAAGACTGAAAGTATCCGTTTTCAGAGCCGAGATGAATTTGGTCAACGTGATGGTAGAGGTTGAGTTTCTATTACAACTAGCCGAAGATGTGACCATTCCCTCTTGTCAGTATCATTGATCTTATGTTCCATATTTGTAATTTTTGAGAATCATAATCAAATCAGAAAGCAATTCAAACTTTCATGTGCGAATTTATATGACATATGTCCCTTTGAGCTCTTTGAAGACCAGATAGTCATGCCAAACCAAATATCGACCGATAACCTCCTAGAGAACAAGTTTCTGGAAAAGTAGAGTCTTTCTATGGATTTTCTTTTGAAAAGTGAACCTTAATTTCGAACATTTACCTCTTGGCAACACACCATTCAGAAAAATGCCATTTGTATAATCGAACATGAGTTGTTCGGGGGACAAGAGCAGAATTTTGGGAGTCGTCGAATCAGAATGTTGATCGAATGCATCTGAGTGATCGAGCCGTCGCTTCGAACCCATTTTTAGCGTCCGAAATGAATAAACGGAAGTGGAGAGACGAAGAATTGCAGAGGGGCCGATGACAACAACAGACGGGGGCACCTTTTGTGTCGAACGGCAGAAACGAATTCTAATGAGAAATTGTTCGGGCGGTGAATTAATTTCAGTAGCGTGCTCTCGTTCTGTCGAAAGATTTCCAGTTTGTCTCCTACGACGAGAAGAAGAAGAAGAAGAAATGGAACAGATGATGAGCAGAAAAGAAAACAGATGAGAAGAGAGAAGAATTACATACAAAACATCAGTTCTCCATCGCCGCTTCGAATTATTCACGTCACGCAACAAAGTGAACGGATACAGGCAAGACAAGAGCACTTTCGATGTTCATAAATTAGAAATGCTGACGAAAAAAAAACTAGAACAAGATGGAAAGCTCTTGGGGCATCCGGAAGAAGATCAGCTGAAGACAGTGGATTTCCTGTTTCGGAGAGAAGAGTTCAAGAGGAGCAAAGTGTGATTTATCTGATGGAAGCGAACTCTTTTTACAGAAGGAGCTATGCCTGACTTCAGAATTCCATGTAATTCTAACTATTGTAGATAGACCATCAATAAACCGAGCCAACGGTGCTCGATCATTCCCAGCTTTCCCCACCAAAGTTCGAAGATGTCCAAGTCAGGTCATCAGAAATCATGAACTCGAAAACCATATAGTCCATCGCCATCTTACTCACGAGAAAGGCGGAATTCCATTCATAGGTTGTTCTCTTGATTCAGTAACATCAGACATCCTAGACATGAGTCCTAACTCCTTAGTGGATATCCAAAATATTGGCGGAAGATCGAAGGTAGAATTCAGCCAACCTCTGCAACTCACCTCCATTTCTACAGTTTCTCCCCTAGTACTCCGCGTTTTCATCGTTTTATAATCTATATTTGCACTTTGATCCATGCCCCTAAAAACATGGTTCTAAATTGAATTTATGCTTCAGCAAACTTTGCAAAGTCACATGATCCCCAACGACCAAGAAACGGACGTCGTTGTGATTCAGTTAAAAACGAGACCTCCAGTCTTGGGTGTCACTTCCAGAAAGCAAAACAAGGTTAAGATGAGGAGGAATTCCTTCACAATGGAAACGCTTTGTGAGGTTCTCAAAGAAGAAAACTCGTTCCAAATAAAAACTGATACTCATATCAATAGTCTCATATACCAAGCCGAAGAAACTGACTTACTTTTAAACGATGACGTTGACATATTCCCAGAAGAAAAAGAGAAACAAAACACGGAAACACCGAGTCAACCTCCCCGAAAGCAGTGCTTTACGAGATGCTATAAAAGTATATCCCTCGACCCAAACTACTCCCGAAAGAAAGAGAGACCGACACTTTTTAGACACAAGTATTGCCGTCGATTTCAGTGGTACAAGAAAGAGTACATGGAGGAAAAAAACGAACAATTTGGATTGAGGTCAAGTGTTGTGTGGAAATGGGAAAAATAGAACCAGTATTTATAGTTATGTGTTATGAAATGAAAATTGGTTGGAGGACAACAAGGTGGGCATGTTCAAATTTTCGGTTGGATCTTTTTTTTGGACACTACCAACACTCAAGACTGCTTACATAATCAGAATTAATCGACTACAGATTTAGACTCTTCAATGAGAATCGACAAAATTCCCCTTCGATTCGTTTTGTGGTTGTTCCTATGGCTAAAGTCATCTAACTTTTAGATGCTTAACTTTGAGAGGTTACTCATGTGTTTTGCCGAATCAGTTTCTGAATCTGTCCGATTGGTTTCATCTCAAACCGGACTGTGAGAAAAACTCAAACTCGACCAACCGAAAAGCCGGACTCTGGAACAATGACGATCTCCCAAAAAGAGAACCCACCTCCCAGCGCATTCCACTTCATTGTCTGCTGAACGACGGAACTGAAAGAGATCTTCGGAGAAGCGTGTAGTCGACCGGACGAGGAGCATGACTGGCCTGCAATCAAATCATTTTCGAGCGAGAAGAGAAGAAAAGAGACCCTTTTCGTCTGTGTCAATAATAATTATAGGGTGTCACCCCTATTGAGCCTCTTTTCGAGAAAAGAACATTTTGACTTCATGGGAGAACCACATTTTCGTTTTGAGAGTATGTGCCATCGTGTGTTCTGTGTGGTTGTCATGGGATCTAGTAATTGTGCATGTACTAACAAGGTTAGGGCATTGAAACTGTGCTCCATTGCTCATTGAGCTCTAGTTAGATTGACGCAGTTTTATTTGCAATAGAGCGCGATTGTAGGTGATGTTCTCTGTTAGGATAGTTTGACTGTACTTTCACTAGCTAAAAATAAGCACCTGGTCTCGGAGGAATACCTGAACTCGGAGTGACGTAGATTTGCATAGACATTTGATGATGCCTAGAATCCAAAAAAAGAAGATTCAAAACTCAAATAAAAGCGGAAGAAGTGGGAAGAACAATTGAATTTTACAAATCACAAATCTACTTCTCTCTGTTTCAATTTGTTTCAACAAGTCAGAATACGAACGAAAATTCAGTTAGAATCTTACTAGAAAATTATGTCAAAAATGGGATTTTAGTCTCCAGCTCATCCATTTTTTTCAGATAAGCTGCTGCATGACTAAAAATGTATGTTCTAGTATTAGTGGAAAGTATGGCTTCCTTTTCTTATAAACAGAAAAAAGTTAATGTTCCAGGTGACGTTTGACATTCAACCTGATAAACAGAGAGTGCAGAATGAAAATCTCGGTTGTATTCTGGATTCTCATGTTTCTCAAAAACGTCTTCTAGCATCATAGATAGAACGGATGTTGTGCTAAAAATGTGAGTTGATTCGTTCCAGCTCAAAACCGTTGATGCGTTCGTTAATCTAAGCTAGAATTAGATCAAATAGGGGATAAGATGCAAAAAAGGATTAAACATTAAACATTACGGCCCTGTTTTTTATTCTGTTCTGAAACTGCACAAAAAGTAGTAGAGGGATGTGTCAAAATTTGAATATCACCGTTTCACCAAATTTCACTCGCTGAATACTACTGTTCAAGTCTAGAAAAACCATAAATATTCGAAAACGAATTTGAAATATGCTGATGTTCTGATTAGAAAAACTTGATTTAGATCATAAAATTCCATCGAAGAAAACTATTCACAAAACTTCGAAATTTCTCGCTTAAACTCAGATTTTATGCTAGCATTTCAGAAACGAAGCGCGTCGTCCACAGGAACAGCAGATCACGGAAGGCATACTCTCTAATAGTAAGTTCAAGAATATCGAGTCAGATTTCTGAAAACAGGAAGGAATTTCAAAAAGTGTCCCCAAATCCAAAATATCAGCTTCTAATTGAAACTTCCCACTTTCAGACAACACAAACTACTTCGGACTACACTTCTCGGAAATTCATGAAGAGTTGGCCGCTCTCTGAAAACAAACCTCCCCTAAAAATAGAATAATCATTCAATGTCCTTTCTTGACACTTTCATACATTTCCTCGTATTGCTTTCCCCGTTTTCAGCTCATTTTCAGTTCATGATTCGACTCAAACAGACACAACATCAGGTCATCTCATAAATAAAGAAGCACGCTCTCCCTTTTTTTCTGTTTTTGGATGCTCTATTTCTGTTTCAGAGACTTGGAAAAGAGGATTCTTACCATTCCGCAGTTGGCGTAAATCCACACAGTCAATGCTGTTGGCACGGTGATTCCGTGCCTGTGGTACTTGCAGTAATTGCACAATTTTGAAAAGTTGAAGACTTGCGGAAGCAGAAGTGGGAAACTGAAGACGTGAACTTTTGAAGAAGGATTCAGATGAGTTAGGAGGCGTGAGAGAAAACTATCGGTGATTAATTTTTGAACAAGCCTGAAGGCGTCGGGAGAAGAGAAAGAATGATGAAGTTGAAGAAAAGTACAAAGAATGAAAAAGGACGAAATTGGAAATCCAGGAAGCTCCTTTTTTCCGCGTCGTTTCTCTCATGAAAATCCGATTCAATAATCGGAGAAAGAACCTATCGAATGAGGAAGTCTCGATAGTTGCAAGAGTTGCAACGAGTAGAAAAAAAAAGACATGGTACTTGAGCTTCTAAAATTAATATGGGTCAGAAGACACGAGGACAAAAGGAGATGAAAACTAAATGAGCCGGCGGGTGGCTAATACTTTTTATAGAGACGAGTTTCTTGGAGAAGTTAACGAAGAGAATGAGAACTTGTAGACATTGATATTGAAGTTCGGAATCTAGGGCAGGTTTAGAGATGTGCTGACCTGACACAATTTTTCGGCATGTGCCTTTCATTTGTGCTAATCTCGGAATGTTTTGACTAAAGTATTGAAATGTTTTCGGATTCCGAAATCTTATTAGACCTGACTAGTAGAAGATGGATATTTTCAGTCTGCAGGCTTTTAGAGAACTTTGAATAATTCTGACGGTAAAAGTTTGGTGGAGTTATTTTCTGACTGAGCTTGACTTTTTTTTTGAATTTGTAAAAATCATTACAGGGTTGGAACCCATCTGGGAAACAAATGCATAATTCAGCGTCTTCTCTTCAGACTCAATTATAAAAATCACATTTGGATCTTTGAAACTACGCAAAAAATTGAGGTCCCTCTTGGGTGTTTTTCGTCTTGCGGCACGTTTTTTTGACACTTTTTCGTTTTGAGGAGAAAAAATAAGAGTAACTGATCAGAAAACCCAAAGAGATATCTGATCTCAGACAGAAATTTTCTGAAATTCGGAGGGAGAAAAGGGCGAAATAGTTGTGTAGCTCCTCCGCACAGAAGACATGAAGGATCAAGAGAAAAAATTGAGTTTATTAGGACAACGATGAGAAGAGAAAGGGAGGAATGAGATTTAAGTCGTAGGCAAACATCATCATCCTTGTTTTCTTCTTCTTCTGTCTTCTGAATTCGTCTAATCTTTGTCGGAGGAGACAAAGAAGTACGGAGAAACGTACAAATTATCGGATGAAAAGTTGGAAGTCAGAGTAGTACATTAAAGGTTGAGTCAATCCACTAGTGATAAAAAATTTGAATTCGGAAAGTTGAGAACAGAAATATTGAAAATATTGATCATCATAGTCAGACTCTGACTGTCAAAACTGCGAATAACAAATTGAGGCTCACTTCAAAACTTAACAGCCAAAATATTTGACTCCTTGAGTTCAATACTACAACTCTCAATTTGGATTGGGATGAACTACTCTAAATTAAAAGAGCAGAACTTGAAAAAAAACCCTGGTGAATAAAATGTACAGTCTGTAAAATTAAGGGAAATACGACAAGCCAAAAAATCAAGAATCGATTGGAAAGAAAAATAACTAGTCTTTTAAAGCCCTTCTTCTAGAATTTGTTCCAATAATGGAGTATCGTTGTGAAAATAAGTCGAAATGAACTTGACTCAATGGAAAAACAAGAGGAAAAAGAAGAGGAAGAATTGATGGAATTCCCGCCGAAGATCAGAGATTCTCATTTATCATCCATTGGGACACGAGGGGTTAACAGAGGTCCAGCGGAACGAAAATAAATGGGAGAGAAAAAAGAGTTGCTCTCCGATGGGCTCATCTTTATTGATAAGAGATATTGGGATATCAATTGGAAAGAGTTTTCATGTTGTCACAGAATAATAATTGAAGGAAAGAGAGACACGAGTACAAGTTTTCGAGATTCGTATGAGCAGAGATGAAGAATTAGCTTAAAGAAGTACTACCAGAGAGTACATTGTGTGTTTTCACATGTCGTGAGAACCATCAAGTTCTCCTGATCAGTGACACAACAACATATAGACAAGGGAGGAAACCGGATATCATTGAAACAATTTCCGTTCTCTGAGGAGTGAGCACGTGAGAGGATTATCAATCAGATGAACATTGAAAGGTCTCTCGTGTCTCACCTCCAAAGGAAACAGAATGTTTGACTGACTGATGAAGATGTGCCGAAACTGATTGCAGGTATCATGAACAATATTTTCCAGGAAAACACTACCAGAAGCAGGCTAACAGAAAGATACAGATCCAAGCTGACTGTGGCTATTTCAGTTGAGATAATTCAGAAAACATTCATTCATATATCTGCCATAATCTATTGTTCAATAAAAATTATCAATTATCAATTCATAATTTCTTGAGGCTCTCGGTTTGCGGATCCAGCTGAGACTTTTCACGAAAATCACAATGAAATCAGTTACGTCGCGTCAAAGATCAGTGGTCCAAAAAAGTTCTAAATTTGCACCGGGACCAACCGAATTTTGAAGTCGCTGCTTATTAACGTTTATTATTTCACACTGATTTTCTCTAAAGTTCACACCTTTTTGGCCAGCACTGTATATTTGGAACGACAAGCTTGAATGAGACGCTCATTATTCGATCACCAAAAGGCCTATCAGATTCTAAATTTTAAGTGCAACACAAAAAATAGAATACACAACCTAACAGTACTTTCAGGACAATCCCAAAACTCTAGAGATTACTTTTGCTGCTGAAAATCCACTTGGCACATTCTAATCATTTCCATTTTCTCATGTCTTTCTCTATCTCTCTTCCCACCTGATTTCACATTGCCCCTCACGAGTGTTTCGTTGTCAATCATTTCCAATCAACGAACTCAACCCACACAGGAAGATTCAAATCATATCTTCATATTTTTTGACACAACAAAACTGTGTCTATTTTCACCGCACATTTTTTTTTCGTTCATTGACGAGTGTTTTGAAGGTTAACATATCAAAGATGAAAGATCCAGAGAGTCTGGCATCTTTCCTGTTTTTCAGAGACACTTCTTTTGAGTTGAAAAATAAAATACTCACCGATAGGCATCGGAGGTTTTTCTGATGTTGGCGACAGTGTGGATGTGGTTGTGGAAGTTCGGCTGAATCTCGGACGGTCTCGGAAATCCAAAGAGTTACGAGCGGATACGGAACACTGGAAATATTGGTCTAGTGATAACACGGGAAATTGTGATACCACATAGTCCATAGAGAAGAAAAGGGAATTTCGGGCACAAAGTCTGGATTTTCATGACAGAAAATTGTGAGTTCAGGTCTTGATTCTTCTCCAAAATCGGAATGGATAAATTTTCTAATTACCAAGATTTATGGCTGCCAGAGATGTCATGGTCTTTCCATCTTTAGGAAATTGTATCATGATCGAAAAATTTCAGTGGAAATTTCCAAAGTTGTGTTTCCAGACAAGCCAACACACAAACATCAGAGGTCAGTGCTCTAAGAATTCCCACAAAACTTGGAAATGTGATTGTGGGAACCAGACTGGTCAGTGATTGGAAACCATACTTCCGGGAATAAAAAGTATGAAGTATGATGACCAGCAAACCTTGAGTTCTAACACATTTTATTTTGTTGGATCCCAAAATTTGAAAAGTTGATGGGAGACTGAAGGATTTCCCTGCTAACGTTCGATCCTCCAAAAAAAACACTGACCTGTCTCAATCCACTGCTCGATTTTCTGATTTTCGGAGGAGCTTCTTCGAGTTCAGAAAGCTTCGGTTCGGCCTCCGTCTGCTGGCTAAAAACTTCTGCTCAGATTGAAGATGAAACCCTGAAGAGCAAACCTCGTTCTCCAGGTAACACTGGGATGCGGATTCGACGTCGTGTCTGATGAGTTGGAGAGCAGAAGGACCGGATAATGAGATACCGAAAATAAGAGAGTGAAAATTAATTGGGGACTGAAATGAATGAAGAGGTAGTCTCTAGTAGTCTAGGAAAAGAAAAGAAAACTGATTGGAAAGAGGAAGAGAGGATGAAGAAAGAGAGACCAAAGGTCCAATTAGTGAGAAAAAAGAGATGAAAGGAAAACGGATAGGATCTTTGGGTCACTCACTGAATGACTACATTATTATTATTGAGTTCGCGGGAAAATTCTTCGAGAAAAGTTTTTGTTCGTTTTGAGAATCGGAGAACCCAAAAACATACGATTCGAGTTTATGCAACGAGTCGTTTTTTTTTTCGAACTTCATGCTTCCAAAACAAGTTCCAATTAATTTACGATCCTTTTAGACTAATTCCAAAACATCAAACTTCCAAACTTTGGGGTGCCTGTCTCATATTTAGAACCGTTTTTCAAACAAGTCCGATTTGAAACGCTGAAATTGTCGATTTTGTTCTCCAGTTTGAAATAAGTTTCCGAAAAAAACAAGATGCTAGACAGTTTTTTTTTGTAATTTCTTATCCGAAAACTTTGATTTATCACTGTTCAGAATTCTAATTTCTAATTTTTCTCGAGCCGTTCTTGTGAATGGAAAAACAGCGAAAATGAACATCCAGTTTTTTTCAGTCTTGGAACTTGGCTATGGTCTGATGATTTTTGTTTGTTATTGTCAATAACTAGAGAAAAACATGATGATGATGATAATGAGGGAAGGGATGTGTTTCTTGAAAATTCATCTTCTGAGAATCTACCTGTAACGATGGAAACTTCTTTCCAATCATTCCACTTTTTCTCCGAACAATCGGATGAGATGGTCCTCCATTTGTCTTCGGAGATTCATTGATGTCTCCTGCACTTGAAGATGTTACGGATTCATTCCTCTGCAATTGGGATGCTGCTTTCACTGCATCTTCTAGTTTCATTTTGATCTGAAAAAATGGAATATTGATTTCCAGAAAAAAGTTTGCGGGCCTTTACAGGGACGTTTCACGGATGGTTGGGTAGGATTTTTCCTCATAATATAGGTTAAGATAAAAACAATCATCAAGGTTTGGATTCTGAGAAAAAATTGACAACACGCTCACTTGATTCGTGAGTAGGGCAACTTTGCGAGGTCAAACTCGAATGTACGAACATTTCGCAGATTTTTACTTTAGAATCTGACGCTTTAGATTTCATTTTCCATTGACCGAGATTAGAAAACGTTCAGCTCAACCAGGCAATCTAGAAGGTTTTATATTTAGAAAAAAAAATCAAATAAGGAACAAAAAAGAGAAAAGTGCGACATTTCGAAGTTTGACCCTGATACCGGAAAGTTCGACTCGACAAACGTAAAGGAAATTGAAGTTTCTTTTGAACATTGCACAACGGAAATTGAAAATGATCCAATTCAGATTATAGCTAAAATATAACTTCGAGAAAAGCACGAACTAAGTTTTTAGAAATCGAGGAGTGGTTTCCTAGTCATTTTTTTGTGTCAGAAACTAAAAATTAAATGGCAAGGGAGAAACAGAAGCCCTCCATTCCCATTCATCCCCCAGAGCGCGTCATTAGAATTTCCACTCATTTTTCGTCTAGTTTCAATAGGTTAAATGTTATATAAAAGCACACGCGAAATGAGTAATACAATGGACGAAAATAATTGGAAAAAAAACGAAGAGACTTCAACTTTTTTCTTCTTTTCGCAGTCTTGTGAAGTCACGAAAAAAGAGGAGATAATTAGTCGTCTAACACTATAAGGAAAACGAGAAAAGCGGGGCGGGAAAACTAGAAAACGAATGGAACATGTTCTCCCGGAATATGTTGCTGTTTTGGGCTCCAGAAGGGAAGATTTCGGAATATCGAGACACGAAGAGACAGAGAGATAATAGGATTAAAGTTTAGAGCCTCTAGTACAAACAAGAAGATGTCTGAAAAACATGAAGCCTTATCAAGAGAAAGTGTGAATCATTGTATGTTTGAATTCCATTTTGTTTGCGTTGTTCGGCAGATTACCTGAGGAAAACGAGGAAAAAGGAAACTAATTGAAAATCCGGGAAAGATTTTGAGGGGGAAAAGAAACAAGAATCAGAAACCAATGTTGAAGATTGCAATCTGCTCCCTAGTCACATCAGAATTAATCGATTACTGTAGTCCTCAAATGTTTTGGAGTCGGGAATATGAGAAAAAGCGTCAGCTTCAGCGTCTCGTGCATTCTAAACTAATTTGACCTGTGGAGCATACTGACTGACCAATTTTCTCTTTCTCTGCTGACCTTCCGTGACATCATCAGAGTCTGGAAAGAAGAGACGAATGAAATACAAATTAGCCTCACAAGGAGGGACAATGACCGATATTCACTTCAGTGGTGAAGGAAAAAATGGGTTCTTGAAATCGATCCATACAAATTTAATGAACTTTTTGGCAAACCTGACTAAAAGTTATGAAATGAAATCTTAGTTGTGGTTTGAGGATCTGATATTTTCTGAGTCTCGGAGATCTGACCAGGAGATATTGATCTTGCAGATTGAGATTCTCAAGTGAAAATCGGCAAAGAGTACACATGATTTGTGTTATGCCCTTGCAAAGTTGTCTCCTTCAATGATAATGTTTGACGTGAAATTCCATGTCTCCAAAATTTTACCTCCGATATCCCTTTGGGGGACAGGAGGTCATAACTCATATCATGTGAATTTTTTGCTAATTGTTTTTCGAAAAAATATTGCATTGTTCGCGGTGAACTTAAATTAACTGGAAACTGAGAGTAACTCAAAAAACAGAGAAACTCAAAAGTTCTGAAAATATCTAAACCTGGCCACCAGTTCTGCGACATAAAAGGGCACGGAATATCTTGTGATTTTGATTTAAATTCTCCAAGGACTGAGAAAAGTGAATGAAGATTTCTCAGCTCCTACCTACGTTGATGTAATCAAGTTTCGCAACCTAGGCAACCACAGTGCAGTAGACTCCCAAGAGCATCCCTTTTAATCCATTCTATTTCCAGTCGTCCCAAAAGAAAACATACAAGAGGACGAATAGAATAATAAGAGGAAAAGAGAGAGAGAGTTCTCGGTAAGTGACCTAGATATCACACGCAACAAGGGCTCTTTTCCCCTCTTCTCCTCACGTGTGCATATACATTTCGATGGCCACGGGTCCCCCCATTTTCCAATTATCTTCTGCTCTGTTGCATTGAGGTGGCACAAACCGAGAGCATTTTGAGGAGAAGAATAAGAATTTGACCTCCTTTTTATGATGTTTGAGATTACTCTATTCAGAAAGAAAGGTGTTCTGCAAGAACAACGATTAAATAATGTGAAAGAACTTTGAAAGTTTAAAAGTGTGTGAGATTTTCTCAATGAAAGAGTTTCGATGAATGGAGAGCTCAAAAATAGAAACGTTTTCATTGGAGCGACGTCTACTCTCTTCTGAATCATTCATCAGTTCACACTACTACAATTATGAAGAAAAATACTGGTCCATATATTTCGAGGAAGCCTAATAAGCGGACCAAATGAGCGGAGAAAAGAGGAATTCAATTAATTTTGCCATGAATAAAACTCTATTTATAATACACTTCGTAATTAGCCCCCCACTGCCGGGAACCAAAAGAAAAAAACAAATGATTAGGCGGCTGGTCAATGGTCAGAACTGAGGATCGGTGGAGGAGAGTTGAGGAGGATCTTTGGATCCTCGCAGAGACTGGATTTCGAAGTTTGAGTCTTGAAATAGACTTAGGTCAAATGGAAAGTTCAAAGTTGGAATTCTTCGACTAAGATATTCGGAAAAGTATTCTGTGAGAATTTCGGAACTTTAAGGATTTCTTTCTGGTTCTCCACAGAAAAATTGTTTTTTGAGTATGCGTTCTGTGAAATTCGCTATTGAGGAAAAATATTCAAATTTAAAGTGTAGTACAAAAACTTTAATAATAAAAAACCGGCACCCACCCTGAATTGAAAAAAGATTTTTGCAAAAAAAATTGAAAGGAGAATCTGTTGGTTTCCGAAAAACAACGGCTTTTCGAAAAAGCGAGCTCTGCATTCGAATGATCTAGATTTTCAACTCTAGTCAAGGTTATGCGGACATTCGGGCATTTCAAGTTCGTTTGAAAACTGTTTTTGTTTTTCACATTCCTGCTCTTCTCGTTTTCTTCCACCAACAAGAAGCACGATTATTTTGTGATCTCAGATCTCACGAATCTTTTCTCTCTTCTTCCATTCATTCTTCCAGTCAGACATTTGAATGAAAATACTCACATCGAAGGAGGAAACAAGAAACGGAACACACTGGCACAAAAACTGAGAAAAAGACATTAGAAATTGGATTTTTCAATCTGCTCTCTCATCCTTTTTCCTCTCAAAGTACGTTCATCAATAAAACACGCGTCGGAATGAGATAAATCAGTAGGAGGGGAAGAATTCTGAAAGCAGCTGCTGTTTTTTCTGATATTTGCTCATTGAGAGCGATCAATCGTTTTCGAATCTCATATTGTGTCACTTTATCATCTTTTTCGTCCCATCATCTCTAATCTTTTATTCTAGACACAGGTGTTCCCCCTCTTCTTCAAGTTTTCTGACTCTTTTCTGGTTCCGAAGTTTTTAAGAATCTTAAAAATGAAAATGAATAGCCAAAAGTTGTTTTTAAACTGAAAGGAAAAGCATAAGAAGCAGGAGAGAATAAATACATGTCTTCACTTTTGGCTCTGCATTTCAGATTTTTCAAGTGTTTTTTGGAACGAAGAATCAACAAGTGGGCTTCACAATAATGACTTCTTCTTTTAAATCACGGTTCTGAAGCTCCATCGAAACAAATTCATTTTCCTTTCTAAGAACTTGTTCCGTGAATCCTGTCGTAAAAGCACTTGAACTTTGAAAGATCCATCTCTCGAAATCTCGTATAGAAACTGTGTTAAGTTTGTTCGAAGTGACGGGAAGAAGTGTGAAGTGATTTATGTCATTTTCAGATTCTTCGTTGTGAAATGTAACATTTTGTACCCAGAAACAACTTAAACTTTCAAAGAATTTGTAGAATTTTCATATACTTTTTATCCATTCTCAGTGCTCAAACCTAGAGCTTGAAAATCCATCAATCTCAAAATCGATGGTCGACTTCCTCGGCCTGTACATAGTTTAAACCTATCCGCATCGTGACAAAATGTATTCGTGTCATAATAAAAAAGATCAACTAGTAATATAATTCCCTCCGATCCTCTTTCTCGTGTTTCCCTTCCATTCACTTCCTCTTCATGATTCTCTTGTCGTTCCTCTCCATTTTTCTATTGATTTCAAGTTCTTCATCTTCCGAAGACTGTTTAGGACAATTTAGCTATGAGAATGCTTGTAACAAAATTACATTGGAACTCATCACGGAATGGCTCATGAATAAACCGATTCCTTCTGTCAAAGTTGCCTCTTCTCTCACTGTCGACTGTCAAAGAGCGTTGGTAGGATACAATTCTTCATAACCATTCACACAGAACTTCTGAATTTTCAGGGCTGTGTCAAAATGATTGAATGCTCCGAGAAGGACAGGGAAATTTCAAAGAAAATAGCAGATCTTTCCGAACTTTGCAGTGGAATTTCAGCGTTCGGCTCATCGTTCGGAAAGTGTATTCCTATTGTAGGTTACTCGAAATTCATTCGAGTTTACTTTTCATTTGTCAGATTCGAAGCAAGGAATCATCTGGAGAATATCCGTGTCTGAAGTATTGGGATAATGTGGTTTGTCTCCACTTTTCTAGATTTCAAGAATCGCTTCATTTTCAGAACCAAACTCCGACTTGTGAATTCTTCGATTCAGATTATGATTGTGCCCAGATGCTCGTGGAGAATCAATGTGGAACGAGGGCATTGGATGAGATGAACAAGAATAAGAACTTTATTGCCGATTTTTTCGGATGCAGAGTATCTGGGACGCCCAGCAAGAAAAGTGATTCTTCAGAAGAGATTATTGGATTTCTTCGTGAATCCAGATGATAACTTTAAATCATAAATGGTCTGAGTATAATGAATCCTGTTAATTGTCAGTACAAAGAAGAGATTTAACCCTGTTTTCGTTGTTCATCATGTCTGTCACAACGTCATCTCCGCATTCTTTTTGAATGAATCTTTGAAGTTCTGAGAATTCATCTGTCGAAAGTTCACACTTTGGTTTCGGTTGAGTTGCGGTTGTGTTCTTTAGAGTTGTTAAGTCGAATTTCGTCTGAAAACTTATCTATTTTCGGTCGAAAATACCAAAAACCAACCTTCTCAATACATTTGCTGAATGGTCCAACACTGAATCCGTACTCATCGCAGGCTGATCTCAAAAACATGGTTCCGATTCCTAGAAGTCCTTTCAGAACATCAGGCATTACGATTTCTTCAATGCAGCTCTGAAACAGGTACATCCTTTTTCAACTCACTTCAAATCTTACCAACCGTAGTATCCGTGCACATCTCGTAAAACAGCTCCATATTGGCGATCGTCACATTTCCAAACTTCTTCTGCTCCAACTTTATGTTATGGAGTACATTTTTCATCTTGTTCAGTTTGCTGAGACAGTTGTCTGGGCTTATGATGGAAGTTGGAGCGCATTGAATTGTGGAGAGAAAGTAGATGGGGAGAAATAGGAAGACGTATTGATGATAGGGCATTTTGGGGGGCGAAATGAAGCTGTCCGAGAAGGAAAAGAAGATGTGATTGTCCTTGAATAGGAGTGTTCAATAGTGTTTTATTGATTTCGAACGGAATGGGAAACAGATAAGATAACAGAAGATGACATTAGTTCTTCTTGGTCGACTTGCAGAGAGTGCTCCTTACATAATTCTCATGTTCCATCATATTTTTAACAGCTGAAAATCCACACTTCCTCTCCACAAAATTAGAAAGTTCTTCGTATTCCGCATCACCCAGATAACAATAATTGAATTCTGATGATGTTGTATTCAGTTTGAATTCACCGACTTGAAACTGAAAATAAAACGATTCTTGATTAAATTGTTCGAAAACTCACTCTTGAAATGCACATGAAGAACTCTCCACTCTGGTATCGAAGAGAATCACAAACTGGCTTGACTTTCCTTTGAAAGAATTCCGCCCATTCTTGAATTGTCGAATTCTGATTTGGCTGGTTCTTCAGATTGAAACAGTCCACAGTTTGTATACAAGCATCGTAAAGGTTCTTTGTGTTTTCGTGTATTTTTAGAGGAGACTGTGTGGAAAGTAAGATATCATCTATTATCCTTTCCAAGTTTTCCATCCAAAGAATACACGATTCTTCATGACTCGAATCGGTTCCATATTTGAGATACATCAGTTGGATACTGATTAGAGCAGCAGCTGCGTTGAAAAATACACCCATAATGAGAAAAGTTAGAAAAATGAAGATTCGATAATTGGGCAATCAATATTTTTTTTTGGTAAAGGACTCCTTCACTATGGTGCTGAACCGTGACATTTGTCTGTGGGAAGATGGACAGGTGTTCGGAGAAGGGACTGGATAATGGAGGAGAATGGACGGTTTGAAAGTTGAAGTTTGTTGTTGAAAATGCAAATATTTTCGTCTGGAAGTTTAGAAAATCGATTAACTAAAATTTCGGAGAAAAGCTTGAGAAGTACTGATTCAATATTACGTTTGAGAAGGATTCAGACACCAATATGCATCAGTACGTAACAAAAAAGACAGAACATTAGTAAACCTGTGACACCCTCTACGTTTTAATCTGATAGCTTTTTTTCACGTTCCAAAAACCCGATCTGTTTTTGACCCTACGTTCAAAGACTATTTCAATTTTCTCCTGGAGAAAAGTTTAAAACTTTCCGCAACAAACAAACCGGAAAAGTGGCAAGGAGGGAACGGCAGAATGGCGAAGAAGATAACGCAGGACGAACTGGTGGTGTTGATCGACAAAGGATTGGGGACTCTTTTGACGTCTCAGGAGATCCAGAAGAAGGTGAAATCTGGAGAGTTGCCACCTCAGTTCAAGGTTGAGGAAGGCTTCGGAGTCTACCGTGTCGAGGTCGGCGGTCAAGAGTACTTGTGTTACACGAACATCCTGTGTGACAAGTGTCAACGTATCAACGGAAAAGTGAAGAGATGCGATGTTCATAAGAGAAAGAAGAAGGGAAGAAGAGTCAAGAAGGATGGAGAACTTGTCGACGATACGTCTGACAGAGAGTTAGTTTTTCCTATATTCATTTTGAAAAGGAACAATCGAATTCAGGAAGCTCGGGGCTCTCCGCCACGTTGACGACGACGATGAAGAGGACAAGATCGACGGAGCTTTCACTCCAGACGCTGTGATGACTCCTGGAATCGGTGGAGCCATCATCATCGTTCCAGTCGATGCGAAAAACAATGAAAAGGCAGGTCCACCGGCCAAAGGACTCAATCACTGCAAGGGAGTTCTTGTTCGTGGGGCTGGAAGTGGGTGGAGGGAATCAAAGGTCTTGAATTAGCCAAGTTGTTTCCAGACATTCCCCAATTCATTCCGAACGACCGTCTGACCAAAGCTCACAAGTTGAGATATGACAACTACCTTGAAGGAGAGCTCAACTTGATCAATGGAAAAGAGATATTTGTTCCGAACAACTTGGGAGCAGCCAAGATGGATGGAAAGAATTCTCAAGAAGTTGCGAAGGCAGCAGTTGCTGATAAGGTTGATCAGAAGGTGGTGGAAGCTATTGGAAAGGATTGTGAGTATTTTGTTATCTATTCAAAATTTCGAGTTCCAAAACTTCAGTGATCGTGGCGGTTCAAGTCGATGTCGCCGACAACGGAATGCCAGTGATGAAGGTTTTGGAAGGGAAACCGAAGGACAAGGAGACTCCAGTCGGAATCATTGTCAAGACAAATGATGATCAGATTCAATTCGTTCAAATCGCTGGAAGAGAGCTCGGAGGTGGAGCTAATGCCAAGATGATGCCGTGTACTATTCCGGAGAATGCGAAAACTGGAGATGTCATTGCTGACATTTACATTAATGCAGAAGGAAAAGCAGTTGCTGCGAAGCCAGGAGAGATTCCTGCAGGAGGACAGGTCATTGGACAAGTCGTTGTTGGACAGAACGATCAGCTCATATTTGTTCCGAAGGGAGAGAATAAGGAGGATTGCATCAAGGTTAACTATTCTTGTTGGGCTAACACATGGTTAATTTTAGAAGGGCGCCCAAATGACTCCAGACATGAAGGCCAAGTTGGAGTTGGCTCAAGCTCAAGTGCAAGGAGCTGTCACTGGACAGTCACCTGACCACATCCAAGGGCAAGTCAATCGTATCGGAGAGGCTGAAGCTGCTGCTGCAACTGCAAATGCTGGTGGTGGGGCTGGTGGGGGTGGAAGTTCTGGAGAAATCCGTTCGGTTGGTTTCGGAGCTCAACAGTTCGGAGGAAGTCAATTCGCAAGACCAGCACCTGCTGGTGGAGGTGGTGCTGGAGGCGGCGGGGGTGGAAACGGGAAAGTCTATCAAAACGGAGAAGTTCGTTCTGTCGCTTTCGGAGCTCAAGGAGCCGGAGGAAGTGTCTTTGCGAAGCCGTCAGGAACTGGAGGTGGATATACGGCACCGAAGTCTGGAGGAGCAGGTGGTGGAGGCGGAGCAGGAGGCGGAGCTGGAGGCGGAGCCGGAGGAGGTGGTGGTGCTGGTGGAAAGTCTGGTGGGGGAGGTGGAGGAGGCGGAGAAGTCCGTTCGGTTGCCATGGGTGGAAACCAGTATGGATCCAGTGTCTTTGCTAAAGGTACATCTTTTCATTTTATATCTTTCCAACTTTTTTTTTGAGGAGGAGCTGGTAGTGGAGGCGGTAATGCCGGTGGATCAAAGGGTGCTGGGAAGAAAGCTGGCAACAATACTGCTGGTAGCTCGGGAGCTGATGTTCAATCGGTTGGGTTCGGAGCACAACAATACGGAGCAAGTGTTTTCATGAAGAAATAAAGAGGATTGAGATACCTCGACGGAAATAATGTTAGAATAAAGTAAATTGTATTTTGATACGTTTTGTTGCTCATGTCATTTCATACTGTTAATCTCGTTTTTCACAAAAAGGAATGTCTCGATTGACCCCATTATGTTCACCCCGTCCTCTATTCGGTCATTCTGATAGTGATTTCAGTCGTCAATCAAGATGTTCTTCGTTCTGAATGATCGCTTTCTTTTATTGATTCTTCTCCCGTTTCCGTCGGGATCCGAAAAGAAAAAAAAAACAGATCTGACAAGCAAGAGCAAGATTGTGAGCAAGACTGTGGAGAAAAATGTGGAATTGAAGTGGACGTTGAATCATCCAGAGTATCAAGAAGCCCATGTTGAGAAGATTTCTTGCATGAACAGTTTTTCATTTTTGTCCAAAAAAATATTCTTCCACTTGTTCTTCATGAAGATCTAATTATCAAACTGCCACGTGATATCCGATTTTTGAAGATAAAAACAGAAAGTGAAATGGGCGAATCGTAACCTTCAAAACAAACATTCATCACTTCTGTAGCCCACTACGCCTATTCCCCACTTCGTATAATTAACCAGATACACTTGAGTAACCAACGAAGAAAGAAATAAGATGCCAATCACCACCTGAAAACAAACAGATCGAGATGACGTGGAGAGAAGCGAGACAGAGACAGGGGTCTTCTGAAATCTAGACGAAAATAAAGAAGTAAACAATCGGAGAACACAAAACATCACAACTTCTGGTCAGTTCACTGTATGCAGCAATTACTGCACCTACTCATGCTTGACGCTTATCCATGTCAAGTACGGGAAGAATCATTACCTATTCTCAACGTGAAGAATCTCTTTTTTTCATATCGTGTTTTATTACGATTCAACCACCTTTCTACGTGTTTGTCTTTTTCTTATCATGAAATGAACAACAACTGGGTTTTGTACTTTGTTTCGCTATAAAACTAGGTCGAGAAATTACATTGTATTCGATTCTAGTGTAATGTATTAGAAGTTGAACTTCAGAAAAAAACGAGTTTTTAAGAATGGGAGTTGTTTTTCACAATTGCAGAGATGCTGCTTCCCTGATAAAGTCGGAAAAATTCAAATAAAATAAAACAACTTTCTCCTGACTTCAAAAATGATTCTACTGCAGGAGTAGTTCGGCTTCAATTGTTTCCGACTTTTTCAATTCGAAATTTTATGGGAAAACCAACGTGAATGAGTATAGCCGTAGAATCTGATGCTAGGATCGTCAGAAATGTCTTCAAAACAAACGATCTGAAATTTTAATTCTGTGAATTCGCTGAAAAATCTGATGATGTTTTTGTTCTTGGTTCCAAACATTTTGTTAGATTTCGGCTAAATTTTGAACCTTACCCATGAGACATTCCGAACTTTATCATTTCCCTCCCAAGTTCTGACATTTGAACTGGAAAAAACGATGAACTTCTTTTTGAGAATTTGGAGAATAGCGGAATTTGGAACTGTTGAGCTCTTTTCACTACAAAATGGTTGAATTTGCCAAAAATCGACTGTTGGGTTCGTTATTACTGGAATTGCAAAAATTCTAAACTCCGCTTTGGAACCTTCACTTCCATCCTCCGTTTTTGATAAGTTGTCTGCCACTCTAATAGATACCGTATTTCCTCTAATAGATCGGTACCACTTTCCGCAAACTGATCCCAGTCCTCGGCCAATTTGTCATTTTTGATATCTCTTACAAGGACCGCTATAAACTTGATTAAAGAGAGGCTGAGGTTTCGCACTCAATGAAGGAACATATTCTGGATGTCTTCTCAAAAAATCAGTCTACCCACAATTTTTTCTTACGAAACCGAAATTTTACGATTTCCCCCATTTCAGTAATATTTCAAATGTGACTGCTTTACCAAATATTCAAATGTGACTAATTTTCCGAAACCGCTGGCTCCATTCTACCTTCTCTCTAGCGTCTCTCAATCTTCCCCACTGTTTCTGCAACTTATCATTGTGTTTATTGAACCTCATTTCGAAAACTGATTATCCAAGACACTACACTTTTTGATAAGAACAAGAAGTGGACAGTCAACAACAGATTCCTTCATTTCAGTTCTGAAGATGGAGGAGTTTCTAGAGAGTCTGTTTGTTACACTCAAAGCGGTGCTTCTTCTGATTCTATCCACAGTTCGAAATCTATTCCCAACCGGATGGCTTCCGAGAAAAGATGTTCGAGGTACTAGTCTCATATCTTCAAAAAGTCATTTATGTTTCCAGGTCAAACTGTCCTAATCACCGGTGCCGGTAGCGGATTGGGACGTCTCATGTCATATGAATTCGGAAAGCTCGGAGCTCGCATCATTCTGTGGGACATCAATGAAGCAGGAAATCATGAAACTCTGAAAGAGTTGGAATCTCGAGGAGTCGAGGTTGGTTTCAATGTCTCACATTTATTAAACAGTCCACTAAAACTTTACAAAACTAGAATTCGAATGCATTAATGCGAGTGGCATGACAGCTGCTGAATAGGTCTACCGTTCAATGCTCACACGGGAGCGTGTAGAGAGCATGACAAAGAACTTGAGATAGTTAGAAAAGGGGGGAAACATGTGTGAATGGAACAATAAGGTACAAAAATGTTCTACCGTGCTTGAAAACATATCACGAGAATCGAGGAGATCGGAACAGGGCGCGGTAGAGACTAAAACAGGGGTGTAGAACAAAGCGAATTTCGAGATTCTACAAGAAATCCTAAATACATACAAAAACGAATCGGCGAGTATAACAAACTGCTGGAAACTAAAGAAAAATGATAGCAAAGTGTGACAAACTGTCATGTAAAAGATCGAGGAAATTTAAAATTTAGAATTTGATCGGTGAGAAATAAAATTATGGAAGTGATTTTGATTATTACAAGGTGGGTATATCAATTAAAGTGATTCGAGTGGCTCTTGCTGCTGGACAACCGAATGAGTCAAGTGACATGCATCTCCGAATGGGCATGTTCCAGCTGCAGCAAAAAAGTCGCATTGCTCCATGAACGATGGAGTTTCGACAGTAGACGGTGTGAAGAATCCCGACTGTTTGAAACTCTCATCTGAAAATTACTATCGGGTATAATAGCAGTGATATGACACGCTACCAAACATTGGTGTTTTTTCATCGAGTAAGAAGAACGCTGGGGATCTGCTCTTACTAGTGGATCCAGCTTCAGAAGGCTGTCCGGATCGAGTTGACCCCGATTTCATGGTTTCAGCGATCTTGATGGTGTCGAAATCAAACATTGTTGATTCTGGCTTCTCAATCGGATCATCGAGAAGATTCTCGCTGCTCAACAATTCCATCAACGATAACACCGCCGGGCTTGAGCTTTCACTGTCAGTGCGCTTCCCTGAAAAAAAAGACATTGAGTGTAACCCGTTTTTATTTACCGTTGGATCTTCTTCCAGTTCCACGCGAACTCTCGATATCTTCGTCAGATATCGGAACCTTCTCCGAACGAAGAACTTCCATCTTGGTGAGCAAGCTTGCATCAGAGACTGAGTGATCGATCCCCTCCGTTGACGGAATAAGGCTATCGGTCTCGTTCTTCGACTTCGTATCCAACCAGATTGAAAAATTTTCATTAGATGGAAGTAGCGATTCGAATATCTTTGGGGGTGCAGCGAGCTCAGTTTCAACAGTGGCTCTCACGCCGAAGGGCGAAGTTCGTGGATAGCGGAGCATTTGTTGTTCAGGCTTCAAGAGATATGAATGTTGCTGCTGATGATGATGATGATGTTGCTGGGTTTGATTCATGGTATAGTGCTGAGAGATCGGCTGCGGATGAGATTGTGGGAAATTTGGTGGCATCAATGAAGCATCGAATGGCATTTTTGGAGGACGGCTTCTGCAGGAGCATTCCGAGACACTGTTATGATCTGTAATCAAAATTTAAATATTTCTTCGTAGGAAAAGTCAACCGTTGCTTGGGAGTCCCGCATTATTAGAATGAAACTGAGATGGAATCGGTGGAGGTTGCATGTTCGATTGAGATCCGTTGTTAATCAACTCGTTCTAAAGTAATATCAGTTTCAATTCGTTACAAGTATTCAATATACCCAAGTTTGCCTAGCCGCGTCTCGTTCGTTGGATCCTCGATCAGCGCGATCAAGTATGTAACGAAGGTACGGTAGGTCCTTCATCTTCAATTTTGAAAGAACGCGGTTGACTTCTGGATCACGAGTTTGAATGTTCTGTTGCTCAACGGCTCCTCTGATTCCACACAGTTCTATTTCCTTCTGACGCTGGCAGAGTTCACCGGCTACATTCCAATAAGCCTGCTGAGTCTGCGGTTGTGAACCGTTGAAAACGTTCGCTGGAGGAATCTCTCGCAAAGTCCGGGGATTCGAAACGGATTTCTGAGCTGCAAAATGGCGATCATTATATCCACCATTGATGCTAGCCGATCGTGTAATACGAACTTGGTCCTGAACGTTTGGAATCACAGTCGGGTGAGTTGGAACACCTGGAACGCTAAACTATCATTAACGAATCAACCAGTAGCACACCTCCGAACTGAAATCCTGGTAAATTTCTCATATGCGGACCGCGACTGTATGAACGATGATGAGTATTCATGGAAGCACCGTGAGACGAAATTCCACTTGGAAAAACGGGAGCCGGCGGGTACGAAAACGGGTTCGGTGACTGAAAAACAGACAACAATAAGGTTACTTCTTTCCAATTTATCGATAGTAACACACCAAAAACCCGTAGTCCTCCGCTTTGTCTTCGCGGAAAAACTTTCCAGGGCCTGCTCTTCTATCGACCATGTTCTCTCCGGAAATCTTTTTATCCAACTCATTTTCGAAACCGCCTCTCATTGTGGTGCTGGAGGAAGAGGAAACCGCTTCGTTACTTTTATCAGCGACACAGGTTGGAAAAGCATTGTTAGACATGGAAATCCATCTTTCTTGAGCAGGCGAGAGCGGCATAGAACTATTGACAGTTTGCTCTTTGCATGCGATGTTTTGAGGGATGTTGACGGTCAGTCCTTTGACGTTGGTAGAAACACGTTTCGGTGGGGGTGGAGCTTTGAAGTCCGCCGAATTTTTAGTAGATTTAGATGGATCTTCTTTAGCTATACTTGACGTGCGATACATGTTTCCAAACGCACCATTTTGATCACCCTCAGCTGTTGGCTTCTCATCAATGGGCCGATTATTTCGATACATGTTCTGAAAAAAAAAATATCCGATACTTTCCGCTGAAAAATTTCAACTACCACTTTGCGAAGATCATCTTCTCCATGAGCGTACCAGCACGAGTCTCCGTACGAGCAGTTTCCAGAGCGTCGCCAGTGATCGCAAATTTTTGTCTGAAACTGCGATGAATGAGTGAATGAGTGAGTTATTGGGAAATTCAAAATCAAATAGTAACATTCAAAAAGGAACCTTTTTCAAAGCTGGATTATGTTCTCTGTTCAAAGAAATCAATGAGTTCAAAGCTCTCAACTTGTGTGCTTCAATTGTGATATTATGATTCCACTGCGGCCAATAGTACTGAACGGAGAATGTCATTGAGAAAGTTCAAGATTTTGTCACTAACCGTTTGATTGGTGATGAAAGGATCTTGCAAGTATGGATAAAAGACGGGGGTAGATAAATCAGGCGCAATGCTTCCGGTAGCAATCTGCTGAATACGAAGAGCTGATTCTAGATACTCTAGTTTTCTTGTCGGATCAAAATCGAGATTCATTTCCAAAAGTGGCTGTGGGTACGGAAATCCCTTAATAGAGTCGAAATGAATGGTGATTATTATGAATACTAAAGTTTACTGGCGGAGTTAAGGTTCTTAGAGTTAGCCCCTCTTGGTCGAGTCTTGAAGATGAATATTGTTTCGTGGGATTCAGACCACACTCCTGATTCAGTTGATTAAGCATTTCTATCGTTACTTGATTAGGTGAGTATTCAATATTGAGGGTTGAAGAGATGGTAGAAAATTCATAAATAAGAGAAAAGACATAGACTTGACTTTTTCCGGCACTATTTTTCTGCTGCATTTTTCTACGAAGTTTTACCACGGGTATCGCTTATCTGATCTTACTTTTGGTTTCGCTCCGTTTTTAACGTTGGCTGCCGACTCGATGATATGAACTTGTTGATTCATTTCCCCAGTGCTGAAAGAAAATAATTTAATAGACGAATTCCCGGTTTTCAGCTCCTACTTAGAATTCTCTTGAATTGGTATTGTCACTTCGGACAATAGAAGTGTCATCTATTTACAGAGAACGCGATTTGTAATCTGAAATAGCAAAAAAGAATACAGAAAATAGGGAAAATAGGGAAAATGGGAGAGCTGCTTGGAACTTTTTTGAAATGATTTGCAGGAGCGCGCGCAAGCGATTTCGGAGTGTTGTTGCATTTTTTCGTCTGCGTCTCTTCGTCTTGCACGTTATCTCGCTGATTACAGGCAAAAGCATACACTGTCGACTTGTCTGACTACAAAGAGATCAACCGCACAGCTGATCTCGTGAAAACGGATGTGGGAAAAGTTGATATTTTGGTCAATAATGCAGGAATTGTTACTGGTGGGAATAAGATATCATAAGGGTTTGAAAACGGAATATTTTAGGAAAAAAACTGCTCCAATGTCCTGATGAGCTGATGATCAAGACTGTCGCAGTGAATACAAATGCGTTATTCTTTGTAAGAGAATCAATACAAGAATCTGTTAGATATTGTGAATCATTTAGACCACGAAGAACTTTTTGCCTGCAATGCTTGAACAGAATAAGGGGCACATTGTAACAATCGCTTCTATGGCTGGAAAGTGTGGTGTTGCTGGTTTGGTGAGTTTTTCAGCCCCAATTTCGAGGTACCGGTAGTACTTCAGGTTGATTACTGCGCCTCGAAACATGGTGCTGTCGGTTTCAATGACTCGTTGGCTTCTGAACTCTACGCACTGAAGAAGGATGTAAAGACTACTGTAGTCTGCCCAATCTACATCAACACCGGAATGTTCGATGGAGCTGAAACCAAATGGCCAACTCTTCTCCCAATGATGGAGCCAGAATATGTTGTCGACTGCATCATGGAAGCTGTTCTCACTGATAGAGCATTCTTGGCCATCCCCAAATTCAGCTATATTTTCATTGCTCTCGCCGGGTAATTACTAGTTTCTGTGCGTTTTCGATTACTATTATTTCAGACTTCTCCCAACCGAAGTGATCAGTTTGTATGGAGAACACTTCGGAATCACCCACTCCATGGACCACTTCAAGGGGCGTCAAGCACGAAGAGCTTAATTTTTTTTTTCGAAAATCGTACTAATAAAATATTTATTAAATACTCAGTATGTAATACTGATAAGTTTAATATGTGTTATGTTATCACGTGCTGGATCCTGAAGTGTGCAGTAGAATGTGTTGAAAGTCTGAAAATGGTTTCTTGTTCTGGTAAGTTATTGATAATATCTCCAGTGCACTTTATTTTCTTCGGCATAGCAGATCGCTAGCTTTCTGTGACAAATATCCCTAATACATACCGAAATATCGCATTCCTTCGAGTTATCATATTTCGCTATCCGAGGATTGTCACACTTCAAAAAGGCATTTTTTGTATTCAATTGCACATTGTGATTCGGGAAGTTGGCATTCAAAAGATCCAGTGCATTTTCTTCCCAAACTTTGTTGAAACAAAATGATAGATCAGAAACGAAGTGTACCCAGTATACGGTCTTTCCTGTTAGGTCGTTCAATTTATTTCTGGGACCCCACGTGTGATTCATCATCTCTCGAATGCAGAACTTGAGCCAGTTTGCCTGAAACAAAGCTTTGAACTTTTCATCGTCCACAAATGCCACTCACAGTTCCAATAACTCCTCTGAAATCGACTATACTAGAATGGATAAACATGACGCGGCTATTGTGGAACATGTTAAACGCGATCAAGCCTTGATGAATGAACGAAAGTGCACTATCATCCGGATTTTCCGAAATCAGTGACAGCCTGGACAAGTTTGTACTCATTCGATGGGGACCTTCAGCGGAGTCATGACGCAAATCGAAAATTGGAAGGCACTCGTGGGGTAAGCCTCTGGAAGAGTTATTTGAGGAAATTTCAAAAAATTGTATTTGGAATACCTGTCCAACTTTCCGGCTTGTTGGTACGGTAGAACATGCGCTTCATTATTGAATATGTCATTATTGAAAGTACCAAAATATGCGGGATGGAATGCTCCTGTCGCCTCCCAAGCTGTTCGTCGTGTGTAGTAATTGTTATCTATGTATGTGATGACTTCGAATTCAACACTTTCGACTCTGAATGCGGTGGTAAACAACTGAAATGTTTGAATGAACACTCACTCCCATAGTCTCAAAATCAATTGAATGACTTCCAGAGGTTGTGGTCTCGGTGGATCAGTAGGATGTGTGGGAAATGTTTGAACAGCAAACGACACGTTTTTGCATCTAATTTTTCCGTAACTCTGGATGAACCTCTCCACCTCGAATCTCCCTTCACTTCCATTCATTTCCGTGTACGCCATTGCAATATCAGCCAAAAATCTGAACTTTGATTGAATTGAACTTGATTCAAAAAAGAGATCTTACGCGTCTGTGAATGAAATACTGCGATAGGATAATTGATGACCTTTCCATGCATCTTCCGACATCTCAAAACTCACAGGACCGAATTCCTTGCAGTTTTGAATAGTTTGAATGCATCGGTCGCAAGAACAGTACTTCATGTCCGGATGCATGCTGCTGAATACTTCCAACTTTTTGATCCCTGAATAGAATAGTTATCAAAAGTTTTTGAATGAGATGAGCGTACATGATTCCGGCAAGAAACAGGGTGTGAAAGACCAGCTATTAAAGATTGTGAATCGTTCCACAGTTGGTTCGAAAGTTTCTGCCAACCATCTGAAAATATGATGAAATCTCATTGAATTTTTGAATTTGTTCACTTGAAAAAACGTTCGAGGAATTCAACAGCGACGGAATCTTTCGATGGAACATCATCTATACTAATCTCTATTTCATCTACACCATCCATCATCATACCACGAAGACCGTCTCGTGGCTCCATGTGTGGTCCGATTGAGAATCCATTACAGAACAAATTTTGCCTGAAACAAAAAAGTCTACACTTCAATGGCTGTGATTTCTCACCAATCTCTTCCCACTCGAATACTCTTAAACTCCTTCCTTACTGTAGAGCAAACTGCTTCATTGAAGTTTTTCGAGACAAGCTTCAATCATACTTATAGAATTATCAGAGGATGAGAACTCACTCGAAGATCTAGAAATCCTTTCAAATCTCCTTTCCTGGTACTTCTTCCGACTGTGAAAAGCTAAAAGTGGATGAGGATAGACGTGTTTTCATCAGATTTTGCTATACCTTTTGTCGAAAATCTTCTGCTGAATACTGTAGGACTCTCTCTAATACGTGTGCAGCAGCAAACACTTTCATAACAGGATCTTCTATATTATCCAGAACTACATCATTTCCGTCCATACTAGATTCTACTGAAACCATTCAAAATTGTGAAGATAAACTTGTCTTGAAAAATTTTATGTTTTTCAGCTTGGCAAAGCTTGAAATTGAATAATCAATGTATAGAATGGGTGTATTCTCTCCTATCTTCCTCTCAATTCACTCACTCTCTGTCTGTCCGATAGAGCGTGTTAGCATTCACAACACTAACGGGAAAATGTGATTTTGATCCACGAGAGTTTCGGAGGATGGAAAGAGAATGACTGGCGGGGGATTGTGAATATGATTGGATGGGCTTTCTACAAGCGAATCTGAACTGATTTTCAGTTGAGAACAAGTATTTCAGTCTCATTAGTGTTCTTCAATAAGCAATCTTTTGCTTCTTTTTGGGATGAAAAAACACAGATATAAAAACTGCAAATTTTCCAAAACAGCAAAAACCCATCAGTGTAACTATGACATTTAGCGATCAATGCTGCCAGCTCACGCTATAGTTTTATCATCACGTGGAAAACGCGCACGAGACTCGAACACGCCTGCGGTGCGCAAGGAAAGCGCTCTCCCCCGTTGCGCCATCGGTGTCAACTGGGCAAGCAGGCAAGATGGCAGTTATAAGGGCGAGAGGAGACGCAACATGAGGGGAAAAGTGTGGGGTGCAGGATTCTACGAATAATGTTAGTTTTGGAATAAAAAACGGTTTATTGAAGGAAAAGTTGTATGAATGAAGTTTTAAAGGTGATATTTCGTGTCAATCCAGCTCTTCGACAGTTTCCTCAGCGGTATTTTTCCTTTCCTGAAAGCAGAAGTTCAATGCAATAAATAATAGGTATTATTGTCACCTTCACTTTCACAGGTTCGTATCCTCGTTTCATGGTTTTCCACGCAATTGAAACCAGCCACGAAACTTTGAAAATGACCGAGAAACAAATGAAAACAATATAGACGAGCATTATTGGAGAGAATTCCGTGCCGCCGAGGAACTCGTAGAAGACTGAAATTTATTGTCACATCGGGAAGACTAGGTTTCTGGAAGAACTCACAAGATTCTGTTTTCTGATACGTCTCGTTCTTTCGATTGAATATGAATTCGGATGGATTCTCGACCCAAACGTCTTGGAAAGAGTATGCATATCCGTTGGATTCCAGTTCTGAGTTTAGGAATTATGTTAGATTTATTATTTAGAGAAGATGGACTCACCTTGATCTGAGATATTCTTGAAAATATCCTCAAGGTGAGCATGTTTCCAGAAGAGATAGTCGATAAGTTGGTGGACGTCCTTGAATGGAATCGTTTGAATATTTTTGTGCTCTTCTGTAATTCGAATTCTGAAATAGAATCAAGAGAAGAGATCGTTGAGACTTACTGAGATTCGACATTTGCAATTCATGAGCCGGGAAACATCCAAAATGAATATAGTGTCGGTCCACAATTTTATCCGTTCTCAGCCAAGTTCGTTTTGCCTTGAATCCACACTTGGGTGCCAGAGTGTCACACTTGGTTGTTCGAGGCACCTGAGTAATCTTGTATTCATCTGAATCCGTCAGAATCATTTTTCCTTTCAAGCAATTCTGAAAGAAAAGTTGTAACTGTTTTCCCAGAAGCATTCCCACATGTCTTCCCAAATGCGTAACTCGTCTCTTAAACTCCATTTTCAGCGTTTCATTGCACTTTCTGTCTACTTTTTTGGGTTCATCATCGTAATATATTTGTGCAGCAACGAAGCGACACAGAAACCACAGAATGTAAAATTGATTGATCTTCATTTTAACTTTTTTCCAGAAATGAAATACTAGAACTGTATGACACATGAAAACGTGTAGTAAGAGTGAGGGATTTGAGAGAATCGTTTTATGAGATTAGAACTTTTGGAGAGCTTGTACATCAGCTTCTTTGGAACTTCTGAAGGATTCCACTGAGAAATTTGATTTGTGTAGATACTAAAATGTAGACGGTGCCACCAACTCGTTGAGCGTCGATCTGAAAAACCGAGAAATTTCTTGAAGAAATTCGAAAATTTAAAGTACCTCCAGTGTTTTGCTATCTCTGGCGATCGCAGTGAACTCATCGAATCGAAAATTCTTAACCGTCCACGTCTTCTTAATAATAATATGTAGGCCATGATCGTTCACTCCAACTAGTCCGTGCCCATTTCCCGTATTCTGCAAGTAATTGGCTGTAATTGTTCACTTTCAGTCACACTTGTTCCTCCCACTAGTGCTCTTGACCCCTCTCTCCACCCGTCTGTCACTTTTCAATGCATTTTGAGGAACGCCCGTCTGGCCCCCCCTCCAGGTGGTGGTCCCCCACTTCTTGTCCATTCACATTTCCTAAATACTTTTCTGTTCCCTTCTTCCCGATTTCGTCTTCCCTCCAAAAAGGGTGTCAATGGCCGGAGAGCACTTCAGAATCCGGAAGTCTTCTTGGAGGAAAAAGCGCGAGTTATCTCACACTTTCGATACTAGTCACTAAAGTTTCGGGGTCCATTTCTATGCAAGATTGTGAATAGAAGTTCAATTTCAAACAATCTTAAGAGGGAATTCTCAAGATTTTGATGAGTATGAAATTTCTATTGAGCCAAGGGTAGGAATCTCACAAAGAGGCTACTCCAGAATATGGGGGCAAGATAGAATCGGTCATACAGATTCAGAAGTTGGAATGAAAATGATCCAGTGATTTAAGGTACGATTCAAGGTACCTTGAGAAGGTATCTTTATGGTTAAAGGGTATTTGATTAATTGTAAAATATTTGCATATTAACATATCCTAGGGACAGCTTTGCGAGGTCATAACTTTTTTACAGGTTTTTACGTTAGATTGTAAATGTATATGGTTGATTTCATCTCGGCTCAAGATCAGCAATTAGGGAAGTAAGGGAATCCGAGAAATCTCCTTATCAATCAAAAATCCGATTTTAAAATGTACTGGTGGAAATTGCGATAATTACCTGTTAAAGTGAGGTGAATTATCAGTTATAACTGTTTGGGAAAAAATTGATGTAATTTTGTACCATCCAGATGAAGATTTCATGATCCCGCTTTCCCAGAAACAATCACATCCTCAATCTATACAAAATTCTCGAAACGAACACATAAATTCTGTTGTTTTTCCATTCCCTCTCGCCCCTCACAACCCTATAATAAACACACACGATTTTCGAATTTCCCATGCCAATAGGATCTGTGTTCCAAGGAGGTCATTTCAATTCAGTGCTTCTCACCTCCAAGGACATTGTTTCCGTTTTGTTCGTTTTCCCCCAATCGTACACCTCTCCCTTCTCATGTTCTGATTCTTATTAAAATGCTCACCTTCTTTGTGAAAACGTCCACTTCAAAAAAGGATGCTCCGTAGGTGACGAGTCCTCGAGCCATCGACATGAACTCTGCTTCCAATTGCATGTCGTTTTGAGTCTGCAACATTTGGATTACTTTCTAATTCAGAAACTCTTCAGAACTGAACCTCATTCTTCTTGAGTTGAGCTTTGAGTCTGTCAGCAAGTTTTCCTTTATCATGATTGTCCAATACATACTGAGGAAATATGTTGACCAGGTTCTTAGATCTGAAAAATGATATTTTTGAGCATCCCTCCAAATCTTCTCCTATTCATCTAGACCACCCAAAAAAGAGTATTCATCTCCCAACAAGTTAGAACCACCAATAGAAGAAGATTTACATAAACGAGCACACTTCATAATGGATAATCCCATTGTCAATAAGTTTTTGCCGCTCCTCCTCTTCTTCTCACTTCGGCTCTTCTATCCAAAAAAGAGAAGAGGAAATAGAGAAAGGGATATACGCCCCATCCAAATTTCGCGCCCCATTTCGGAATTGATGTATAGTCATGTTGTTCTTGTGCTTCCGTCCTTTCTAACACCCTCGAAACATTCCTCCCCTTTTTTGCTCTTTTCGACTGCTCGAGCTCTTCCAATCATTTTCAGTCATTCTTCATCTCCTCTTCCGTTTCTTCTTTTTCAATTCAAGTAAAATGGAATAAACGAGAAGAAGGAGAGGTAAATGTCATCAATCCGCCCAAGGGAATCGAAAAAGTAGCACCTTGTCAATCAAAATCTTTTCCGACGTCATCATTGCACTTTCGGGGAAGAATTGTAGCTAGTGTGTTATAAAACTGAAGCTTTTTGAGGGAGGAAACGGAGGATTTCCTGGTCACATTGGTCATTTGGCTGATCAGCTGGTAGTCTTACTTTTCAAGCCACAAGGATAGTTTCTATCGTCAAAATTCAGATCTTCGAAAATATCGTTTGTCAGTTCATGATTGGAGAAAATTAAGGTTTTAAGCACTGTGGCTGCTAAATCTTAAAGTTTCGTGTTCACGAGAGGTGTTCTCGGAACATTCAGAAGCGAGTGAGACTATGGAAAGTTGTTCCTGGCCCTCTGAGGTTCTGGAACCTGGATGTCCGTCTATTTCTACTCCTACGGAAAAAAAAATATTTCTCAAAATTATCAGAAATTTCGGGTCACAGAAAAACAAGTATTATTTCAGCTTTAAAATCTGCGATGTCGATTTTACCTTGACCAAGATTATGAGAAACAGAAGTCCAGAGTTCCCAAAACAGTGATGAATTTTCATGAACTCAAAGTATCACAGAGACATAATTTCAAACTTTCGGAAAAGTGCCAGTGAAGAAATAAATAACAACAGGTCCATCCATTAACTATTGCGTTCTCTTCTTTGTGCTCTCCTAATACTCTTCTTCCGCTAATTCGATGGTTCCCATGTACTTATCCAGTCCTTCTGCTTCAGAAGACAACACATGTAATATTGTTTTTATTATGCAACATTTATGCAATCCCTGACCCATTCCAAACTCTTTTGGGGACCTCCTACTGCCCTTTTCCCAACGAATATTAAATGAAGCGTGAAACCCGCGGGGAAAGTCCCAAGGAACCGACCAATTTGTGTCTAACCCAGTTTCATTCCTTCCCTTTTTTCTCAGGGTGCCATCATCATCATCAGCAAGTTTTGTCGTTTTTCCCTCGAAAAAAGAATAATGCTTACTGGTCGGAGAGACAAATTGAGTCCGAATACAAAACCTCCTCTCCCGAATGGACATCATCAAAAAAACAGAATTTCGAATGGAACCTATGTACGTCTACACATAATTCCATTTTTCCAGCCCTGTTTGTTTGTGAACACATCTTTCCTTCTATATCTCAAACTCTCCTCGCCTACGTTTTAATTTCGGATCCGAAATGTTGCAATTGAACCAGAAGAGGCCTCTCTCCTCTACAGCCAATTTTTCATGTTGTTGATTGCTTTTTACTGCTCCTCTCATTTTTCATCGCCTTCTCCTCCGGAAGAGCAACTTTTTGTCTTCTTTCGGTTGGGAAAAGGAGAAACAAGAAACAAGAAAGAAGTTATGACATTGTCTCAGAAGCTATTTTTATTTCCTCGGGTGGAGCATCTGTTTTTTTTTGGTTCGACTTGTTAGAGTACGGAAGTCGGAGTATAGATGACCAAAAAGCGAGATTCTGAAATGCAGCATAAAAGTTTTTCGATACTGTTAGATGCTCGTAAAAATCAAGAAGTCGAATTATTGGAAAAGATTCCTCGGCTCATTCAGTTGAACTTTTTCTCATAAACCGAGACGAAATAAAAGAAACCCCGTAGATTCAGAATCTGAAGAGAATTTCATCAAAATTCACATGTGATTCGAGGTTTAGGGTTCCACAAGAGTCTACAACGAACCTGGACGGTTTTAAGCTTAATTTTTGAGTAAAGGGCTTTTAGAAAATGCTCAAGATATCTCGTGATTTCTTTGAAACTTTCCTTGGAAAGCTATCAAATGAAATCCTTCCAAACCCATCTAGTTTTGAAATTCTGAAATCTCCGATCAATGGGAATGTCTCAGATACCATCGTCACCGTAAATCCTGTGATAGGCTGCACCTCATAGTCAGTTTGTCCAAATGTATCTCGGTTTCTGTAACAGATTTCAAAAAGTGGTCAATTGTAAAATGTTGATCATGGTGTCATGAACATCAGTCAAGTGGACCATTTTTTGATATCTGTTACAGAAACCGGGATAAGTCTGACCAAAGTGACTGCACCGGATTTACGTTGTTCACCTTTTGCAATCTCAAATCACCTCATTTCTCTCGAAATGATAATCGTGAGCACAGAAAGTTTGAAATTTTCCAGCTTAACTTATAACCAGCAGTTAAAAAAACCATTGACTTTTTTTGATTCCTCCCGGCTGGTATAATGACACTATCCGTGAATCTCGAATCATACATAGATTCATTTGGAACGTCTTCATCGTCACATCTTCATGAATAATTCAACCTCAAATCACCTCATTCTCCCTCTCCCCAGAATCCATCAATCAATCACAAAGAACATCTCCTTCTTCTCCCTTCTCCCCACTTCTTGCATTTTTCCCCGTCTTCCCGTTGTCATTCGACGCCTCTTTCCCTCTCTTCACCCAGATAATATGGTCCCATCTCTCCATAATTATGCAAATGAAAGTGTATGAGAGCACACCTGCACTAGGAGACCATCATATACTCAATGTGCTCTCCAAAAAGAGCACACTTACATTAGCATTTCCCAATTTACGACTTTCCCTCACCCATGACAACTATTTTATTTGTATACGAATCCATTTTTTTCCTAAATCCTCCTCTTTTCTCAAATTAAGGTATAAAGTTTTCTGCGAAAGTAAACAAGCCGTCTTCTTCTCGTACCTCTCACACATTTCCCATTTATTTTTCAATTTCAAAAGTAAAAGTAGAAGGCCGTATTTGAAGATGTGCTCCTACTCCTTCTCCTTCTTCTATCATCTCCTTCTACTCCCAAATATTGCAAAATAGATACTTTTTTTTACTCAAGACCTTTCGGGCTTTTTGTATCCTTGAAAGGGAAAATATCGGGTTACTGTAAACATTAGGGAGAGATAATCTCCCTCATCCTCTTGACACCCAGTGTTTATCGTATTTATTAAGGCTTCTGTTCACCTCTTTGGATCAATCAAATTGTAGGAACGTGATGGGTTATTTAGACTGCACCGGAATATACTTGAGAGTTTAGTTTTCAATAAGCAGACAAATGATAGATTCCCAGAGATTTGGAAGCTGTGCTTTTAGTTGATAGGAATCTTTAAATATTTGTTCATATATTCCCTTATTATTACGCAGACCACGATTCACATCATAGATTCTGTATTGAGGAAATGGTAGGAGCTGTTCGTTTCAAGCACCTTCACAGCGGTACCAGACCACGTCCTGACACTTTGACCAAATTTATCTCTGTTCCTGTAACGTATATCGAAAGTGGTCAACTGGCAAAATCTTTATAAATATGACAGCATCATTTTTACAACCACTTTTATGCTACAGAATTCGAGATAAATTTGTTCAAAGTGGCGTGCAGTGTGTGTTGAATACAGATCGGTATATTTTGTTAATGATCTGGTATCAATTTTTTGGTTTTGACTTTAGCGAAGCTTTCTGGCATACCAACGAATTCTGGAAAACTTTCACGATCTATCTCAGTTCACCAAGAATCTCATAATATCATTTTGTGTGGGAGCAAAGCTCCAAATGCCCGAATACCCTTTCCCTTTGCAGGAAGATTTCCAGAATCGCTAATCCCCAGCAGTTAAAATTCGTTCCAACGACAGTTGAATCCTAAAAAAATCTCCTTCTACAACCCACTCACTTTTCGCAAAATTCCACCCTACTCTTCCTATGACGAATATCCAACACTTGCGACCTCCAACTTCAAAAAACCAATCCTATCTTCTCTACTTCCAGCTGAAGAGCACCTGCAATTTTAGTACCATTCTTACGACCCTTTCCCTCCTCACAGCTGGTACGTTCTCTTGTACTCTTCTCACTGTCCATTTTGGCACCTGGCACCCCTCATTCTTCATGGAATGGGGAAGCTCCGCCCACTTTTCCGTTTCTCTTTCGCGCGTTCACACTTCTCGCATTCACTTGCGCTTCGGCAAAGAAAAGAGTCTCCCTTTTCATTTTCATAGTCTTCTGAATCTTCCAAGCTTTTCAAGACGCTCGGTTCTAGAAATTCTCGTCATTCTAGAAGAATCCCATTTTTCTCACTGGGTGGCCAATTTAGATTTTTTAAGCTCCCAAAAGTCCTCGACAATGTTTCTCCTTTCATTTTTAGGTGAGCACCTCGTTTTTCGTCTAATCGTTTCGGGTTTCGCCACAAAAAAAAGGACGAAAAGACACAAAAAAGGGGCAGGAGACAACACAAACGAGACGACAAACGTGTGCTCCAAAATGAGCCCATCTCGAAATGAGTCTCTTTTTCTCTACTCTTTTCTTTCTCTCCTCCCACTTCTCATTTTCCCGGCTCATTTTGTCTTGTTTGGTCCTGAGCACTTCCATAACTAATTGCCGGAGGGTTTCAACCGGGGGACCCCTCCTCCCCCAACAACCCTTTATTTCCACCCCCTGCAGGTGTTGCAATGTCTCGTCGCAACACTTTCCCTCATCACAACAACTTATCAGAAGGGAAACCCCTTCGAAAGGTGCCAGTCGCTTGAAACCCTTCATTAGGCACCACCACCACCCGTATTGTGAATGGCTTCCTGCACTAAGCGTCCCGGTTTTAGAGAGGAGGCGAGGATTTTGATTCCTATGCAGTCCCTGGAGATTCTAGAACATTACCTACTAGTACTAGTTGTGAGCAAAGGGCAATGATGAGTTTAAAAAAGGCAAGAAACTTCAAAAAATATTTGAAGTGCTATAGTTGTGCAGCTTCATGACATCTGAGAATCTAAAACTTTGGTCAAACTATTCAGGAGTTTCTTGGCGAAACTGATAGTAACACAATCAAGGCATGGCAGTTGGGGACACGGAACTCTTAGTCTCCTAACTATTTAAGTTTCGCATTGAAAACCTACAAAATTTTCAAAAGTTGAGCTGAAACTTTTAAAGCAAATCATGCTGAATGAAGTTGAAAGATAGACACAGAAGAGTTTGAGCGATGAAACATCTTAGGGAACCAACTAGAAACCCTGAAAACTCCCACAATCCGAAATTCCTCTATTCGGAACTATTTCGCTGAGACGAGTCAAAGCTACTCATCAAAAATTGGTCAAGTGCTCCTCGGCTCTTCTTATGAATTCTTTTCATAAGACGACTCACTCTCCGCCCCCTCTCTCTCTCACTCCTGTCGCCCCTTTCTTTTACTTTCGGACCGCCACTATTCTCACCAATTTAATATTACTAGTTTAATTAACTTAACGTTTCCTTTTCTCTCTCTCTCTCTTCCATTCCGTTACATATGTTTCTTTTGGGGGCATTATTACTCGACGGCTCCACATCAAAACTCCATGCACTTCCTCTTGTAAAAAAGAAAAAGTAAAAAGTCATGAGTATAATCGAATTTTGAACCTGCCCACACACATAAAGGACATTTCAGCTAGAAGATATCTCTTCCTACGTGATTTTCTGGTTTTACCCAAAACTTCATCATTTTGAGGAACGTAACCAAACTGACTCACGTTGGTTTGAAATCTCGTCCGTGCATGGTTCGGCTCACAATCGCCGCTAATTTCGTGATCTCTTCTTTTGAATTGGCAATCAAATGACCGGCCAGAAATGCCGTGGTCGCTTCGTCTAAGAGTGTTGACCATGCGAAACTGTTATTGTCCACTTTCTGAAATTCAGATTATGGTTTTTAGAACTTCTGGGTTCTTGGTTTATACTCCAACTCTCGGAAGTTGGGATAGAAAGATTTCTTGCTATTCGGACTGTTTTCCAACAGCCCGAATTTTCCAGGAAAAAAAACATGGATTGGAAACATGAACCTGCTAATTCCACACCTCGGAATAATTTTATAAAGTGGCTCATAAAGTTATTTCAGTTTTTTTCAGAGTCTAGACCACACCATGTTTTTTTTTAAATCCTGAAGTGACTTCGCATTTCCCAACATTCTCATGACATTTCCTGTCCTTTTTTTCCACTTTTCTCAAAACCTTTTTCGCTCTTTGTATTCTATAACAACCCAGTTCCCAGATGAATCTCTCCCAACACCACCTCCTCCGATTTCTCATCACCATTTCGGTATTCTCGATCGGTAAGTGAAAGTGCTCTCGTAGCATTCACAGCTGCGAGTATAATTTCCACTCTAAAAGAGAAACACCGAGAACGTTTTACGACGAGATTCCCGTCGTCCTCGTTTACGATTTCATTTTTTCTCTTTCAGCTGTCTCCGCTCTCGACTGCATTCAGTGTGCTCCGAACAGCGCGTGGTACTCGGAACAAGAGGAAGAGAGGTATGGTTCTTGGAATTGACACAAGTTGGGGGAAACTAGAAAAATATAAACTTCAGTCAGTCCGTACAACCTTTTTTCAAAACTGGCAAATCCGTTGCAATCAAAACTAGCTTCCAAACCCGGCTTAACGTTTTTCCTTAGAAGTTGAACTGATTTCACAATCTTCAAGCCAGAATCGGCTTTTCTAGTTCTTGATTTCAACATCTTTCAAAAACGCCTGCGAATTACGGCGCTGCTTGCCTTCATACTTGTCTTCGATTTCTAATTGACGGACTAATGGGGATCAGACTGACCGTGCCGGTGAAGATGGGTCTCGGTCCCGACTCTTGAAACACATGGTCGGAACCGCCAAAGTTTTTCTCACAATTTATCCTCGGATCCTTATGTTTGAAAACTTCAGCTCGAATGTTTCATGTCTTGGACAGTAGCCTCCGAATAATTATTCAATACCATCTTACCATTTTTCAGAAGAATCGAAGCCTGTCGCCAAGGTCTCGTTGCCCCAACCAAATGTTCCAATGCCTCACACACTCACTGCATTGTCAACTGGTATCGAACGGGCGGAAGTTCCGGTAATTGTGTTTTTCCTCTCCATCTAATTATAATGATGCCGCCAACACCTCTTTTTCCCGGTTTCCATCTAATGCTAATTAGTGAGGGGTATCTCGACATACAATACTGTTTACCCTACAACTTTCTATTGTTGTTTTTCTGCAGAGAAAATCGTGACGAAAAGACACTGTGGAATGGAATCTGATGTGACGGGATGCACGTTGTACAACTCGAAAATCAGCAGAAAGGTTCGGAGACACTTGTTGAGCAGGGATGACTCCCACGATCGCAAGGAATCGGTCGCTTCGTTTGTCGAGGTGAGAATCAACAATTTTTGAGAAAGATAGCCTTTAAACTTATTTTTTGCTATAGTTGCTGGCCAAAAAGATATAAACTTTAGGTCAGTTTTAAGAAGTTGGCAAAGTATGTTCCTATTAGTCGATTTTTCTGGACATTTGTGGGCGTATCAGTCAGCTTTAGATCTTCATATTTGTAGAGCAACAAAGTTTTGATTTTTCATTTCAGTGCAGATTCCGAACTTTTTGCTGACCCAAGATGTAAAATGCGACATGACTAACTTACTTGTGGTTTTGGAAAAGTTTTCAACTATCAAAAAAATGTTGTTTCCAGGTATGCTCAACATCCTGTCCTGTCGGAGAATGCGTCAACTCATCCAACGTTCTCGGAGTCCTTAACTTCCCAATCGTCGTTGCCGCAATCTACACCCTCTACAGCACCTTCTTCTAATTTAACCTCAGCTTAGGGTAGTTTTCTACTTTTCAAGACCTAATCCTATCCAATACCTTCCTACGGTGTTTCTCCCCCCACAATCTTCCCTTCGACCGGTTTTTCGTCTCTTTCTTAAATTCTTATGTTTCACCTTTCTCTTCTTGCTCATCAGACTTTCTTTTCAAATAACATTATTTTTCTCATGCCCGTAATAAATCATTTTTCCGTTTAACTCACTGCCATCCTCTCCATTATTGCAGTTGTATATGCATTTCGTTTCAGTTTCAGACGAGGTGTCTCTGATTGTGTGTCCCCATGGATCAATTTTCGAATCGTCCCATTCCACTTGTCAATCTTCAACTTCTCCTCTATTAGATGATCTGATTTTAATTGCAGTGCTGAAGTTTCTAGATTAATAACGTATTTTGAAAACGAAAGAACGAACACATGGATTCAGAATACACAAACAACGCAAAGCATTCCATCTGCTTTTTGTTCAACTGTGTCTCTTCTGCTAAACTATCCAACACTTCACCCACAGTTGCCTCTTCCGGAGATCTCGATTTTATGCTAAATGCTCCGATTACAGTATCCACCTGAAAACAAGACAATTTTAAAAGGAGAGAAGAGAGTGGACTCGCGTTAATTTTAGTTTTGAAAATCTGCATCTCCAGAATCTTCTGAATTGCCGGATTGTTGGCAGAGTAGTCGATGGGTCGATATCCTTCATTATTTCGAATGTTAACATCTATGGAAGCATGAGAAGTTAGCACTTCCACTAGATACTCGTTTCCAGTGATCACGGCGTACTGGAGCGCAGTTGCTCCTCCCTTGTTTTGAGCATTTATCTGAAACAGAATTTCACTTTTTGAGTCATAAAAGCTATCTTGAATGTACCGCCGTCATCTGTGGAGACATAAGAAGTTCGTTAACGACATCTAAATGCCCATGAAAACATGCGTAATGTAGAGGTGTCCAGCTATCATCATCCCTTTGATTACTATCCATTCCAATTTTCAAAAACCTCCGAATTTCCTCGGCATTTCCTTCTTCCGCTGCTTTATGCAACGGGTATAATCGACTTCTCATATCTTGAGATGTACTTGAAGCCGCCCTTTGAGCTCTACATTGTTTGATTCCGGGGTAGAAGTAAACGCAAGACTAAAAAGCTCATCTCGATTCAATACAAAAAGGAATACTTACCGAATCTTCACTGGCGAAATTTGGGTTGAATGCTGGATTGATGACACTTATCGTGAATTTGTTGTATCGAAGCATCGCTATTTTCGCAATGTTCGCCACGTGAACTTTATCATCTAAATCAGCTGATGCAGACGAAATATTACTGCGAACACTGTGAGACAGGTGACTGAAATTCCTTCTGATCACGTGGCTCTATAAATTTTGAATCTTACCGAATACATTGATCCTGGATATCGATGAATGCCGGATTGTGAACACAAGAGCGGATTCGAAGTCTTGCAGATTCTTTCATAAAGAAGTTAGAGAGAAAATAAGAATCGGAAGTTTGAGAGTCGATAAGCCATCGTTCCAGTATCAGAATCATATTCTTCGTATGGATATCGAACATTTCTGGTTGATTGTAGCATAAATTCACTAGACGTTGCAGATTCTCGTATCGAGAGTTTGCAACTTCAACTGTTTCTTTGACGAATACGGGAACGCAGACTAGAGATAATCCAGGTACATGTCCAACTGATGGCTTCGTTGAACTAGTGGATGGCTCGTTTAGGTCATCATGAAGAGGAATACGCACTGCTCGACGGATTGAGTTTCTGCAAAGTTTTGTGGTAGAAGTCAAGTCAATTTAAAATCTATGCCTCGATAGCATATGCCTTCTGTCTTTTTCTGTGATTTCAACTCAATTGTAATCCTGAATTGTATGTCCCAGAACTTTTTACTGTTACTTTAGTTTGAAACTCGTCATCCGAATTTGTTTCTTAACCTAAAAGTGATTCTAGTCTTAATTCTTTGTAATCTTTTTCCAAGTAATCTTCTTCCAGTACTTTATTTCTCATTGAAAAACGACAAAAAAACCGACCCTGTTCTTTTGAAATACTCATGAATCCTGTCTTCCAAAGTGTTCACTTTCGTCGGCTCGAATGAATAACTGGGTAGTTTGAACACATCTCGGCCGATTGGGTGTCCTCCTACTGTCACTCTTTTTATGATGTTGTAATCCTTCAAAAGCCAATAGTTTATTTCATTAATTGAAGCTTGAAGACTTACATGTTTTGATTCAAAACTTTTCACCGTCGACGGCTCCTCTTTGATGCAAATCTCAAAATCCTGACCCGCTGGAATCGCTCTGTAAACTCTTCGTATTTTTTCTATAACCTTTGTATGGGCGTTGACCTACTTACTTATCGGATAATGCGCTTATTTTGAGACGTACGATGGCGACAGAAACCTCCGCCATTCCAGAATTGATCTAAAATTGGAACTTCAGAAAAAACGTAAATAAGAAAACGGTGATGAGAAGATGATAAAATTAGAGCGGTTTCGAAATAGAAAAACAGTAGTCAGTAGTAGGAGCAACACCCAGTTGTGATTATCTTTGACAGGTTTAGTATTAATCAATCTTTTTTCGGGGAAAATTGATAATGAGGCGAGAGAAACTGGAAAACGAAGAAACGCGTTCTGGTTTTAGAGGTAGAGAAAGAAAACCATAAAACTGGGAGGAAGCATCGAAAATTCTAAAATTGTCCGTTAGAGGTTATCAGTTATCAATAACCACACCCAACTGATAGATGGGTGACGGAGAGATGGAAACAAACACACACATTTCGGTCGGGGGACAAGAAATACAGAATCGATTGATGTTTGGCGGCGATTTTTGTTAGCTAACCTCTTGACACACTCTCTCTCATCGATATGAATGTTTTATGATCGTCTGAAGTGGTGGAAATAGGATTTCAGAGGATGAGTAAAGTATAGTTGGAAGACGAGAAATCTGGGCGGAAATCAAATGATTACAATATCAGAGCACAAAACTACGATAAGGTGCTCGTAAATGGTCGTGTTTTATGTGAATACCTTGTTTTTCTGTCTTGCACCTGATCATTTGCAACTGGAATATTCCGAGAAATCAATGAATTTCTTTGAAGTCGAACTGAATGAATGGCAGTGGGATAGACGGTTTCAAGTCTGCTTCAACGTATGAAAGCGAGCTTTTGAAAAAAAAGACAAGTTGATATCATGATTATTTACTGGAAGTTTGAAAAACATCATATTGGAGAGGGTCATAAAATGTGCAAAATTAAGAATAAACAAAATATATACTGCTACCAAGGAAGTTGTGATGTTTCGAGGAGAAAATGTGCAAAAGTATTCAAAAATAGCACTGAAATGAACCGAAATTCGAGATCGCGTTACTATTCGCGTCTTAACTTTCTAGATCTATGTCCTCTGTCTCATGTGCTACCGAGGAAGACAGAAAACCACCGAAGTTCTTATATTTTGGCCAGCACTGTATGGGACCCTTCGAACCAACGGGAGCCTTTTTCCGTAAGTTCAGTGAAACGCGTCTCTGGTACAAACATTAAGACAATCAAGACTTTATTCATCGACGACACAGAAAGACAGAATGATTCAAGCCAAACGTCTCTTGAAGAGAACTTTCAATCCAGCGACGGCTGGACCTCCACTCATGATCTTCTCCTTTCCTCCGTAACCAGCCGAAGCTTTCTCAATCGTCAAATCCAGGTTTCCCAGAACCTCCAATCCTTTGTCGTCTTTCAAAATGCACGGAGCAGAGTTCCCGATATGAACGACAGTCCATCCACTCGATTTTCCCTCAGCCAACGGCATCCATTTGTACTCCAGACCCATGCAAGAAACAGGTGGCACTGTCAACAGTTGCATCGATCCGACTTCGGGTCCCGCATTCTCCTGATTATTCTTTCCAAAGTGAGCACAAGTCTTTCCTGCAGCGCTTGGATAGGCACGCCCAAAGACTGGATCTCCGTGCTTATACCAAAGGGCCACGTATTGCATGTGGGGACCAGTTTCCGTGTTGAGAGCACGTCCGTCGGCTGGAACGGCGTTCGGTGGGAAGATGTCTCCGTAGCGGAGATCGTACCAGAGATCATCGTAAATCTGGAATCGAATACATTAATTGGATTACAGAATACCAGAATACCTTGAGTCCAGTTGGAGGGGGTTTCAAGTTACGGAAGATGGTCATGAAGTTGGATGTGGCTCCACCTTCATACTTCTCAGTTGTTCCTCCGTTAGAGAACAAAGCGATTTCCGTATTCAGATCCAAGAAACCAAGTTTTTCAGTTCCATCTTTTAACTTGGCAAGAACTGGAACGGAGTTTCCGCATCTGAATCATTAGTTCCAGAAATTTCCAAGAAGCTTCTAATCTCACCTGACAATCTCGCGAAGCCCCTCATTGTTTCCATGTCTCTGATTGAGTGGCAACCACTCATACCAGTATCCCAGAGAACCGAAGTCTCCTTTGTACTGGAGAATTTGAATTTGTCCTCCCAAATCTTGTTTTCCCTTCAACTCGGCCTTGTTGTATGGAAAGGAGCATTCAACGACTCCATCGTTGTTCCAAGCACGTCCATGAATTGGTTTTCCGTGCTTGTACCAGAGTGCCACGTACTGGTTATTCTGGTTCGGAACACGAACCGGAGCTTCAGGGAATGGAGATCCGATTGGCTGGAAAGCCCACGAGTCTTCCGCGACCACTGGCATTCTTTTCGATTTCAATTATTGAAGATTGTGTGGTTATGCTTAAATTGGTTTTGCTGATAAGGATCTTAAAGAAAAAAAAATGTACCTGAAAAAATAACCTGGATCCTGGTGGTTCACGCAAAAATTTTCCAGATACCGCATTTCCTCTAATAGACCGGGGCCTCTTTCGTGTCACTTTAATTAGGGAGATACATTTTTATTAGAGTTTTTATAACCTATTAGTGGAATAACAGTTCTTCGGCTATTCAAATGCGCTTTGTTCAAGTGTTGGGCGGAATGTTTAGAAAAATAATTTATTAAGGTCACAGCAAAAGAGTTATTCAACAAGATCAATTTAGGCCATAAGAGCTCTGGCGACCTTTCTTCTCTTGTATGGCTGAGCAGCTGGAGCAGCGTCTTGAGTAGCTGCCGCTGGTGCTGGTGACTCGTAGTCATGAAGCTTTGGTGGAGCAACTGGCGGTGCTGGATGTGGAGCAACTGGGGCTGGAGCATCGTATCCGGCGGCTGGAGCTGGAGCAGCAGTGGTAGCTGGGGCTTCATAGGCTGCTGGAGCTGGAGCTGGAACAGCGGCAGCGACTGGTGCATCATATCCAGCTGGAGCAGAGTCGGATCCTCCGGTAGCAGCGATTTCAGCGGATCTTGGTGGGCATGGGCAGTAGGCGGCATCAGCTCCTGGGGCTCCAACTCCTCCGACATCTCCAACTGGTCCGTCTGGTCCTGGATGTCCTGGTTGTCCGTCTGGTCCTGCTGGTCCTTCTGGTCCTTGTTGCCCATCTTGTCCGTTCTCTCCTGGCTCTCCATCTCTTCCTGGCTCTCCTGGAGCTCCAGCTGGCCCTTGCTCTCCTGGTTGTCCCTTTCCTTTCGTTCCATTTTGTCCGTTCGATCCGTCTTGTCCTGGTGGGCCTGGAAGTCCTGGAGTTCCAGCGTCTCCCTCTGGTCCATCTGGTCCTTGCTCTCCGTCTTTTCCGTTCGGTCCATCGATTCCGAACTCTCCGTCTGGTCCTGGATGTCCTGGGAATCCATCTGGTCCTGGTGGTCCTGGTGGTCCTGCTGGGCATTTCACGTCTTTGTTGAAATCAGCCATACGATCTCCCTCAGTGGAATCTCTTCCTGGATTTCCAGCTCTTCCGATTGGTCCATCGTCTCCTGGAGTTCCTGGGTTTCCTGGTGGTCCTGGTGGTCCAGCTGGACAATCCTTTGGTTGTGGTCCACAGTTACACTTTCCATCAGCAGATCCAGCAGATCCAGCCACTCCAGAATCGTATCCTCTTCTGAATCTTCTCAAGAAAGTTTCGAATGGTTGAACAGCATCTTCACGTGGAACCATTGTGGTCCAGGCATCTTCAGCGATCGTTTTGAATTCAGCGAGGTCTTCATAAACTTCCGATTGGAAAGAATGAATATCGTGAAGAACAAAGAGAGCAGCGAACAAGGCTGAAATCTCAGATATTAATCTGGAAATCAAGAAAACTGAAGCTCACCTGGAACAATCGCAACTCCGCAGAGTGCGACGGCAGTGCCAGCAACTAATTGTCCAGATGTTGTCATCGTTGGTTGATGTATTCTCTCAATAATTGCCTGCATTATATACCGATTCGAAAAGCTCAAAAAAAGTGGATCGGCGTATTGCATAATAGCCAGTTTTCGGCCTTATCTGTCTACTTTTTCATCCGACGGCGTCTTCGTCTTATGTCGACTAGTGGTCATTTCATTGAGACGCGTTTCATTTTCACACTGCTGTCTGTCATCGTGTTGCTTTTCAGCTTGAATCGTCCATTTTGAAAAACAGTAGGTATCTTTTTCGAACCCGTCCCTAAAGAATGTACGAACCGAGATTACTCATCATCTTTCTGCAACGTATTTACTTTTACAGCCTACTTTGCCGTTCGAATTCTAATAAAAGTTCACATTAGCAAATCAACTAACTGCCGTTAACCGTTAACACTCCCTTCCCTCTCAATTTCAGAGATGTTGCATGACCTCAGCGTCCAATGTTATAATCATTGTTTCTAAGACGGCACTTCCTAGACAAGTATCATCATGGGCCTGCAATACTGACTAAAGGCTGCTGCCGAGAGGTTATGTTTCCCAGCGGCCGACGCCTCACGGGTTCCGCCGCTCGCCGTGTTTTGTGTGCGAGGTGACTCCGCCCACTTTTTGGTGGTCGTCACTTTTGCGTCGCATTCGAATGAAAAATCGGAGAAAAACGAGACATTGTCTTGTGATGTTTGTTATTCATTGAGTTACAATCTGATTCAAGGTAAAATATCCGATGGAGAGGCACAAAATTGAGTTCCTAGCAGTTTTCTTGACTAATTTGAGGAGGTTCAAAATGAATTGGATAGGTGAATCCGACGGGATAATGGTTGAAACTAGGGAACGGTTGATTTTGAATATAATACGGGAAAATTGGAGGTGGATGATACTCAGAGATGAATGGAGAACTTGTCGCAGATGGGACTGTTGGAGAATCCTGAAATCGAAAAATCAGAGATGAGGACTTTTGAAAATCAATTACCTTTTTGTCAGATTTTTTGTAATTCTCATCAAAATGCAAAAAAGAACTTCCACTTTTATGAGGAGAAACTAGAGAAGTGTTGGAAACAGGCTGCGAGGGATAGTCCGAAAACGGGAATCTGCAAAAAGTTGTGGAAATTCTGAGGTAAAATTGAATTTTAACAAACCCATAAACTTCTTTATGTTCCGAGTTTTTGAAAAAGTCGTCAGACGATCCTGTGTTATGAGAAGGGAGAGAATTGGCTGGAGGTAACATCGGTGGAGTCTCTGTTTTGTTTTCGCTCATCCAGGACCTGGAATTCAGTGGTTAAACAAAATTCAGGATGTTGATTACAAACCAAGAGGGCATGGTGTCTTTCAACGATGGTTTCTCTTCTCCCTGGGTATCCTGTTTCTCTTGCCGTCGGAATTTGGCTCGTCGATTTTGAAACCATACCTGAAAAAGTATCTAATTTGAAGTGTCAATTTTGACCAAATTTATCTCAGCTTCAATCACAGATATCAAAAAGCGAGGTATTTATGACAGCACTATTAATTGACCACTTTTTGATATTTCAGGAACCCAAATAAATTTTCTCATAGTTGATGAACAAGTCTGTAGCTCACTTTTCCCCCCTACTGTGACATTCCAAAAGTGTGAGATATCTTCTTTTTTTTTGGAGTGTCTCCATGTCGGAGTCTCCTGTCATTTACAATCTTATTGGCGAATTCCTGAAATTCAATAGTTCCCAAAATTCTCAAAGATCCAGTGGACCACTAAATGCGATAGGCAATCTCATTGGAGTAATTTTTCACTTTCTCAGACTTCTTAGAAATACTTTCTCACCCCCTTCCGCTACCGTATACCAATAAGTAAGTTGTCAATCTCTTGCTCCCTTCCATCAAAGTGACTTTGTCCATTTTCTCTCGTTTTCTTTATTCTTCCCTCCATCAGCATCTACAGTAATCCCATCATCTCCATTCTTCCGAAATGGACAGTCTACATAAGGGGACCTCTTTCTGTATGACAACAATGTGTCACTCGGGTGGTTTAATCCTTAAATTAGTGCGGAGGGAGCAGAAAGAAACGAGAAAAGAATAGAGAAATATGAGGCGAGAACAGTCGATTAGTCAGATGCTTATCTCTTCTGTGCCAACTATTGTTTTTCCAAAAATGAATGAAGCATCAGGAAGTGTCGAGAATGAAGGGGAGGAAGAGGTAAACTGCCAATTTAGAGAAGCTAATTGTTCCGGATCGGATCAGTTTTCACAGCTGCGAGAAACATTGAACACCATCCAAAGAAAATGGAATGTGTCAATGTGTTTTGATTTTGCTTCTACTCTTTTTGAAAGAGTAAGTATTTCGGAAAGTGCTCTGGAAGTGAAGGATAATCAGAATTTCCGTTAAATACTGTTGCACAAATCCGAACTCTCGAACAGCATGTCGCTGAATCTCGAACATTTAAAAATCTCTCAGACTCATATGCGTTATTCGATCGGATTAATTGACAAAAACATATGGAAAAATTCAATTCATTCGTTTTTTTTAATCAGTTAATTTTGCTCAATTTATCAGCAATCTACATTAAAGGCGCATTCAGATTAACTGCTACAAAATTGACGAAAAGCACACTAATGAACTGAGTTAATAGGCATGTTTTCGTTGATTAATTCTAATGAATAACCCCGTTGAAACAACAAGATACGGGGGTCAAAGTAATGCAAAAGTCAAAGTCACCAATGAAAACGATGACTTTCTACAGTATCCGTTTTGTTTTTGTACAATTTGCACGCTTTTCTCCCCACTAATGTCATTACTCTTTTTTGTTTTTTCATCTGAAAATATCGAAAATATTGCTTCTCTATTTATTGCCACCCATCACAATACTAACTATTCGAGCATGAAATGTATTCAGTAATCCTCCCCAAAAAAGGCTCACCTGAACTCGAACCTCTGGAAGTTGAACTCTCGCTGCCAGGGCCTCTCTCGCATAGACATCCGGATAATGAGATTTATCGAATGCGGCTTCGAGAGCATGCAGTTGATATGTTGTGAAGGTGGTTCGATTTCTTCTCTGCTTTTTATCAATTATCTTGTCTCGTTTTCTCGATGGTTTTGAGTGGGAGGAGTCGGATTCAAATGAGGAAGAGAAGGATTCCGATGGTTTGTATGTGGAGAAGCTGGAGAAGGCGGAGACTGAAATGAACACAAATAGAAATAGAAATATCACAGATGACAGGGATAATGATAAAACTTACAAAAAGAAGGTCTGAATCGAATCATTATATTCCGAAAAGAGGGAAAGAAAAACTAAAACGGAGCCAAATATTTTACGGCAAGCACATGACGGATGTAGTTTAGAAGGAAGGTGTGATCATTAGTCAAAAACAGAATGTGATTTACAATCTGACGGACACTCAAAACAAGGATGACTCTTGGGAAACGGGGAAGCGAGGGACAACATGTGGAACCTTCGATGAAATGTTATTCACCGAAATCTAAACATGGACATTTCTAATTGAGCTACATACTCTTCAAAGGTATTTTATTTGTCTCTGTTCGCATTCGGAATTTCAATAAGCTGTCAACTAAAGTAACGTTGTTATTTTTATGAGCAACATTTCATTAGTTCACAACTTCTGAAAATTCTCAATGCGAACCTGTATAAATATCCTGAATATGAGATGATTGGTCCGGAATGTGTAAGAGAACAATTGAAGTTTCGCTAAAAGTTTCATGATCGAAGGGGAAAAAAAGTTCTACAATAAACATTTCCAGAATCCAGAGAATGGTTCTCGTTTCAGAGAGAAAAGAACTGAGGTCCTTTATGAAATTATGTTCAATTACGGGGGGGGAGGAGCCGCTCGAGCTTGCAAATCGAATTTGGAAATAATTGTATGTGAATCAAATTACCAATTCGGAGCACAACAAAAAAGGACTTACAGTTGGCTGTCGACGAGGTGGACGTGACAGAACTAGAAGACGTGGAATCAGTTGATGGAAGGTTCATCCCCTGATGGGATGGGAAAATAGAGGGCAGCAGGGTGGCAAGAAAGAAGAAGACGTTCTGAGAAGAATGGGCAGCAATGGAATAGTAAGGACGAAATAGGGGCGGAGCGGGCGAATGGAATGGAAACAAAAGTTAGCGGAAAACTGTGTAGGAGGAAGAAGAGAGAGAGAGTGGCAAGCTGAAAGTGCATGCATCCTCTATGCTCATAAAAACTTCGAATCTCTTCCGTGCGAAGTTTTTCCACATGCTTTATGTCAGGGAAAGAGAAGCTCTTGAATAAATACACGGTACGGTTTATGATTCTGAGATTTTGAGGCGCTGCAAGATTTCAGAAATTTTCGAAGGTCGTTGTTCGGTAAGGAGTCATAGCACTTTTTAACTTCTACATTAACGCTGAAAGTTTCACAGTAAGATTTACTCGACGTTTTGAGTTATCAAGATAATATCGACCCTATAGTCTATAGGCTATAGATTCAACAACTGAAATGAAACTTTGGTGAAATTTTCTTGTGAGGCGAGTTATAACCTTGCAAGACGTCTACAGAAATATTGATGTTAGACTGCAATTTCACCTGAAAAACTCTCAACAGGGGTGTCTTAAGAGTGTCCAAACCTGAGAGGTCATAGCTAAGATAAAGTGAAAAACATTTCAGTTGATCTTCTTTGCCAGCTTTAGCATTCTATTTTTCGAATTCAAGTTGTCCGCTTCATTTTTGTTAGTTTCAGTCTCTTTTTCCAAATTTCCGTTAGTTGAATTCGCCGCGAATTTGAACTGGGAAGAGATCAAATGCGCGGCGATATATCCTCTCAAATCACTTTATGTTCCTTTAAAATTGTGCCAATAAACTGCGACATTCTAATAGTTTCCTTGCTACCGTAATCTGTGATTTCTTGAGATTTTGTAAGTTTTCCCAACCATGTTTTCACAAAACTTGAAAATCTAAATAAAACAATTAAACATGACCTCGATTTCTTTCTCAAAACCCGAGGGAGCAAACATCTGGAAAACTCCAGTAGGGTTACAGTCTTTTCACTTTATCTCGATCGCAACTATTTCGGCGAAACCAATTAGTGTATATGATTTTGTTGTGATATTTTGCTTTCCCATTTCCTGTTCACTTCTTTCACCCTCCTGGAGTCCTCCGTTTAAACTATATAAAAACCTGGATATCTTGAAAACAAAGAATGCAAAAGGGATTCGATCAGGATGAGATTCGAACTCACGCGGGGAAACCCCAATGGATTAGCAGTCCATCGCCTTAACCACTCGGCCACCTGATCACATTTCGGAACAACACAAACTAGCAGTTTTCTCTTCACGCGGCCGGGCGGACACAAACAATGACAACCACTTTGTTGTGCAGCGGAGAGGGTGAGGAAATATCGCGCCAGATTGAATGTGTCGCATCGTTTCGGAGCCAATTAACTAATTAGAGGAGACAAGGAAATTGGAGTTTTAGTAAGAAGTTTTGGGAAGAAAGGGCATTGCCTAATGTCCATTGAAGTTGGTTGATGTGAAGTCATCGGTGGTGAGAGTTTGGGGCTTTTATGAATTCCAAGAAGATCTACATTAAAATAATTCATTATCCTTGAGAAAAATAATAATAAAAAACACTCGATGCAACCAGTAAGGTACAAGGCAATATATATATAAATTCAATTCAAGAAAGATAAGGATGACTAGATTCACAAAGGCGCATCCGCTTGTCACTCGAACGTCTATCTTCTGTTAACAGAGCGGTTGATCGGAGGGGTCAGGAATCCAGATGGGTAGATGATACGGTAGGTGAGGAACCAACATCCAACTGCGACAAGAACTCCAAGAATCTAGAAATATGAGAAATGATTCATGATCGTTAGTCGAGTCTGAAACCTCTTCAACGAAGATGTGATAGTAGAGAACAGAGATGATGATTTGCTTGAACCAGAAGGCGTGCAAAGCCAGCATTGCAACGAAGAAATACTGGATGAGACGAGTCAGACGATCATGTTCTTCGCGATCCCCATCCATTTGATGCACTGCGTCAGTGACTTGTTGGTAGTGACGGTATGCAACAGCCTGAACATAACGTTTTAAAGTGTTTTGTGTTCGAGACTAAAGCGCACCTCTTCAGTTAAAATCAAAATACTGTAAACCATCAGGAAACAATGGCCAGAGATGTCGTACCCTGGAGTCCATACACCTTCCTTTTCTGAACATTGAGCACGAGTCAGACGACGGCCCTTATCACAAAGCGAAGTCGCAGCATACACTTTGTGGAATCTAGATGAAATGGGTTAGAACGATTTCAAATTTCAGATAAGCTTACAATTGAACAGAAATGTACCAGCAAGCGGTGCCCACTCCAAGACGACAGATATCAATGATTGGCTGGTCACGATCCCGACGATTGTGTGCTTTGGAGGCGAACCTGAAATTATTGAAATTTTTAGTTTCAAAAATAAACTTCTGCTCAAATTTACCAGATAAAAGGCCCAACGATGACCAGAGTCCAGAACCATCCCATTTTCACTCCATACTGATTCAGAATACTGTGCTTTTGAACTAAATAGTAGGTTGAATCCAACTCGATGCGAGTCTCGAGAAACGAAAGGAATGTCACAAATGCCAAGTAAAAAAGAGCCACTTTTCGAGCGTCAATGAACAAAATTTTACGAGCGACCTGTAAATCGGAGAAAACTTTGAAACTTTGAATCAGAACAACTCACAGCTAGGAATATTCCGAGAACTGCGCTTGGCGTGCTGCTCGGCGAAGCTGGACGTTTCGGAGTCAAATCCCTGAAGATCGAAATAAATCAACAAAGACTTTTTAAAACTCACGATTTCGAAGATTGTCGTCTAGTTGACATGGCGATCTGAAATTTAAACAGGTTAAATTAGTTCAGTTTGGTTTGCTGCTGAAATAGAAAGGACACGTCATTCGTAATCAGAAACTCCTGGAATGTGTCAATTAAAGAGAGAAGTTAGTCCCTTGAGAATCGCGCACGAGATATCGATTTTTGAGAGCTAGTTTTTGACTATAAACATCTATGGGATTTTTTTCCCGTAATTCGAAAAAATTCATTAAAAAAAAAGATTTTATTTTCACAAAGTTTCGATAAATCTCCGAAAAATCTTTGAAAATGCTGGTGGCCTAGAATATGACACCTTTCCCAATTTCTCTTCCACCACTTTTTTGCGATTTTTGTTTCGATCTTCTCATGTTTCTGTCCCATTATTGCGTTTTCTCATGTATTTCATGACTTTTTTGCGCTAATTTCATACTAATTTTTTTATTTTACAGATTAAATGGCTCGTGACGTAAAGAAGCGCGGAAAGGCGTCGTTCACAAATCGTCGGAACCGACAGAAGAACTTGAAGAAGAAGCACGACAAGAAAAAGTTGTCGAAGAGCGCTGTGTGAGTGCAAAAACTGTTCTGGTTTGAAAAAAATTGAATTTCAGATCAATTATCAAAAGCCAGTGGGACGAGACAAAAACGCCACGAGAAAATGTGCGGGACATGGGTATCGCGTTCAATCCAAATGAGGCCGTTCCGATTAGACAACACAGAGTAAGTATCTTCCTGATGGTATTTTAGGTTGTTATATTATTCGTTTTCAGAAAGAAATCATTGACGCAGTTCCAATCGACGGAGTAAGTATTGACGTTCCAAAGCCAGCGAAGAAGGTCACAGGAAGAAAGAAGAACGAGAAACAGGTGAGTTGAATCGTACAAATTGTTCTCACTTCTCTAGATGAAACTAATCATTTCAGGCCCAACACGTTATTTCAAATTTGGAGCAACAAGTGAAAGAAGAGGAGGAGGCGCGAGCAAATGAAGGTCGAAAATTCCGGCTGTTCCACCGTGAAACTGAACTCTGCGTCTACATGTTGGCACGACATGGAGATGATTTCCAGGCAATGACTCGTGATCCAAAGAACCTCTGGCAGTACACACCGAAACAGTGGGCCAAAAAGATCCGTGCCTACAAAGAATCCGAAATGTGCAAGTTCCTAGAGACGGCATAATCGTTTCATGTTTTCTTCATTGTTATTGTTGTTGCTGTTACTTTTCAATCTCTCTTTTTGTTCAATGAACAATTGTTTTTTTTTATGGTCAGAATTTATTAAACAATTTTGAGATCAGCAAGAAAGGAAAATTATCAAAAGATCTTCAGTACTTGGCGACAATTTTGGGCTTTCTCACGGATCCAGTTCTCATCTTCCCACGACAAGCACCATCTCCTTCCAATTGTCTCTCAAAAATCTCGAAGTATACATCGGTTTCTCTATCGATTTGTGGGCGGAGCTTACGGATGTCCACCTGAAATATAACAGGATAATAGTGGTCGCAAGATCAGAAACGGTACTTTTTGGCTTTCAATTCTCATTCCAAACGTAATTCTGGCTTTGTTGAATGCATACTTTCTGTAGTTTTCGATGGTGAAAATGGCAGTTGGAACAAGAAAAACTGGGTTTCTGGAAATGAAAAGGTTAGAAATTTAGAGTTTTGAAACTACTCACGAGTGGAAAATATAGTCCATGTAGACTCGAATAGTCATGATGAGGTCTTCATCGAGATTCAAGATTACTGGGAGAGAATTGGCAAGACCCATTGCAATAATTATAGCAATGATGGAGATGAAGAAACGACGCATCACTTTCAGAGTTTTCAGGTTCTCTTTTAGCTGATATCTAACACTTAAAGTGTAGTTCGCCGTTCGATGTTCTCTTTCCAGAATCAGAAGACGTTGTTGATTGAAATACTCAACCAATGCGTATATCTGAAAATCCTGGAGTACTTGAGGTTTCAGAAGGAGCTGATTATACCACAGCAGAAGAGAACAATGAAACGATGACAGCCGAAATGAGAACTTGAAAGGTGATTCCTTTGGTTGTAGTGACCACTGACATCGTTCCAGCAAACAAGTTTTGAGTCGCAAATATCAGAAAAAAGATCCAATGACGGCTTTTTTTCTCGTAATCTCTGGAATCACTTTCTAAAATTATGCCTGTTTTAGGATTTATTCTAACTTTACGAGAATCGTTGCAAATATTCTCTCAGTGAGAATCCCTACAGGAGTGGTTATCACAAAATACATATAGTGATATCTCATACTGGCAGCTATAAATATAGGATCGAACATGTTCTCAGAAAGGCTGCATCTTCCGAAATGATGACATGCGTCGTTACAATCGATGTCGTCTCTGATCTCGATGGCCAGATTGTACTTGAACGCCCAGAGCAAAACTCGACACAACAGAAGTTCAAACCAGAGAAGAAGAAGAGATAGAAAAATGTTGCGTTGATTCTTATGAAAGATTCTGAAGTTATTTGAATGATATTCGGGTGGAGGCTGTATTAGTTTACGTGAATCTCATAGCTGTCGACACTCCGATGAGAGTGAAGATGAAGCTGAGAATGAAGAGAACTGCCTGAACGAGGACTCCGATACTACTTGGCATTTGATGCGAGTTTCGAATGAAGATTGCCATAACAGTGAGGTCATCTGAAAGTATTTCGTTTTTCATCAGAATTCCTCCTTCGGATGGTTTTAACATCCGAGTGAGAATTTCGCTAAATCTTTTTTCTTATTCTCTACGCTTTCGTCACATCATGGTTTCTTCTGACCAATAATAATAATGGAAAACAGCTGAAATAGTACTTTACCTGGAGAACTCTGTACTGACGAAATTCTATGTTTTTGAAAGTTGTAGGAGTTTGAGACTTATCTATTTTCGTAAACCTTATAATACAACGGCACCATTTTTCAGTCACTTTGATCAAGTTTCTTTCGGTTCCTGTAACAGACACCAAATTTCTCTCGAAACGAATTTCAAGAAATCTAATTTCTTGACTCGAACCGACCACACCCATTATTTAAGATTTACTTGATGAGAACATTGAATTCTAACTCACCAGCATGAATATCCTCGTGGACATGGGACTCCGTGACATTGCCCATTGTAGCTTTCAGAATAACAACAGGCGACTCGATCTAAAAGCTTTTCAGACAAAACTGAGAACAGGGAAGAAGTTATTAATCTGGAAAGAAGCACCTGCCGATTCCTGGTATTCTGATCCTTGAGAGACGACAAAATCCAGAAATCTCTTCCTTCTCCACCCATTGTCCTTTTCATTAAATACCCAAAATCTTCAGAAAATCTCATTAAGAGACCACGTGGCTGCATCAGAAGTTGCAATGCTATTCGTCATCTCGTGAAATTGGAAACAATCCCTTCTACGTCGTTTCTGCTCTTTCAATCCTGTTCAACATCGGGGTGACTTGAGCAAACACATGTCGCCTGTTGCCCTCTGGACTAATATCATAATAATAATAACATCAGTTTATGTGATATTTGTTAATCAAAGCGCGTCTTCCTCCTCGTTTCTTTGTTGATATTCGTCGTAAAACGAACCATTGCACCGCGTTCTCCGCATAATCATTCAATTCCAAGCCTTTAGTACAGACCGCTATCACCTCAAAAGACAAAAACAGTAAAAAGTGCTCTGATAATGTAGGAAGACATCATCTATCAGTGAGAGAGTTCTTTTTCATCCTTGCACCACCCGCGAAGTCGAGCCGAGAGTGGTAGACCGACGGCCGCCGCCTTTCGCCACTAGACCACGCGCATAGCACTGAACAGTGAGAAGATGACCAATATAAATTCAGCGGAGGAAAGAGAGTGCGCGCACTCGTGTTGTGTTGGAGAAATAATGCTTCCAGTGGATAGTAGAAAAGAAAACATGTTGTATTTTCAGGCGATGTCACCGGTGAGCGAAAACATAAAAAAAAGAAGTTCGAATATTCTTTGATGTGGGATCAAGTGATAAACCAAAGTAGCAAGATGAAGTGATGGTTTAGAAACCGAGTAAAAACATATCCAGTGTTGTCTTGAATTGGATGAATCATTGAATCTCTTCACTTTCCCTGAATTTCAATTTGAATTTCAATTTAAATCTATACTGCCAACTTCTGACGCAATGCGCGCCTTTGTACCCTTCCACAGTTCCTTAACCATAGCGGTATGGTGGCTGACGCGAGCCTGGTTTTTGTCCGCACACACGCGACACCTAGGCCCGTCTCCTCACATTCTCTCCATCGCTTCTTCGGCTTATTAGCTAAGATCAAAGTGTAGTATCTGTTCTTATCGTATTAACCTACGGTATACACTCGAATGAGTGTAATAAAGGTTATATGATTTTTGGAACCTAGGAAAGACTCGGGGCTTGCTCCGACTTTCCAAGGGTCGTCCTGGCGTTGCACTGCTGCCGGGCTCGGCCCAGTCCCCGTGGGGACAACACAACAATTAGTGCTTTCGTGTGATTTTCAGACCATTTGGTTCAATGCAAACGGTCAACAAAAATCGGAAGCGGAGCCTAATCTGTCAACACGAGATCCCTTTTCATTGGAACCCAAATAAACTTTGGCAGGACCCTTCCCGTTTTGTGCAAACACAAACAGCTTCACGCCCATTACAGTAAATCAAAGAAATCTGAGAAGTCCCGTCTCACTATTCCCTTTTATTGTTTTCGCTTCGTCTGTTCCCAATTTCAGTTTCTTCGTTCGTTCTGTAACAAATAAATCTCTGATTTGATTTATCCTTTCTCCAAATTTCATGTTTTTTTGGTTTTTATTTTCGTTTTGGTAAACACCAACGGAAAACAATCAAATTCCGGTTGGTTGACACCTACAGAAATTGAATTTTCGAAAAAAGGAAAAAGATGGCAATTTGTGAGAAACAAAACGTTGGAAATTGGTTGTCAGTTTCAAATTGGAAGAAAAAGAGAAAGGACGAGTTTTCGAGAAAAAGAAGGAGATGAGTGAGGAAATGTTGGATTAGAAGTGCAACTTTTTTGTGGAAAAGTATACAAAGAAAATTTTCATTTGATCCGAATTCGTTTAGTTTTCCTGAAGTTAACTATGGAGGAGATCTTAGATTATCAAATCCAGAAATCAAAACAAAACTGAAGACTGTATCGATTCAATCAGAACGATTTCCCGGAGAGAACATTTCGAATCGGCAATGACTATACACAGAAAACTAGACTAATTACGAATTCATCTTGGGAATCAAATAGTCTTCAGGTAGATCTTTTTCCTTGAATCTTCTTCACCATCAGGTGGTCCTTCAAAAAGATTCCAAGAATAACGAAGGAAAACTTCATGGCTTAATCTGATTAACACTATGTGGTTCTAGGAACTGCTGTTTTAACAATGGCAGAAGTTGGCTCCACTACACTGAAAAACTGAGACGATCGAGGTTGCTATATGCGGTCTTTGAAATAAGACTAGATGTACCCGCCTGGTCCGTGGTTTTCAACAAGCTTTTCTGTTCCCCACTTTTACTCAAGACTGACACCTTCACCCAACCCTTTTTCCTCACAACCTCAACATTTTCTCTTCTTTTGGTGAAACAGCTGGACACACTTGTACTCATCAAAGGTGCCGAACGTGAATCAACATATTTTCCGAGAATCTTTCAAGGCCAGAATCCTTCTTATTCTGACGCGTTTTCTGCTTTCGAAACACTTTTTTGGCTAAATCTAATCAATCAACTTTGGGAATTTACGACTTCTCTGTCATTTGACTTCATCTACCCTCTCTAGTTATTCTCGACTGCAAATAAATCTTCGATTCTCCAACCGCCCTGCTTTTCGATTCCAGTCCTAAAATGTTGCGTTCTCTCCATTTCGTGTTCCGTTTTTCTGGTGAATTCTTCTTTTCCCCTCTTTTTCTTCTTCTTCCCGTCGGGTGCATCTTTTCCGTCTCGAGACGGCCCCAAGACTCCGCCCCCATTTTTGTGGCGGCTCACGCCACACTTCCTGTGGTCAAATGAGCCTCTCTCTTCAGAGAGACAAATACATCCTTTTCTCTTTTATCCATTTTTTCAGTCCCCGAAAGAATCTCAAATATTCCAGATGCTGTCACGTCTTCTACTTCTGATGTGGCTGACCGACGTGGCGAGTGCCAACATGAGTTGTCTTGTGATGAGACCAGGTACGTGTCTCTCCTCCATGTTTGTATTCTCTCTTTCTTGGGAAAGTTTTCGAGAGTGTGCAGCCAGTCACCGTTTATGCTCAAATTACAATTTACTCGCAAACAAAAAGAACAAACGGGAGAGAATGAGAAGGCGACGCGGATGAATAGCAATAAATCCTTGCAAACACCTTAGGTTCAATCCGAATCGGGACTCAGGGGAGGTTCGGGAGTTCCGACTGCTAGACTTTAAGAGTAATCTTCCTTATTTTTTAGCGTAGAATATGATTGGCGTAACTTGCAAAAGAGGTTTCTTGTTGGGCGTTTCGAGAAACTCAAACTTCTCAACACTTGATTTTAAAAACTTTCACTCAAGCTAACTATTACTGTTTTGATTTTTTGCTGCGGATCGAAAGCTGATGGAAAAGATCCAACTTCAATGGAACCAGTTATAGATGAAAATCTATACCATGAAACCGGTAATAGGCGTCAAACTTCAAACTTGTATCGGCTAGCGTTGATACTCTCAAAAAGTCGTTAACTAATGAAAATTTGTTCATAATAAGAACTATATTTCATTAGTGGACCACTTTTTGAATTTCTTAGTGCAAAATGAGATAAATATTCTTGAGTTGAGGTGAAGGGAATGCAACACTAATTTACGGTAACAGCTTTTGGTGAGTGTTGACGACACTCTCCATCTCAATCATTGATGAATCGCTCTACCAGTGCTAAAAAGCGTGTAGAATTTCGAATCGAAAATTCAGATGGAGCACGTTGTATATCCAGCATGTCCAGAATTAAAAATCGAAACATCTTACAGAAAAAAAACCTACATCCTAGTTTTCCGTAATCTCTCTGTTTTGGTTCGCAGTTTTCAAAACTGTTATTTCTTGTCGGACTCGTTTTGAGTTAATATTCTCCCAAGTTTCTGTACCTGAATTCTTCCCCAAACTCTCCTTTTCTTGACCAAACGCTGTATAAACTAATACCATTCCATCGTTCCCGTCTTCTTGCCCTATGAGTAATACAGTTGGACAGTACGACGAATTGTAATACATACAATATATTTCTGTCCAAATGTCAGGATTGCAAAGTGTTTCATTCGGAACTCTTTTTCTCCACCATCAAAATTGAATCTTGGGAACAAAAAGTGAGAATTTGTGTAGTCTCGTCAAATTGCGTTTTCAAGTGTTTCCTCTTTCGGCTCTTTTTTGAAGAAGAAGAAGAACATGTAGATTTTGATTTTCTTTTTTTTTCTTGAAAAAAGGAAACGGAAAGTAGGAATGTTTCGAAATGTCTCTGATTGTCCTTTTCTTAAGTTCGAATCAAACAACGTATCGTTAGGCGTCAGTTGTACACATCTTGTCTTCCTTTTAAATTGGCTTTTCGATCCGTCGCAATCCAAATCGAGTTGTCCATTTCTATCCCTTTAGGGACCACCACCACGCCCTCGTTCATGTTCAGATCATTCAGAGTTTATGAAGAAAAGAAGAAGATGAAAAATGGGGTCCCCAAAAAAAAAGAAGAAGAAGACATGCTTTTGGAGACAAAAACCAGAGAAGGCAAATAAAGGGCATGAATCAGAAAATATCGAATTTCCAAGAGATGGAGACAGTTGAGACATGCAAAGTCAGAGAGGACACGTTTCCATGAAATTAGCAGACTTATTTACTCCGATACTGGGTGGGTGTGGAAGAAGATGGCTATAGAGAGATGAAGCGGGAAAAGTATTTACCTCAAATTTCCATAATTCAGTTCACAAAAAGTTGAAACACAAAAAACTCATTGCTCAGCTTCTCCAGGTAAACTTCTTCTCATATTTTGGTCGAACGTAAAAGCGACTCTGTAGATTCAAAAACAAACATCTAAATTAGTAGAATTGGTGTTGCGAACTCACAGGTACTCGATTAATCTGCAAATTCTGCCGATTTTCATTTCTGAATCGAAATTTGTAAGGCTGATTTCACATGAGTTCGGAATATGAGAAAAAGTTTTCTACTGAAAAAACCGAGAAATCGCCTTGTCAATAAAAACTCTCTGTTCTGCTCTATAAGTGTGTCATCTCTATTTTTGGAGTGAATTTTTTCAAGATCTGGTAGATCAGATTATGCTCAAGATCGAAGCATCCGACATTGATCTTCCAGTTCTGAAGAGCGAACGTCGACGTAGTAATCTTCATGCCAGGGAAAATGGTCTAGACTGAAATTTTTTTGGTAGATATAAACTTTCGATAGTCCAAAGTTCGCATCCTGAGTTTACTGCCAGACAAGTCATGATCAATTTCGAGGTTTCGCAACTCTATCTCATTCTTTTCCACTGTCTCTGAAATGTATCGCGAATCCAAGAGAGACCGGAAACATTGAAATCTAAATTATCCATCCTCTTCTCTTTTCTCCAGAAATCTCAACAAGTGCACTCATTTTCATTCTCTTGCACCACCACTACCAGTTTGTACTATTGCAATTATCTCGTTTTGCTCATGAATGTTTTTGAAACAAGTGAGAAGAGAAAAAGAGAGAGAAGAGTTGTCTCTCTTCAGAATGCATAACAGTGATGCATTGGTGATGTCCTTTAGTGAACATATGGGACCACCCAGACTACCCGGAGACTAGGAATAATACGAAAATACTACTTCTATTGAAGTGTTTTTTGCACAATCCGTGTTGCTCATGGTCACTTCTGACAGATGGGCAATCCCATGGGAAGAGGAGAAGGGTCGGGTGGAAAAAACAAAAGAAAAAAATAGAAAAATTGTGATACGTGTTGATTTTATAATTGATGGACGGATGGGAGAAGAAGCAACAGAGAAACATATTTGGAAAGAAGAAGAATTTGTTGGAAAGGAGAGGCACTTTAAACTTCAGGGAGGGCTCGAAGATTCCGAGTTTGTGGATTCTGAAATTTCGGATTTTGGAGTCTTTGGGTAAAACTTCATTAACTTTGACCGGAACTTGAGGTCGCTTCATTATATGAGGTCTTCTACTAATTTCTAGTAACCTACCGTATCTCGAATCCACCAAAATTTCCCAAAAAGACCTCCCATGTTTACTCCACCCCTTCATCTGATAACCCGCTGAGCCTCTTCCAGTCCAAAATATCCTCTATGTTTACCCATTCATCTGCTCATCCATCACCCATAAATGGCTGGCTCTTGAATGCGTTCGGAGATGAAAACTCGGATAGCTAACTGCTCTCTTTCTCTTCCAAAAAGCCACCACTATTATCTTCTTCTACTTCTCGACGTCGTCGCTTCTTTCTTGAATCATCATGTTTTGTGTCAGAAAGGAGAAAAAGAGAGAGAGAGACAAAGTGAGGAAGAATTGACACCCAATCTTCCGGAAAACTTGGCAACTATACGTTTTTCCGCGCGGGAAGATTTCTTGAATAGGGAACTGAGAACCTCATTGTGGAGGAGAAAAATATGGAAATACGAAATTTTCAGGATACGGTCTGGTGACGGAAGAATGTCCATCTCATGCGGTTGGATGCAGAATTCGAGCAAAAAAGGATCATATTGGTGAGTTCGGATCAAAATGAAGTTTTTGAGATGTATGAAAAAAAAAAAACTCTCAAATCCAGGAAACATAATTCTTTGCTTTTTTTCAGAATGGTACGAGCTCTCCCGTCTCTACGATCGAAACCAACTCGTCTGTGTCTATCCAGAGGAGTACAAATCCATGACAGGTACCCGTTTCCCCTTTTTCCTTCCAGAAAAAACTCACATTGATTCCCCTACAGGATGTATGCGAAAACCTTCTGGAAGTATCCGTTGCTGGTGTGGAGGACGCGAGAATTGCAACGATCCGGAGACGAGTCGAGATCTGTATGAAGCGTTTACGGAGGGAGACAATGAAGCGGTCGAGAAGATTTCCGAGTGGTTGAAGTCGGAGAAGGATGAGAGTTGTGAGTTTTTAAGGAAGTGTGTTTTACAAGGAGATTTCTCGGTTCTTCGTTGAATTTTTTCTCATGAAATCGAGCCAATGAATTCAGAATCTGAGTTGAAAACGGAAAAACGCTCACGCGATTCCAGTTATGACTTCGTACGATTGAAATCCTTGAGAGGTAGACTGTTCAGTAGATGACTTTCATTGTGAACATCCTTACAATCAGCCATATGGGTAACTTCCTGAGGTCATAACTCGAACCACGTGAGCGGTATGCTAACTTTTCTTTCAGAATCTGAATCTGTATTGTCAAATCCCTCCTGACACAGAATTATGATAAGAAAGTGCAACAGAAAGAGCCGAAAATCTTTTTGTTGGAAATCGTGAAGTTCAAAATTATTTAAGTGATTCTAATAACTAGATAAGCTATTGAGCCCTCAGCGACTTACAGTTAAAAAATTCCAGCGTGGAAAAAGTTCACGACTACCGAGGAGACTCCAACGACTACAACTAGAAGAACAACGACTCCAAGACGTACTACTCTTCGAAAAACCACGACTACGACCACAACGACCACGACGACGTCAACGACTACTCAGAAGTGAGTAAACGAGAATAACAGTTATTAGTCGGAGACCTGCGATTTTCTGACATAAATCTGGATGTAGAGTTCTATCAGACAAATCAGAACTTGATTCTTTCAGACCCACTACTACTTCCACAATCCCAACGACTGCGCGTCCAACTCCGAAGAAATCCACGAAGAGAATCGGCTCAGCGACCACTTCGAATCCACCATTGTTCCCGAAAGATGCATCGAAGGCTAGAGTCATCAATATTGTAGACATTCGGGATAAGGTTTGCCTAGTTTTTGAAGCCCTGAAATGAAATCTGATTTTTCTTCAGGCTGTTCCATTACCAAATGACGACATCTCACTGGACGACACATTCGAAGAGACGCGCAAAAAATTGGTGAGAAATTTTTTATGAAATCTGAGAGAAAACTATGACGTCTTCAGGAAAAGGAGATGAAGGAAGAGGACGAACGATTGAGAGAGATGTTGGCTGATGAGGAAGAGGAGGAGAACTCGAACGATATTTCTGAAGTGGAGGATGAGGATATCACTGCTGAAGAACAGCGAGAAGAGGAGAGAGAGAGGTACCGAATGGAGAGGTAATAGTTGGAGGTTGCTCTGAAATTTGAAACCTTTCCAGAAGACGTGCCGAGGAACGACGCCTTCAAGAGGACACAATTCTCAAGCGAATCGAAGAGGAAGAGATCAAAGAGGCCCAAAAGGAACGACCCACTCGGCGCGAAACTGACGATGAGATGTTTGGAAGTGAATTCGAGAGTTCTGCAATTCTCCAAAAATCCATTGCGACTTTCCTTGTTGCTCTAGTTTATCTTCTCTAATCGCTGCTTAAATGTATCTCATTCTCTCCCTGTTCTCAGCTAGGTCTTAAATTCTTCCAATTCAACGAACCTCACTCCTTTTTTCTTTCGTTTCTGGTTCTCTTCGCTTCCGTTCCGTTTCTCTCCCGTGATTACTGGTGCTCGCATTTGCTGCTTCTTGTTCTATAGTTATCAATACTGATTTATTGTGCAAAAAGTTTATGATCACATTAATAAATGCTTTTTGAAAATATGAGTTTCCCGGGTCAGATGTGTACGAATCTATTCAGATTCAATAGAGCATAGGAAAACAGTATCTCGTTTTTCACTTCCAAATTATAAAGTACAAAATACAGTTTTTCTCTTGCTCCTGATCAGTCTTTGATCGGTTTTTGTTTAGCTATCGTCTAGAACCGATATGAATCTTTTTTTTTCGAATTTCAAAGTACGCTGCTGTACATTTTCAGAGAAACTTGATTCCGTAAAAGCCAAACTTTACATACAGCATCGATCAAAAATCTATCAGGTTAGATCATTTTCAAGCAAAGCGATAAACTTCTACCGGATATGGTGAACTCCCTTGAAAGAAAAACTTATCCCTGATTCCAGCTCTCTAAACCATTTCAAAACGAATTCTGTCTCCGGTTCCGATGCCCAACTTCTTTCCTTTTGTGTATTTTAGCACATCTGTGACAATTTCGAAATTCCCGGCTTCTTTAATTAGCGTCTGCAAACCATACATCATCAGGTGCAAATCCAGCCAGTCTCGAGTGAAAGAAAACCGTATAGTTCTTCCCCCAATGCAATGTTTCATTTGCCGGAATCGGGAAGAGTCGGAAAAAGAAGGGAACCGAATGTAAATTTCCGGTTGTCTCCATCCTCAGAACGTCTTCAGAGAAGCTTCTCGAATATCCAGTGTCCACTCTCTTTTCTGCTTACCGATAATTACCCATCGGTACTGTGCTGCTGCTGTCTCCTCCCCCCATCTCACTCCGTTTTCTTTTCTCTTTTCCAAAATTGGTCATACTTTTCGCCCTCTTCTCCGACTTTCACCCAAGCTTATTTCGCAGTTTCAAATTGGATTCCGCACCTTATTCCCTAGCATCCAATGTATTTTTTACGGATTCTGATTATCGCTTGGACAGTGAGTCTTCATTTTTGCAACGTGCACTATTCTATGGATAAACCGCCTGACCTTGTTTTTTGTTATGAGGAATTCGTTCTTTTCTTTTTTCTCAGTTTTTCAATTAACCTTCCCGAATACCTTTTGCATCTTATTATTCGGTTTCTAAACGAGCATATTATAGGTTAACGGGTTCAAACTAAAAATAAGTTGATCTCAGGGGAGACTTCGAAGTTATTTTGAGATTTGATATGCCTGAAATTCTTGTTAGAAGCTTATCAATTCTGCTCTCCAATAAGTATTTGAACGATTCCTCGCATTTGCAAAAATATAAATCTTAATGACCTTCGTTCTTAGATAACGATACCGTTAGAATAAAGGTGTTTAATAACCAAAAAATTAAGACCAAACCGAAAAACGAAGCCTTAAACATGAACGAATATTTGTTTCCTTGATCGAAACTAAATTACTTTATAAAATAAAAAAGGAAAGTGGGTGGTTCATACCAGAGACCCACTCGGGGGTTTCCCAAATTGCTTACTAATGAACTTTGATGGCTTTCCGACTTTTCGAGTCGTTTTGTGACGGTTCTTCATTTTCTAGAAATCACCAACTAATATAATAGTAGTTTATCGACTCTCGTTGTCTCGAATTTCGAGAGGCTTTAGCTCCTAGTTTTTGAAATTATCCACGCGAACCGAGATAAATGTACTAGAAGTGAGGTTAAAAGAGAGCATTCTTATAAAAGGTTTTCCTGTATCCATTCATGTTCAGGAGATCCTACCACAAAACCGTATCATTCTGCAGAATTTCAAACTGAAATCATAAACTTCACGAATTTCTCATGATACAAGTTTCTTAGCAAGACTCACACTTATTGATTGAAAAAAATTGGTTTATGATCCTAAAAACGTTCTGATGAGTATAATGTCTGACGTTTTCGGCAACAACCGAACATCATTTAAATAAGTTTGAAATCGGGTACCCATCTCAGTAACTTTCCGAACTTATTATAATTTATGCCAGACTATTAATCTAGTTTCACTTCCTTCCCTCCGTTAGCTGCCAACTTCATTTCGACCGTCCATCAAAATAGTTCGTTTTTCATCGATCATCCCCTCCTCCCACCCGTCAGACGGTTTTCCATTTTCACTGCCCACTCCTCGGAACGCGAAAATAATTGCATTCGGTTATTAATAGGGCTGGCGTGTTGCCAACGCGATCAGCATCGACAATGAGATCATCGGCGAACCGGACATTGAATGTCTCGAAGAGGAAATTCGGATTTGGGTAAAGACTAGAAAAGCTTTCGCTGGTGAGTATAGAGAGAGAGCTGGAAATTTGAAAAAAAATATTTTTAGGAAGGATATATGCTAAAGGAAGGGCTGAGTTGGAGGGTTGTTATAAGGATGATTTTGCAAATCAGAAAACGAGGAAACCTCATTTTGATCTACATTTTGGAGATTGTGGCATGAAGAGTTTACGATCTGTGAGTTCAGATCAATGCTCCTGATTTATGATCGAATTGATTCAGGTTGATCCACGTGGAATGTACTACGGTATCACAGTCGTCGTCTCATTCCATCCCTTGTTCATCACAAAAGTAGATCAAGCATACCATGTGAAGTGTTTCTTCGAGGAAGCAAACAAGGGATTGACTGCTGAACTGGGAGTTAGTATGATTCCAACGACTGAGCTAGAAGCACGACATGGAATTCCTGGATGCTCCTACTCGATTCATTCTTCAACCATCGATGAGTTGGATGCTGGAAGACCGGCTGGTGCGCCGATCCAGTTTGCTCGTGTTGGAGATAAAGTGCTTCATCAATGGCATTGCAATGATCGTCAGTATCCGTAGTCGGATCTTTCACGCAACATTTGAATCTTTCAGAAATGTATGGAATCCTAATCAACAACTGCTATGTAACCGATGGATTTGGAAAGAAAGCAGACGTGATCGACGACAAAGGATGTCCACTCGATGCGATTCTCATCACAGGAATCAGGTACTCACCGGATCTTCAGCGTGCCTACGCCGAGTCTTCTGTCTTCAAGTTCGCCGATAAACCAGGTGTCTGGTTCTTCTGTCAAGTTCAGATGTGCATGAAGAAGCATGGAATGTGTGACGGAATTACGGTAAGTTCGGAGAAGGATCTGAGTCTATTATTTCTCAAGTTTCAGCCACCATCTTGTGGATCGAAGGCTGATATCGGAATGTTATCTTCATCCGTGGATGATGGAGGATTTGAGGAGGAGAAACCACAGAGAATCACAAAGAGACCGCCCGTTCAGGATTACGATTATGAAGCTGAGAAACCAGTGAAAACGACGAAGTCTCCACTGAGGAAAACAACTCCTTCCAGTGATTATGACTATGATAATGAGTCGCCCAAATTGCACAGGTGAGTTCTAACAGTGATTTTTTGAATTTCGAATTGGAAAATACCATATTTCACAAATTCACCAAGAACTCTTTACGACTGAAACTCTTGCTGAAAATCGTAAAAGAAACATACAGCCGGTTTCCATATTTCAAATCTCTGCTCATTATTGGCTCACTTCATTCCTCTATTGTTTCAGCCCAAACTCGCATTCTTACAACAGTGTGACCCCTCCACTGGACTACGAAACTGCCACCCTCACTGCCTTCTCTCCACCAATCAATCCGGCTACTGTAGGAACCGTAAGTTCTATTTTGTTTTCTCGTCTCATTCCATTTTTGTCTATTCAGGAGAGCGTCTCGAAGACCTTCGAAACAGAAGACGACTTGGCATCTTCGGTGACGTCAGAACCGAAAAGCAAAAAAATTGGAAAAGGTGAGTCATAATAAGGATATGGATACCTGGGGGACAGCGGCTACTAATTGACCGATGTCTCTCCCTGGAAAAACTAGTCTTCGTCGAGAAACAGAAGACAAATTGACGCTGCTGCTTCAGTTATTTTATCTAGGTCAAATATAGCAAATTGGCTTACACTTCTTGAGAAGGAGAATGCTTACTACAAGTACCATTGTTGTTTGTGTTGCAGGCGATTACAACGATTATGATGAAGTGACGATTCCGCCGAATCTCACCGATTTGCTCGCCAGTCTTCCGGATGACATTAGCAGTGACAACATTCAGAAAATGTTGAGGTAATGAAGAGGTTACGAAATATGGGGAAAACTAGATTCGAGATGTTCCAAAATAATGGATGATCCTTCATAATGAGAAATATGATGAAGGGAATCTTAGGGATCGTGATATGAATTTCTTGAGTCTTGTCATTTTTGTGGAGAAATAACAACGGTTGGAGTTTATCAAGGGATATCCACTGAGCCGATTTTTTTTTGATAATTGGCGAGTGTATTAAAGAACCTTAGATTGGTCATGCTGACCCATTTCCAACTCAAAATGAACAAATTTAATATAGATATTTCATAGAAGACCTGAATAAGTTACGAGCCCCGCAATACAAGGGATCGCAAAATAAAGGGGCCTCCTGTGATCTTCGAAGGACCCTTGAAAAGTAGAAGCACATGTGCTTCTATTACAGGTTTTACGGTATCCCAAGAACACCAAACTACTCACAACGACCAGCATTTCCTTTTCCAGAGACTCGGTGGACAACCCGAAAGCCTTGCTCGCCGAGTTCGGAAAACTCATGAAGGCGAAGAACATGAAACCGGATTCTCGAAAGAATCGATCACGAAACCTTCGAGAACTGAAACCTGGAGATTTGAGATCGGGAGAGAAAATAGATCAAATCGAAGTTGATTGGACGTCGACTCGTCGTCGGGACGTTCCGTCGATTCCAGAATTCGATGGAACCACGAAATACGACACGAATAAACCAATGTTGGCCGGACAGCTGATGATCTTCGATTTGGACGAGGAGCCACCGAACGAAGTTGGAATGCCCAGGGGTTCGATAAAAGTTCTTGAGTTTTTATTTATTAAGGCTTTTCAGCAGCAAAGAAGACTTCACTCTCTGCTTGCTCCATCTCAAAGGATGGACTATTCGCAGTGTTGGCTGGATTTGGAGCACTTTTAGCTGCTCTATTTGCAATTATTGGATTTTTGATTATCCGTCTCAGGAGTCAAAGTAAGTGTAAGTTTTTCAACAAAGTAATTGTTCCAGTTGTTATTTTTCCAGTGTCTCCGATCGGCCAAACGACTCCAATCTTCAAGCAGTTACAGCATGCTCAAAAACGTTTCTTTGAATCCTCCTAATTATTTTCATGTCCGAATTCGTCGATTGTTTCTCGTGCAATTTCCTTCTGTTCGTCTTTCCCCTTTTCTATTGTTCCAGGGTACCATAACATCTCATTTTTCTGTTGCTTCCCTCATCTATTCCTAACTTATTTTGCCCGTTATTTTTGACACAATCATTTTATTCATACATAAAAAGTATCGAAAAATATACATAGAATGAAAAGAAAGACGCAATCCAGTTGCCACGTTAGAAAATTATAAAAGTTGAAGGAAGGACTGATCTAGCGACTGAAAAATGCGATTATTTTGGTGAGAGGGGTAAGACATATCAATTTCAAACATCATTCGAACATTATACAAAGATTATTCGTATTTATATTCACTTTTCCTTGGATCCGTCGTAGATGGTGACGGAAGAGAGGAAACTGTTGTCCATGACCTCAACGATGACCTGCTTGGTTCCATAGCAGAATGAGGATCCGAATGGCTGTTGCTCGAGACGACTGAGCACCACTGGGCGTGGGGCCGACGATTCTCCGATAAGAGCGTGAGAGAAGTCTTCGAACTGAAAAAAAAGTATGTGGAAATCATGTTTTATTCACCTGAGTAGTTGTTTTGTATCTGTTACAAAATGTTCGGAACTATTGTTCCTCTCTTGGGCTCCACAAACGAACCATCGCAGAACTACTATAACGTTTAGGTCCCTTTTCTCACCTTGGAATCAGTGACAATCTCGTATTGCTTGTCCTTCAGGAAGATTGAGAAGTTGCATCGGGAGTAACTGAAAATCAAAAGAATCATCAGTCATCCAAGTGTCAATCAGTTGCCGATGTCTTCACGGCATCTCTTTAATCCAATTGTCTCTTGCGATGCGATTCTTTTGTTTCGAATATTTTCCAGAAACCAAATCGCATCAGGAAACGAAAAAAGAGAAAGCATCAAATAGGCTTCACCAGGATGATCTGAAGGAAACGTACATTCCGAAATCGCAGTGTCCCGGTGCATTGGTGTGAAGCACGAATTTGACGACGCGTTTCGAGACGAAATCGAAGAGGACATCCTGAAAATCGTGAGCTATGAAATTCTGCAACTTTGGGAATCTCTCAGATTCAGAACTTCTAAGAATTCAATTTCATTCCCCCGTTCGCTTTCCTCGCAATATTTCAATGTGTACTCAAACGCTTAAGGAATTGTAACTGAAGATGTCATTTCCTGTCATTGAGCCCGGCTTCAGCTTCATCTTCTCCCGCTGTGCGGTCCTCCCTCTTCCATTCATCTCACTCATACATACACCTCCAACAGCTCAGAAACTCAAAAGCATTGCCGACCATGTTAATTAAGAGAGGCAAGACAAACATCAGGCTCCCCGGACCACCGAAGCCTGGTTTTGGCCAGATTAGCCATGCCATGATAGGCTTGTAAGCGCCTCTTCAACAACACGAACAGGTGCAACCGTATTTCTGCACTCTCCTCGACCCACACGCTCTCTACACTCGTTTACGGTAATCGAACTGAATGTCAAGTACGTGTTGACATATGTCATTTTTAGCAAATACATCAGACGCCCATATCATATATCATGCCAAATGAAACAACCGTCTTACTAGCAACAAATTGTTACTTCAGATGATAGATTATGACGTGAAACCAGAAGAGTGTCCCTTTTCTAACGAACGATTGGTGCTTCATTCCGAGAATGCCGACTTCTTAGTTGGCTCTGTGTGTGCCAGTGTGTTGCCAATCAAATTTTCACGTCTTCTGCTTTTTCGTCCAGTTCTTCTTCTTCTTCTTGGTGGTCACTTCTTTCAGAGGTCTTTGTTCTCGCTGAGAAAACAATTGGGAGGAGAAAGCAGTAAACGAGGCATGTATCTATCCACAGAACTAGAGATAAAGGGAAAAAGAAGAAAAAGCAAGTATGTTTTGGACCGAAATTGAATAAATGTATTCCGAGAGTCCCCTCCCTCCTCCGGCCACAACAAAATCATTGCTACACGGGTCCTTGTCTCCTCATCCTCCCGTAATAAAGGACTCATTGAAAAGTACACATTCGAGGAGACAAAGTGAAACTTCAGATGGGTCCACTGCTCAATCTCCTTTCTCCTTTTTCCTGAGATTTCAAGCATTAGTCGCTTGGATAAACGACAAAGTGGTATGGGCAAACAAAGTTTGAACGAAACGAGGTCAGACTGCTACTTTGCAGTCATATCACATTCTCAGCTACACAAACAAAGTTCGAATGTCATCAGGATGGGAAGAAGTTTTGAATCCGACAACAAAGTTGAGGAAGTTGAAAAGAGATTCAATTTCTTGGGAACATTACGGAGCATTTCAAATATCCATATCCCTTTTGTCAACTTCCGCACTGACACCCCCTCTCCATATAATCCATCCGTTCGAGTACTTTTTGTCAATTCCGCAATAATCTCTTCCCGGTGGCGGTGGTTTCGAAACGAAATGTGTCAAGTTGAATAGCACCAATTGCCTGTCAAATTGCTTGCTTACCCAACCAACCAGACAGATAGTTCGAATTCAGTATTGTGTAGGGGATATGCAGTTCGATTTAATTTCGCCGCTCCCGCGGTGGTCATCGCAACCAGAACTAAATGTGCGGTTAATAATAGGTATTGTGACAATGATGACGAGTCCATCCTCATCGTTTCGACAAATGGTCGGAGATGGGTAAAGTAGCATGGCCAGTGAATTGAAGGAATCGTGTTGATCTTCATCATCATCATTGGATGGGAGGAACCGAAACGAATGATTAATTGCCTAAAGCTTTTCACAGCTAAATGGTCCCTCCGGAAGAAGTTGTGCTTCTCCCCATTTGTGGTCCGCGCTCGTCATGTCGATTCGATAATCTCACACATTTCATTGCTTTCAACTCACCGCCTATTCTTCTTCTAATGGAGAACGTCTAAATGGGCTTCTCGGGATGAACCTGGAGGGATTAGACTCATGACACCTGTCTCTTTCTGTCTAATTGATCATCTCTTGTGTAATACCACACCGTATATATGTATTTTCCCGGCGGGAGTCCCGATCCCAATACGCTCGTAAAATATTTCGGACGATGGCCATCATCAAACTCCTAGAGAACTTGTCGAAAACGTTTGCGCCGTCCTCCAGAGAGTTCGTGCATACAAAATGATGCATTGAAATTTGGAGGGCAACACCACCAATACAAAACGCGTCTCTCATTTCTCAGAACGCTCGTTCTAAAGGTGTGATAAATGAATCAAGATGCGCTCTCGAGAAGAAGCTTTCCTGTCAATCGGCGTAGATAAATTACCCGCCAACGAACACACTTCCGATAGTGACAGCCGTCTGTCTAAACTCATAACAACACGGGAGGAGGGCGAGAGAAAACAATAGGGGTATGTGTCCGAATTCGCACAATCTTAATTGGTCCCAAAAGTCTATACGTTCAAACGAACGGAAGATGATGGGTGAGGAAAATAGTCGAAATTGGGTTAAAGTTTGCCGACATTGTCGACGAGATTCAATCTCAAATAGAAATTGAACACCCTGATTAATGAGTTTATAAGCGAATAGAGAGGAACAATTCAACACGTCCCATTCGACAAGACATTCAGATTCCAGAACCTAGACACCCGATGGTGAAAGCTCAAAAATGTAGAAGGTGAACAATCCCTGATTACTGTAGACGGCCATATTCTATTCATCAAAAATGTGTTGCTTTCGGTTGATTGATTCAAAAACTGCTCGTGACCAATTGTTTGTCCACACGATTTCTCGTTACTAAGTGTACTCGATATGACGGATGAATACCCGAACCATGCCACACCATGCCCTCTCCGCCAATTTGGACCATATGTCGTCGACAATTCCGATGCTCCACGGTTCTCCTTTCTTCGGCCACTTGTCTTTCTCTTCTTCTCAATTATCTTCGCACCCCTGACCATCACTGCCAAAACCATCAGGAGAGAGAGAGAGTCACCAGCACCTTTTATTACCACATACACCAATAAAAGGGCAAGTCGTAAACGAAAAGCGCCTGCTGACATTTGGGCAGCCTCTTTGTCCATCTGGCAGGCTTGACGACCACTACAGGAAGAGGCCTTTTTTCAAATCACAAAATTCCTGGCACCTCTATAATTTGGCTTTCACTTGAGAATTGAATTGAAGAAATCCAAGGAACAGCCGGCTGGTGCAATTGAGAACGAAGCACACGGGAACAATTCAACAGAGCCTCATGAATATATGATAACCTTTCCAGTTGGCCTTATAATGAATTCTTTCCTACCAATCTTTTCCATCCAACGCATTTTTCTCATGTTAAACATCACTGAGGAAGAGCCGAAATGATTCCTCGGATCTTAGACCATGGTGTGATAATTGCCACCCTTTGGTACATGAAACAACATTAGGTGCTGTCACAGACACACATCGCTCGTCCGGTCATCCTTCTTCTTCCCATGGGTGGTGTTGACCCTCCTCTCCTCCCTCTCTCCGGGAAGAAAGCTCCGCCCTCTTATCCGCCCTGCGAAGACAAGCCTCCTTCGCCTTCTCATGGTGTTTCGCCCACGTTTGCTGTTGTTTGTCTGACGAAGAAGAAGTCGACGATCATCCTGAACATCGTTCCACATGCCTTCTCACGTCTTCATTTTTCTATGGTCGTTCCTAGTGACCGTATCCTCAGCTCTGCCTTCATGTCCGAGTCTTTGTGAATGCGACCAAAATGATTCCTCTTGGAGTGTCTACTGTCGAAAAGCAGTAATAAACGACACCGTTTATGCTGAGATCCTGAATCAACTGCCACTGACTCTCCGTTCTCTCCATATTCAGGTTAGTGCCCGCTTTTCCGACTCCATAAAGATACAATCTATTGCGAAACAATGTCTCAAAATATAATCCCCTGTTTTGCATAAAACATTCTTTTAGCCACCCACAAATCGCGCTGGCTCTAACAAACTCCGATGGAATGACAACATAAACCGGTTCGCGCAACTTCGAGTGCTCCGTCTTATCAACTGTCAGATTCCGGCCATGTCTCGCTCGATTCGCCTCCCTTCTTTGGAAGTTTTGGAACTTCGCTCCAACAACATTGAACATGCCACGATGAGCAACTTTGGAGGAATGCCAAAGTTGAGAGTTTTGGACTTGTCTTCGAATCATCTGAACATTCTCCCGACTGGAGTTTTCACTTATCTTCGTTCACTGAGATCTTTGTCCCTTTCGAACAACACAATTTCGGACCTCTCTACCAATCTACTTCGTGGTTTGAGTTCACTTCGAGTTCTCCGTCTCGACCGCAACCCAATCCCTATCGAACAAATCAACGAGTTGTTTTCTGATATCTCGCAACTTGAGGAACTCTATCTGAATCACTGCAATCTCTCTTCCATCTCCGCCCTTGCTCTGGATCGAATCCCCCAACTTCGTCAACTTGGAATCGGAGGAAATGAGCTCAAGAGAGTGCCAACGAAGGAACTGAGACCATTGTCTCATCTCATTGTTCTGGATTTGTCTTATAACTCGATTCAAGAGATTCCTGCATGTGCATTCTGCAATACTAACATCTCCAAACTCGATCTTTCCAACAACTTGCTGGGGATTTCCAAAAACTCTCCTTTTGATGAGGACGCTTTCCGGAATGTACCTTTGCGCCATCTAGATCTTTCGTTCAATCATTTGGATGATTTCGATTCGAAATGGCTAGGATGGGCCCAAGAGGAACTGACTTCTATTGCACTATCTGGAAATCTATTGAAACGTAAGTATGGGTTTCAGATCAGATCTGAGATTGGAAGTTTTAGATTTCGAAGAAGGCTGGACACATTCCCTGAAGTCGTTGGTTCACCTAGAAATGGCTTACAACCATATCAAGTACATCCCAGTTCAGCTTCCCGCCCGTTACTATCATTTGACCTCCTTCAACATTTCTGGAAACGAGCTGACTTACATGCCGGATAATATCAACACGTTACTTCCCAATGTCAAAGTATGTCTTCCTATATTGAGTTGCTCTTTTCCATTTCTATACGAAATCCGACGCGGTCTCCGCTAAGAGTGCTTGCACCACACACGCATGTTATTTGAGAACCATCTGGACACAACCCAGATTTCTTTAGACACTCGACATCTCTGCAAATCGTTTCCACACCTTCTCCCACACCGATTTGGCATTCCTGAACAACGTGGAACAGGTCTATGTCGACGCGAATCCTTGGGATTGTTCATGTGCTATTCAGGGACTTCAGGTGAGTGTGTTTTTTGAGGTCACTCTCAAATCTGCTATGGAAGAATCCTAATTCGAATTTCTTTCCAGGTGCATATGCGAGATCGTTATGCGATGCGACACATTCTCAACTATGAAAATGTTCGATGCGCGACACCATCGCTGGTAGAAGGTCATTCAGTTCTGGCTATTACCGACGTAAGATTTCGGTTTCTACGATTCATTTGGATTTATGTTCTTCTTCAGGTGAACGACTGCGCTGTTCTGTTCGGAGCTCGATATGGATTAACTCAAACCAGTGAGATGCTCATTCTTCTGGCAGGTGTTCTTCTGTTCGCCGCCCTGCTTCTCATGATTTTCGGATGCATCTACTTCCTTCGCGAACGCCAATACAAAGGATCTTATGTAACGCGGGAGCATTCCCGCACTCCGTTGACCATGGCTAACACTCACAGCTGCTCTTCAAGCACAAACGATACACACGGTCCCTTGTCACCTCCATTTGACCCCTTTTTAGTTAGTACAGAGACTTTCAAAGCTACACCACCACTGATTCCTCCGGCACCTCCAAAGCCAGGATCCTCATATTTTGGTATTTGAGTTCATCTTCTCTTAGAAAGTTTGTTTTCAAAGAAATCTAATTTCCATCCGTGTGAATATTTGCCTCTAGTCGTTCGATCTCTCTGACCCACTTCCATGTACTATTGCTCTTTTAAATACGGTGTTGACTGTACCCATTTTTAACATTCTGTACCAATTTTTAACATAATAAATACCTGTAAATGAAGCTGAACCCACTTAACTCCTCTCGCCTGCTGAAGGAGGTGAAACCACTTCATCGGTCGTAAACCTCTCACGAAAAGTAATAAATCGGTGTGGCTGTCTTTGCGAAGAGAAAAGTGTCCATAGAATCTCTCTCCGCGGTTGGGGTCAACTCATTTGTCAAATGGCACACAAAACAAATGCATAATTGAGCAGTAGAGGAGAGTGAAGAAAACTCTCGAGATATCGAGGAAAAAATCTTCGCGAAGACCGATTTTTGACGGTTATGAATTTCCAAAAAGGTCGTGGAGGAGAGAAACACAGCGGGGGTGACAGAACTCGTTAATTTATGAGTTTATGAGCCTTTCGAATAATAAATTGATGTGTGTGCGCGATTTTGAGGATGTAGATTGCACAATCTGTTATGACACGTTGTGCATGTCGTCCCATCCGTCAGATTCTCCAGTGACACTCAAAACAATCGAGAGCAAACCACCAACAACACCAATTAACTCATCAGAGAGAAGCCAGAAGACAAAGATAGAACTATGAAAAATGACGGATTGCAAGTTCGATGGTAGTTTTATACTCTTCCTATCTGTCATCCGTTCATCATGTACCCAATAAAATTTTGACATCACATCTCCTGAAGAATCGGCACTGTTTCAATTAAAAAGTCTGTATTTCAAAGGTGTTTTCGTTTTATTCGTCCTCCCCACCGCTTGATGAGATGAACTACGCGAGGTCGTTAGCCAGTAATTCAGTCGTCTTGTTTAATGTAGCAGAAGAAACGAAATTTCGCACAAGTGTCAAGGAATACAAAACAAGGCTCTTCGTCAGCAGTCGTAAATCTTTCCGGACGCCATGGACGAGGATGAGGGGGAAACCAACCACTATTACCCAGATTATTATCATATGCGGACGTAGGAAGACACAACGGATTGCGTGTACATTATCTATCTTCTACACCCGGATACAAATGGGTCTAGCCCATTGAATCAAGCTTGGAGGAGATGCTTCTAGACTTACCAGTCCCATCACGAAGTAGTTGAAGAAGAAGTTTGGTGGTCCGTACAACGTTTCCTTGTGGAGACCACGATGAATCCTGGTTAAGAACGTGTTTATGAGAATTGTTAATCTATCTCACTTCATCTTGTCGTCAGACTTGTAGAACACCTTTGTTGGTGCACCGAGAACAGCTTGAACATCGGCAACGGAGTCTCCGAAATAGATTTGTCTCTTGTATGTGGAGACGTCGTATTCTCCGTCGACGATTCTTCCGTCTGAGAGTTAATGATTTAAAACTGAGTTAGAAAAAAACTTTTCAAAAGTGTATTGAAATTTTTGCCTGGAAGTTTCAGTGTAAAACATCAAACTTTAGGGAATCGAAAAATGGTTCAAAGCGTTTCGATTTCTTCGAACTTGTAGTGGGTGTATGAAGCAACTCTAGATCTCCAATTTTTTAGTTGTCGGATTTTCTTGAAAACCACGTTCAAGTCAGTATTGTCACGGAAACTGACGCACCTCCAAACTTACTTCAAACAGATTTTAAAGATAACTTGTCAACTAGGAAATAGAAGTTCTGAAATTGTTAAATACCTCCACGAACGTCCAGAAAAATCTAAACGCTGGAAACTGCTTTTTCTAGTTCTCAAGTTAACCGTTCACTTTTAGCGGTCAATAGAACACACTTTGAAATTTCAGGAGATTTTCCAGCCCCAAGTTTGACAGAGAAGGAGAATGAACTCACTCTGTGAATCGAACTCAACATCGATTCCGACGATGTTTCCGTTCTCCCAGATTGCTTCAACTTTGCGTGTTCTATTCTGACCGCAGTAGCAGGAGTATGGGGTATCGACCGGCCTGGAAACCGAAACGGTTGTTTAGAAAAACAGTATCAACAACTCACTCTGGCTCTGATGGGTTTTGTCCTCGGTAAATGGACATTTTGGTGAGCTTTGGCTGAGCGTTCGCATCGTACTTCAACGAACGAAGGTTGCCACCGAATCCTGGCTTAAAATCTTCTTTTCAAAAAATATGCAATCCCTTTTTATTCTCACTCTGACTTCCAGATTGGAATTTTCCCCGGCTGCTGTTGGGAAGCAGAAGGAAAGTCCTGGCCAACTTTGAACGTAGATGTTGTGTTTGTCATCATAAGATCCTGGATGAGTAGAACCAAAGAACTCGTTCACTTTATCCAAGGTGGCCATGTTTGACGGATCGGAGAAGATCGTGTCGCTGCAAACATTGATTTTTCTTTTGTTTTGAACACAATGAAAGTTTCATACTTGTAAGTAAGGGTGATGTTCGAGAGGTTGTCAACTTCAATTAGTTTTATCAGTTGGGAATGCCCATCGAAGTACAATTTGATTCCTGTCGACGCGATATAGATGACGATATCCCGATGGCATGGATCCTGTGATTTTCAAGAGTTAAATAACATTTCTGTATCAGAAATTACCTTTTTGCTGTACTTCAACTCAACATTTGTCAACGTTCTGGGATGATTCTGCATCATAGCGATGCACTGATTTATAGGCATCCCGAGAACGAATTCCAATTGTGAATTTTTCAGTCCAACATCGGGAACCACCTTGAATCTCTTTGAAAACGGATTAATCAAATATGACTGCTCAAAAACAAACCGTGAAACTGAGATCATCCTCTGTCGATGGTTTTTTTGTGATTTGCTGTTTTCCGGTCATTTTTGAGAGTTCTATAAATGTTTCAGTGTAATTTTGAATATGAAATAAACAGAGAAGGATGCTTCATGTAGATATAAAGCTCAACATGATTGTATATTTGTGGGTTGAAAAAAGCAACATTGATGGCAACTCTTGTGAACTGTGAAAATCAATACTTGAGGTGTTGAAACGGGTTATTATGAAAATATCTGGTGATAAATTTAATACTACTTTCAATAACATGATCTCGAAGTTGTCGTAATGTCAGAAGGACAGTCTTTCAATGGCAAAAAAAAACAAACACATGATGCGAAATCGAAGGCGGGGGGGCTTGCGATAGAGCGCGCTTCTCTTTCGCGTGCCATGCCTTCGTCCGCGTGACGAGAACAGAAATTCGATAATACTAGGGAGGTGACGACCTTTATTCATTGTTTCATTCTAGGAACATCATTCTTCTCTTTGAAGCGTGAATTAGATTGGGAAAAAGAGTTGAACAACAGTGAAGATTCGAAAACAGTAAAGTCATAATGAAACCAATGAAGTGTCGGAATTTTCGAAGAGAGAGAGAGAGAGAGAGAGAAAACGAAAAAATCGGTTTAAGATGTGATGATGAGAGTAAAGACAATCGAAATCGATTGGGAAGTAAAGAAACATAGACAAATTGGGCACGGTGGGATTCAGTCCTCAAACACCGTAGTTGTTGAACTGCCCTGCTTGTTGACCAGCTGGAGCTGCACTGTTCTGAGAGTTACCGGCTGCGTTCCCTGATGCATTGTTGCCGTCTTGTCCACCATAAGCAACTGGGTGAATTTTGAAACCGTAAAGTCTGAAAAGGAGAGAAGTAGGAAAAAAACTTCACTTAAAACCT